>CM054179.1:136964486-137294486 GCA_028829895.1 Sinotaia quadrata
ATAAACCAGGATGTTCATATAGCTCATAAAAGACATACTTTGTCTCTGAAAAACATAAGCAGGGCAAAAGTGCTATGTTTTCCAGTTTACCACATTATAACTCCATTCTATCTTACATTCCAGTCTCAACTTACAGTTTCCTGCAATGGTATTTATTAGCGATATACACGCACACATCATAATAAATATGGCATACCTAAACAATGTGAAGTCTAGCAAACAACATGTGAGAGGCCTAATTCAAACACTTGAAGAAACAGAATTCTTTGTTTAGTCTTTTGAGACTTCACCATTTGAAGTACTCTTTTTGACTTCCGGGCTGTGGAATATACAAATGTTTTTGCGTACATTAGTTCATGTTTTGATAAGCGTTAAGTCTGTAATCTTATTCTTAGTTCTCATTAAATTTCTTTACACGTGTTTTTGTTAGACACCAAGAATAACATTACAAGTTTCAATCATTTTAAATACAAGCATTTGTAAGAAAAATACAACTTGAAAAATTGAAATTAAGGAAAATTTCGAATTATTATTTACAAATATAATTACCATTTCAGACATCTCTTGTTCTGTCTTATTCCGTCCTATCTCCACAGGAAGTCGTTACGGCCTAGAGAAAACTCGTAGTGAAATTAATTAGCGTTGTCGCTCTATTTAAGCAATTGGGTTTCCGAGTCAGGGTTCGAGTACCTTCTCAACCTCGGGTACAATTAGAGCTATTGTTCCGATCCTTTGTCAAATAGTTATGGTTGGGCAAGCCTGCACTAAAGGGTCGACATTCTCAGTTTAAGGGCGTGGGAGAAGGAGAAAACCCTACACCACTACATTTTTGCTAACCTTCCTGGTACAGATATGCACAATTAATCAGCACTGACCTGATATATCCCAATAATTAGTGGACGCCCTCTAAAAAGGCCGTTGATCATCTTATTAATTATTACACCACCACCACTTCTCTGACGTTTTAACCTCGATTAACACATCTAAGTACAAATAAAATCTAGCCCCCACCCCCTAAGCATGCACTTCTCCTTTAATTAAAATATAGACGGTGTCAAGGTGTTGATAATAAAGAAATAAAATTTATTGACAATATAGATTATCTAAACACTACACAATTTCAATTTTGGTCAAGTACAAGAAAAGATGTATACAACAAACTTACACATAATATATATGCACCAGCAGTTGAATATGGTTCAGGTCGAAAAGTTCTCTTGGTAATTGTTTATAACAGGTCTACATTTAAACTCTCACTAAATAAATATTAGCAACACACATACAGTTATCATTAAAAATATTTCATAAGTATAAAATATGTAGAGAATAAAGGAATGGGTGGAAATATTTGTCACAGAGAGAGAGAGAGAGAGAGAGAGAGAGAGAGAGAGAGAGAGAGAGAGAGAGAGAGAGAGAGAGAGAGAGAGAGAGAGAGAGAGAGAGAGAGAGAGAGAGAGAGATGTTTCTAAATAGTTATTTAATTATGTATTGTGTATTCGTTTATTTTAAAATCATTTTGTGGAATGAATGTAGTGTCGATACAGGCACTGTCGTTGAGTTTGTGTGCGTTACGTTTTCATGTAAATCTAGTATTTTAATTAAAAGTATTTACTTATTTATTTGCTTTATGATTTTAAAATTCTGATTTTTATTCAGTATATTTTGAATACAACGCGGTTGTACAGAAGCACTCAAGCTCTTCAATGCTATTCATTCGTCGTCAGTTCAGTTTGAAATAAAGATACATGCAATTCAAAAGAGTTTTTGATAGAACCAGCGGGCGTGTAGAGTTGCCTCAATAAAATAAAATAAAAGTACATTTTGGATGATCATGGCAAAGTATGTCAGTGTATGTGAGTGCATATGTGTTTGAGTGCGTGCGTCACAGTCATTTAATCAAGACAACACGTCTGTAATCTCAGGTTTTCCATGATGATTCTGACAGCTCCGAAATATTGGTGTGATTCATGAGTTTGGTTTATACAGGATTGTTTAATATTTCTGCAAAATATGAACGTAATGTATATTGAATGGGAATAATAATATGCAAGAAATAGATATGTGCCATATGAATACTTTATCACGAACATATATTCCTGATTTATTTGCTGACGAGCATATGCCTAAAATGCCTGTTGAAATCAGCATAATACAACTAAACATGCCTCACTTTTAGATCTGTTGTATACACCACGGAATGTTATTGCCGCTAGGCGGTTGTTGCTATAAGGAAGTACACTGTTAGCATAAGTAGCAACCAAAAGCAGGTAGGTGAGCATTACATTTGCACACGTTTCTTTTCGCACAATCGTATCACTCTCGAAGTACGCAGGCGAGTCTTTGAAATACTAAGTTAACGAATCCGGGCGTGGCATAAACAATAAAGCTTTGCTTGACAGCTTAAATTGATTTGCACGTATAACGACATGTAAAGATCAGATTTATTTTGCGAAGTGACTTCAACTTTTAAACACACACTAGAATGTGTCAAGTGTGGCAGAGAGCAGAATGAAGATGATTTTAAAGAGCATTATTTGTTAGTGTTAATATAAATGAATACGTTCGATTTGAGCTAATGCGTTTACCGCGTTCAAGGTAAGAGCTGCCTCTTACACACATATTTACTTAGTTAACTTTCTGTTCTCAGTTCGTGTAAACGACTGTGTATATCTAGAAAACAAACTGTCAATTAAATATGTACTTTTCTTTAAAATACTTCAAGGCAACATAACAGTGTTTGTAGAGAGCAAAACGAATGAATCTACTGACTGCCATTGTGGTATACTGCTTCGTTCTAAACTCCTTTGCCGGTAAGCCAATATTTTTTTGTATCCACATTATCCACATCAAAGTTATTAAATGATCATGATTATTAATAAAATACTTAAACTTTGCTTTTATAAAAAGCGTTTTCAAGAGGTGAAGCATTTCATTACAATCATACATGTGATGTGTGGAGATTAATTAAAATTAAAATTAAAATAAATTATATTTTGTAAACACATTTCTTTTGAATATGGAACTGTATAAAATATTTACAGGCTAGGTACATAACTGTACTGTGTTACTATATATGAAATGTTATTGTAAAGAATGCATAACAGTTTGATAATAAACTTACATTTGATTGTGTTAAAGCATGCAGTAGTGTATGACTGTGAATGTAAGTAGAGTGTGTGTCTGCATATGTGTACAAGTGTGTGTTTATGTGTGCATGCACACATGTATGATTTTCTACACATACAGACGCACACATGATATTGTGAAGGGAGTGTTTACCGTAAATGACTTTTGCGAGCAGTCATTAAATTGTAGTATTAAAGCCAAATATAGGCACGTATTCACCGTCACTTTAAAAGATTTGGTCAAACAAGGTGTAGTATTGGATGCGGATGTATTTGTTTATGTGGACGACAGCTATAGGCAGATTCATGTAAATAATAGATTAGAAACTTTATAAATGTCGTTCATAAAACAATAATTATATAATCCTATAACGAATACTAATAACACTACTAAATATCCCGAATATTGATATTAATGATTTTGTCCATTTGTATCTACTCTCACCTATCAGAGAGAAGCAAAAACTTAGCAAATTAATAAAGACATATATAAATCAGTGATTTGTGTGTATCTAAAGATAATACAAGTATTGAAACCCAGACAACGATAAATTGGCAAACAGACGACAAGAATCAAAATGCCCCAAAGTCCAGCGTCGAAAATCTAGTGGCCATCTGTGCTGGTGCCATTGGTTCTGTCATCATCGCTATTGGTGGATACCTTTTAACGAGACTGTGGATTAAACGACGAAAAATAGCTCTCTCTGGTAATACATAAATTATGAATTTATAAATAGAGAATTTCTAGAAATCATCAATTGAGGAAGACGATATTTTTTTAATATGATTACGAAAAATAAATGCTGCTGCTGCTGATGATGATGATGCCGATGATCGTCGACGTCATCATCAGTATCATCATCATCATCATCATCATCATCATCATCACAACAATCGTCATCATAATCATCATCACCATCATCATCATCATTCATCATCACCACCATCATCGTCGTCAGAATCATTATATTATTCTTCTTCATCTGAGCAGTAGTAGTAGTAGTGGTAGTAGTAGTAGTAGTAGTAGTAGTAGTAGTAGTAGTAGTAGTAGTAGTAGTAGTAGTAACAATCATAAAAGTAATCAGAAAAATAAAAAGTAAAATAATAAAATACTGATGATAAGTAGATAGATAAAGAGAGAGAGAGACCGATAGATAGATAGATAGATAGATAGATAGATAGATAGATAGATAGATAGATAGATAGATAGATAGATAGATAGATAGATAGATAGATAGATAGATAGATAGATAGATAGATAGATAGATAGATTAGTGATATAAATAGGTACATGCGTGGTATGCACTTGTGAGTTTCGGTGCATGATTGCATGCTTTCGAATTATATATGTGTTTGCTGTGTATTCAGATGTAACATCAAGTACGAATATACACGTGGAAGTATGTGGGTAAGTGTGATTTTTGATTGCTTACATTTCATATATAAGGTACAGTCTTTATGTCTTCTATATCTCCCTCCTTCCCTTCACCTTTCTTTCATTTCAATACCAATCTGTATATTGGGTTGACTGCCCATTTCCTGATTCCTACCAAACTCAGACCTAAGTCTGGACCCAACTTATGGACAGGCAGTCATTTTACGAGTTCCTTTGGACCATGCAGATCACCATGAATTTGTCAGATAGGGAGAACTAGGAATCCCAGCAAGACAAGAGACGACAATGACCTGACAGATCGAGCAAACTGCATACCGCAAGCGTACAGCTGTATGTCTTTGTCTACATATTTTTTCCTGAACTAGTAAGTTGACCGCATGTACTGTGAATCTCTTCATTCTAGAGCTTACATGACACATGTATATCCAACTGATCATCACATTTTTTCTGCATGGGAAACGTATACAATCAGTGCTGACATAACCAGCACATCTAACCGATCATCATCGTTTTCTGCACAGTCTATTGAGTCATCTTCCTTTGAAGACACCAAAATTGATTTTTGAAGGGTACTAAAAACACTAGCTTAAGTAAATAAAATATTCAATTCATTATTAGAAACCCCATTGCACATAAAATTAATTATGAATAAGGCGGGCTATGTAAGCGTTTGGATCTGACTTTAGGATTTGAACTTTTATTTATTTACTACTGAATTGAGTAGGAGCAAAATAGCTCCATGACTCTGTAGTGACATTATTTTGAAATAGTTTACTATTTCCTTGTATCGGAAATTGCCGCACGTTTGCATGTTCTTAATTTGTTGCATTTTACTTATTTCTGTCCTTTCCTTTTCGTATTATTTTCATCACCCATCAATTAGAAAAATATAATCTTTTATTCCTAGGGAGTAAGCCTTTTGACGGGATGGTTTGTGGAATTAGTGATCATATTCACCGCGCTAAGGATAACCCATAGGAAAATAAAGTTCAATCATATTAAAAAAATATTAGTAACTTGTTTATTATTATTTTAAAAGGGCAAGTGTTGTGTTTTCATTGTACTGTACTGTTGACACTCTCCCCATAAAATCTCGCATACAAACACGTCAGTATATGTAACCCTTGCATGCATAATAAAAGAACCAAACAAACATCCAAGGTGTACACGTGTCGGACACTGTGACAAACAACAGATATGTCCTACGTAGTACTGACAAGCCACTAAGGGAATGAATAAAGTTGTGACATCAGAGACGTGACTAAGACGATGTTGGTACGCTTCAAGGACGTTTCTTCACTGTTCACTTTCTTTGTTCAACCCTTCTCCATTTTGGTGACATTAAGAGAATGGCATGGCTTAGCTCCTACTGTCCAAGTCATGTAACTTGACGATATGGAAGAGGGTCACCTATCTATCTATCTATCTATCTATCTATCTATCTATATATCTATCTATCTATCTATCTATCTATCTATCTATCTATCTATCTATCTATCTATCTATCTATCTATCTATCTATCTATCTATCTATGTATCTATCTATCTATCTATATGTCTGTCTGTCTGTGTGTCTATCTATCTATCTATATGTTTGTCTGTCTGTCTGTGTGTCTATCTATTTATCTATATGTCTGTCTGTCTGTATCTATCTATCTATCTATATGTATGTCTGTCTGCATGTGTATCTATCTGTCTGTCTGTGTGTCTATCTATCTATCTAACTATCTATCTATCTATCTATCTACCTACCTACCTACCTACCTACCACATTCCTACCTATCTATCTATAAGTATGTTTTTCTGTCTGTCTATGTGTCTATCTATCTATACTTTTTATTTAAATCAGTAGCATGAGTTTTTATACTAATACAAAATCATACACTCATAGGATATATAAAAATAGATGTATGTGATTGATTACCTGCATATACCTAATAGTGCAATATTTCACTCATATAATTATGGTACGACAATTATGAAAGTTGACATACATGTGCATACTATTTCACTACAAGTACTATTCATGTAATATGTATGCATACAAAATTAAAATATTCTCAATCTATTGTGAAGTGATGCGCCAATCAGTCATAGCCAAGTGGATGAAGAAGAAAATGCGAACATAATTGGTGAGTTAAATTTACAGTTGATAACTTTAAGAACCATTGAATGGTCTATTTTTAAATAGGCCTGGGTATTTGGCTAACGGATAATCTACTTTTACTTTCTTTCTTCTCTTTCCGTTAAATAGCTGTTACATTGAATTATGACATTTTACATCATGCTGAGACATCGAGTTATGACGAAGTACACACTGGTGTTACACCGAATTATGACACCTTACATAATGATGAGACACCGAATTACGACACCTTACATCATGCTGAGACACCGAATTATGACACCTTACATAATGATGAGACACCGAATTACGACACCTTACATCAAGCTGAGAAAGGAGATGTAGCACCATACTTAAGTCTTCAATCACTCGAAACAACACATTCTGAAAGTAATGATCATGTTTTATTATTCTTAAGTCTTCAATCACTCAAAACAACACATTCTGAAAGTAATCATGTTTTATGATTCCTACCTAAAACTTTGCAGAAGTATATTTTCATTCGAAATCTATATTTAACTTTGCTTTATATTATTTTCGATCAGAAGAAACAAATTCAGTCTTTACTTCGTGTTATTTGCGATGTAGCTGCTTAGTTTAGAGTAGCCTTCAGAGAAGAAATGTTCTTAATCTACCATTATTACTAAAGATTTCTATTACAATATCATCTTTTGTATTTGCGTGTACTCCTGGTGTAGGCAGCAAACGTGCAGAAAATAAAAGCGCAGTTACAGTATAACAGAAACGACACAACATAATAAAATAAAAAATCATCAGTCGATTGCAATTTATACCGTTAATACTTATGATATAATACGCATGCCAATTATTTCCTTTTAAACAATAACAGAAGATATTTAGTATAAATTCATTATGCGTGTGGAGTGTATCTTTCTAAGCTTTAGAACAATGCACAGTGCCTAAGTGTCTGATGAAAAGCTTTATCCATGATATCATATCGTATATCACTGTGGTCTTTCCTTACTTGTATTGTGTGGAATCACAATGTAAAATTATATTTTATTTTCATTTTCCAGCACCTTACGACATTTTGAATACAAGTGATATCGGTGTAAGAGATCCGTACGTCGATTTATTGCAGTTTCAGAATAGTGTTATGATACCAAGCTAAAAAAGAAGGTATTTGCAATGTGTTTCCATTAACTATTGTCATGAAACCAAGCTTAAAAGTATGTATTTTCTATGTGTTTCCATTTCCACTAACGCAATGCATGTTAGTTTTTGGTTTTATTCACACTTCATTACACTCGTCTTGGTAAATGTGCGTTTTTTATTATTTTATTTAGTGCATATTTGTCGCTGCACCAGTCTGAACTAAAGATTGTGGATTTCTTTGCTTAAGTTTACATAAGATGTGTTTTGTATTTAGATAATTAATTAATGACGAATAAATATTTGTGTGACACCAACGCCACATAGTTAATGGATAGTAGTAGTAGTAGTAGTAGTTATAGTACTATTATTATTATTGATTAATTAACCACCGAAAACAAATTACAATTAATGACAATCTTAATTTATTTATTAATGATCTTCCAGCAGACACCATTCGTTTCTCTACCTTGGTTGGTATATGGCACAGTAAACGTTTTCTCTTCCACAACATAAAACAACAATTACGGTCAGACAATGTTTCCGTGTGTGGAAAACGTCTTACTAAAGGAGAAGACAAATCCGTCTTTATTCTATATTTATTGAGCTCCCATCCACCCACTTTCTTCTCCAACAAATAGTTATCAATATGCGTATGAAGGTCAATAAATTTAGCAATAGAATTATTAAATCCATGATCAAATATACTTATGATAAATACAATGAAATAGATTACTAGACATCGATATTTCCACAAAACCATATTCATATAATTTTAAGTTTACACAGTCCTTATTCAGAAAATACAATTCATCAATATCTCAGTACAAATCAAAGGATAGCCTTATCAGAGAACATAAATTGAATTATTAAAGATAAACAGTAATAGTTTTACTAACCTTGTCTAACTGCTGTCTCAATAATCCTAACATGGACTTTTGCAACAAAGACACAAGTTATTGTTGTCATTTATTACGTCAGAATCTATCTGCATCACTGGTATGTTGGAAAAACTGTTTTGCTACTTAGAGTTAACCTGGGTACTTCTCTTTCTCATGTCAACTTTTTCAAACAGAACAATAAATGTAGTGATGTCCAACAGCATCTCTACACTAGAAATTGTTCAGGGGGTCCACATATCTTGCTACCACACATCGGTAGACTACAATGTCTTCTTACAATTACCTTTAACATGGTCAGTCATAGTGGTTCACAAACAAAAAACATGAAAAGCATGCTTTGATTCTGTGAAACATAATCAGGTGACAAACATTAAGCTTTCCAGTTTATCACTTTATAACTCCATTCTATCGTACATTCCAGTCTTACAGTTTCCTGCAATGACATTTATTAGCTGGGTAAATGCACACAGCTTAATAAGTACAGCATATCAAAACAATGTCAAGTGATTAGTAAATAATATACTAGAAGCTTAGTTCAAACATTTGTAGAAATAATAGTCTACTCACATTATACATCTTATTAAAATACACGTATACCATCTCAGTAGCAAGTGTACATGAACTATTGTTAGTCTATTCTCTGTCAATCAGTCAGCTATTTCATCATCAAGGTAATGGCTGCCTTTCAAGACCACACTTCTTCTTCTTGCCACTCCAAATTCAAAGTGATTAAACAGTAGATTTATCTACTGCAGATAAACTGTTTAATCTCATCCCGTTGGCTAGTCTCGTTCTCGTAAATAATAACCATTGAATAATAAAAACTACTCACTAGTTTACATTGCATCAGACGCTTTCAAAAATAACCATCATAAGGAATACCAAACGTCAGGTTACTCTAACAATTCAACACTTTAAATTTAAAATAGAGATAGGCAAATTTACTCTGTTGCAATTAGAAAAGTCATGGTTTACTTAATAATGTTGCTGAATTTATTAAAATAAATTAAGATGTCTTCAAAACGAAACATACAATGGGCATTGAGAAATTGTGTGATTACATAAGGGATAAGAAGTATACAGGTAAAACAAAGCATATAGGTATCTAACATAAATTAAATTATAGCATTAAGTGTTTTAACTTTGACCCGTTTACAATTCAGTGATTTTGCTTCCTGTAAAATTCAAATCAGGGAATTGTGGAGCAGTATCAATTGAAATAATTATTTCAGAATACGATGTAATTAAGTAGAAAATAATAATGTAATTCATTACGGAATTATCTAAATTTAATTAGTTATATATTGAAGTGACTAACTAATGGTATATTATAAAGATTGCTCATGAGGAGATCAGTTAGATTATCTATCTATCTATCTATCTATCTATCTATCTATCTATCTATCTATCTATCTATCTATCTATCTATCTATCTATCTATCTATCTATCTATCTATCTATCTATCTATCTATCTATCTATCTATCTATCTATCTATCTATCTATCTATCTATCTATCTGTTTATCTACCTGTCTGTCTTTCTGTCTATCTTTCTATCTATCTGTGTCTGTGCGTGTGCTTTCAAAGAGAGATTATTTACTGATATATCTATATCATTCAAACAATTTTTCAACTCCATTTATGTTAATAAAATTTTACGAAAAATATATCATCTTACTATTTAGGTTACTCGGTGTTTGTACATATTTTTTCTCTCTGTTGTTTGTTCCATTAGTCCATGCCAATGACAGAAGCAAACAATATGTAACAGGAATACACCTTCAACGGAATGTCGGTTTTTTTCTCAGCTCAGTGACAACATCTACTCGGGGGAAATAAAAGAACGTTGCAATTCATTAATTTACACAATATATATTTTTTCCTTCCCAGGCATCTTTCTAATTTACTGTGATCAACGTACACACTCGTTTGACTCAACAGACAAAGCTGACTTGAGAACCGGGTAAATACAGGATACATGAGAGGATAGTCGTAATAAAAAAAAAAATGTTTGGTTGAAATTATTTCACGTTTTAGGTGAATGTGTATTCATTAGTTCCAAAGTGTCACGTTTCAATAAGTTACTATAGTTCCATTAATTTTACTCAGAGCAGTCAGAAAGAATAAAACAAACAAACAAGGAATGATACTATTTATCATACAATGACATCTATTGTTAAATAGAATTAAAATATGTTATAAACTAGTCATTTTTATTGACACTGAATATTTAGACATGTCTTTTAAAGACCATGTTAGTACTAAAATAATAATAAACTTTAAAATACCCACAGACGCACACATACTAAGAAATCAACGCATATACGCACTTACACACACACACACACACACACACACACACACACACACACACACACACACACACACACACACACATTTTGAATTGTTCATTAAAGGCAAGCGATAAAATTCACGAAATTTGATATTATTACATTCGGAGTGATTACAATATATAAAGAGTTAAATGGAATTCGTAGTTCAATCAATCACACATTTCGATTGCAGCAGTCTCAATAAAGGGAAATAACATTAGGCAATCATCAACTGTGATGTTAAAATGTGTTTCCAGTTAATCGTGCGATTCAACATTAAGCGTTTCTTCATCTTAACTGCTATTTATGCCTTGTTTAGAAAATAGTTCTTTTTCTTACTAACTTGTCTAGCATGCGAAGCAGACAGTTACATCTAACCAACTTATGATACACTCTATAGTGTCTTGGTGGATATTTTTGTAGACGAAAACTGATCAGAGGTAGATCTTCTTGAAAGCAGTATTTAAATTTAAAATTGAGTATTGATTAATTATGATTGCTATTTGAAGTAGTAACCCGACATAAAACATTCCCTCTTTCTGGCTTTCTCTACATACACACATATACACACACACACACATACACACACACACACACACACACACACACACACACACACACACACACACACACACACACACACACACACGCACGTTCAAATAGTTTCATTTATGCAATTATTTGTTCAGGACGCTTGCTACAATACACACCATTGGAAACCTGCTTCCTTCAGAACCCGAATGAAAGAACTGTGTACATAATTCAGATTGTAAACAGAATTACTAAAAAGCACATAAATACCTTTACTCCAATGCATATTTGGTGTTACAGAAGTCCTGTACTATTTGCAAATTGAGAATCGCATTAGACTAATGACCTTTACCTATTCTCTTTATGCAAACTTCAGAAGACATTTTGTGATTGCTTTGTGACCTTATCATTGGTGCTCTCAAAGGACGTCTCTGGAACTCTCAACTAAATGCATTACTAATATCATAATGGCACACGTCATTTATAATTTATTCTTTATATGAGGTGCGTTATACTAATAAAGCTACTGTACGAAATGTATTTAGCACAAGACTCTGATCATTAATATGCTAGATTGTTTGCTTGCGTGACACAATAGTTGAAGGTGTGTACTAGTGACCCCTTTAAGTGTCTTTACATTTTTAACTTCAAGTCTTCTGTTATTAACATAACGCGTTACAAGCACCATTATCCTTCATTTAAAGCGCCAAGTCCTTATCAAAGACTGATATAACGATAATGTGCTTATAACAACGATCTTGTATGTATAATGTATTCAGACATTTTAAATAAACACTCCTTTCGAACTTTCCTTGCTTTCAGTTTTTTTTTTTCTCTGTCAGCGCGTTTGTATATCTGTCTTCTTGGGGATTTCTATCTCTGTCCTTGTATGTCTCTCTACATCTCTCTGGATTCCCCCATCTCTCTCTCTTTCTCTCACTCTCTCTCCTCTCGCTTTCTCCATTGTTTCTCATCATTAACTTTTCCTTGATACTACTCTGGTCCACATTATTGGAAAACTCATAAACAAATACATGCAAACGCACTCCTACAAACCTATTATTTTTAACTGGTATTACAACTAATACAATTATAAATTATATAAAATCTACTTATATTAATATTGTTATTACTACAATTATTATATAAAATATACTTATGTTGATATTGCTATTACTACAATTATTATATAAAATCTGCTGATATTGATATTGCTATTACTAAAATGATTGTATAAAATATACTTATATTGATATTGCTATTAGTACAATTATTATATTAAAATGTACTTTTATTGATATTGCTAGAAGTATTATATAAAATCTACTTTTATTGATATTGCTATAAGTATTATATAAAATGTACTTTTATTGATATTGCTTGAAGTATTATATAAAATCTACTTTTAGTGATATTGCTAGAAGTATTATATAAAATCTACTTTTAGTGATATTACTATTACTGAAATTAATACATAAGCCGCAAGAATAAACTCGTTTTGTAACATAAAACCAAAATGTGTTTTACAATAAGGTCCCAATTCCACATTTTCTGATTTGGGAATATCTCCGTGAGAGAAATACCACTGCTCGTGTTTTGCGTGATTTACAGGATTTCAGATTGTGACAATTCACTACATATCTCCCAGATGCGTCGATGGCTCCTGAAGCTATTGTATAACATGTAATACGTAATCTGTAATAAATTAATTAAATCTTGAAACTCTTACGGAAGGCATGTGTTCATAAGAATTCTCTGAGAGAACTCCTGACGGATCAACGCAAAGAAATAAAGTAGCCTAGTACTCTCCAACACACATATGTTTGCTTTCTTACATGCACAAAATAAACAAATGTAGTTTTCCAAGTGGTTATATACTTCTTTAACATAATAATGTGCATAAGGAAACCCTCGGAAAGTTATCGTGTTTTTTGTATCTTGTATTCACTTATACAGAGGCTTTCCATGATGTACAGCCAAACTTTTATCAACTTTGAATGCAAGTGCTCTTTGAGAAGTGTCCTCTAGTTAGACATGTTTTCTGATTCAATATTAAACGCGCGAGTATCCGATTCGAAAAGCGCGTGGAAAAGCTTACATAATATGGTCATAGATTAAACAAGCGGGAACTTGATGGGTTTCATTAGCTATATATCTGCATACACTTACCCTTTTAAAACATTAGAACAAATATATAAATGTGCAAAATATATAAATGTGTAAAATATATAAATATTACTACTATAACTACTATTTGTACTACTACTAGCACTAGATCAATAATAATATAATGTCAAAATTTAAGAAAAAAGTGTAAGTATTAATCAGTAAGAATTTAATTTTAAGAGCAACGCGAGAAGTAGAAAGCTGAAATGACGTATCAGAGTCGATCTGAGTTCGCCTGCCGCCAGCAGCACCCTAGCTTCCCTTCACCCGCATGTATAATAGGGCTGAAACTTAGCGACCTGTCGATTGTACTACAGATGGATTTGACAGCTTTCGTCCCAGAACACTGGTCGCCCCCATTCCACCCACATACGTACGAAAGGTGACACTTGACATTACAACAGGAACGCCCCCTCCCTTCCTAAGCTGGCGTATGAAAAAGATTCACAGGCCGCAAGGAGAGAGCTCGGAGGGGGGTGGGGTGAAATATTGCACCGAGGTGTGATTTACCCCAAAGACAAATCGGATGATAAGGGTCTGCCCTTATTCCAGCGAATACTAATAGAAACATTTATTCATATTTATTTAATTCATGGTCTAACCATGTATATCACGTTTTTTTCTGCTATAATAAATAAATCACCAATAAATTATAGCAGACATTTTGCTTGTGGTAAACCTTTAAGAATGGCTTGTGAAATGAAATGTTAAATGAAAATTGTAATAAATAATAAAGGAAATATTATTAAGCACAGTTTGCGAAATGGAGTTTGCTGATTAATACACTAATCATTATTTCTTTTGACGTACTACGATAAGCCTTATGAGTTGATTTTCATAATTGATCGAAATAAACTGTGACTTTGAATTTGTGCGACCAGAAGGTGCTAGAACAATTAGAAAATACGAAACAATATCTTACACTCTGAAGTTCTTCAACATAGCTTTCGATACAAATGCACAGCAATACAAATTGACTTATTTATATTAGCTTGATAATGTACTTTTATCAATTTATTAAACAAACATGTATTAATAAAAGAAAGGATAGATTAAAAGAATGGTTCTTAATGTCCTTAAAGACTTCCTCTTTACTATTAATTTAAGTTTTCTCGTAAAACATAATCCACACAATTCTCATACTCCTGGTAGATCCAGCTTATCACTTCATTCCCGTTCCGAACCAAAGTTTCATTGCATCCGTCCCTTCCTACTTTTACCCGGTGAACGAACGGGTACATAGTCTCCAACAGCTTACAGTGCACACACTCTTGTTTTTCACTCGATCTATGTCGCTCTTTCTTGTGGTCGAAATACCCTATTTTGCACGTTTCAAGGTCACACGATTGAGTGAGTACCGCCAGGGTGTCCCATGGTGCTTGCACAGTTCTGTTCATGAAAGGGCGGCTTCGTAGCGGGAAGACTATTTCCAAGGGGTAGCAATATTTCGAATTAGGACCCGTGAACTTGTCCCACAGATGTGTTGCGTTAGAACGGTAGAAGCTGATGTCGATGTATGGCCATGAGAACGACGTACTCAAAATTGGATGCGAACGGTTGGAGTAGAACTTCCACACGAAACCCTGCTGGGGGCTGAGTAGGAACTCCGGAGCCAGACCGCTCAGAGTGCGACGGATATGCTTCTCGTCTGCGAGTGGCACCAAAACGTCAATGTCGTCATCCCAGGGTACAAAACCGTGATGGCGCCAGGATCCTACTAGACTGCCGCCGTACATGACGTAGGTCAGGTTAGCTGCACTCATTGCATCCTGAAATGCGTCCAGTATCTCGAGCTGGACGTTTATGTCGTCGCCTCGTATGGCCTCAGCGAAAACTGAAAGGTTGTTGTGGAATGGACACGGTAAAGAAGATGTATACGCTGGAAGATTTGTCTGGGCGGACTGAAGAAAATCACGTAAAGGGAAATACATGTGCAAACTGTGAAGCCAAACACGCCACGACTCTTTAGTGATACAAGTTGATTGCAGGTCATTTTCACTTTCGGCTACATCTTGAGCATCATCCTAAACTAGTCCGGAAATGAAGACTGGTGAGATCTGAGAAACACACAAGTAAAAGTGTTGTTTCAGTTTGCTTAGAAATATTATTTATGTCAAGGATATGGGGGAATATTATTAAATATTAAATTTTTCTCTATGTGTCAACATACTCAATGCAGTTAGCAAAACAATCACACCCATTTTAAACATAGTGTCATGAGTGTCGTCTACATAGAGAGACACAGGAGGGTAGTCAGTTTGGCTTTTCCAGTGTATCTCCGAGAAGCTCATGACATGTGCCAGTAATACGTTGTCTTAATGTTACATAAACACAATCACAGACACCATTGATGTTTGGGTGTGGCCCATTTCATTCTGTCATGCAAAGGAACGTTTTATTGGCTGTGCGTGCGAATGTGCAATTTCATAATAATGAATATTGGATGAACAGACGAATGGTACAAAACCGCACAAATATGATTTCTTTCACCCTTCTCAAAAAGTGTGAATAACGAGTTTTTAGAAAGTGAAAAATTAGGTTTTTGTTAAATAATTTGGGACATTTCTCGTTCATACAGTGATAATCAAACAAACATTTCCAATATCATACACTCCTTAGGGGGATGGGGGGGATGAAAATGATGAAATAAAAAAAATTGAAAAAAAAATAGATATGCAGTTTTCATGTGGCAATGGCACCGCTATCAACAACAATAATGCACATACAACACAGGCATGTATTTAACATCATATTAAAGTTCATATTATACAAAATGGTAATATATGAAAAATTTCAGTCTGCAAGAATAGATTAAATGTTCTTATTCTTAACAGTTCTAGATGCACTTTGCCTTTTATTTTAACTTCTCACTTAGTATTCTCATTGTTCGAAGAGAGATGACGCAATCTCACGTCACTCATAAGGGATGCTTTGAAGAGAAGATGCGGCAATTGTTCCATCGCCTGACAGTGAAGACCTGCAATTCTGACCACCGTCTCAGACTTCCCATGTGTGGGGCAAATCTGTGCGTTTTGGCCTGTTGCTAATCTTGGTAATTATCACTGATTTTTCTGGTTACCATGATGATGGATAAACCTCAGCGATGTCTAGCATAATCTGATGAGTTGTCTAGTGAAGTGTGTCATCACGTTTTTGGATGCAGATTTCATGTGTCTGTAAAACTCCAGGATTCTGTCCCTCGAACTGCAGAATATAAATTCATTTGTGGTCAAGTCCGGTCTTAAAGGTGGATTTGAGACCTGTGGTAAATTGTCTGATTGATAAAGAAAGAATTGGTTTAGAAATATTTTGTAGAGCTATTGACTTTTATGTTTCTGAAAATTTGGTTTAGTGATGTTTGTGTAATTTGAATTGAAATTTCTATGGCTTAATGGAAATGTTAATCGGGAATTTAATTTTGATTATGTCATATTTTTATGCCCACGTGTATAAATGAGGGTTACTGATTTTCTTTACAGGAATGTGCGTTTGAGAATGCTAGTGGAAGATAGGAGGGTGGAAACATTTTAGACTGAAATCTTAGCGCTGTGCCTGAATTGAATTTCCAGAAAGCGCGCCTTTCCTGGGCTTTCCGCATGACAAGTAGTCCACTATTTGCTTAGTATCTGCGGTGTTCCATGTGAATTACATCAGTGCGGGTATCCCAACACCAACCACTACACTGATCAGCACCAAGGTTGCTAGTGTTCGACTACGTAACATCTGTGGAAGAATCAATATAGTGAAGTTGGCTGGACTACATCGTGTGGAACTTCAGGCAAAATACTTTAGGAACAGTTCGGGTAGCGTGCCCTGAGGCGCACGTTAGCCATCACCCGAACAACGCTTGTGGCGAATTCCGCCAGAGACGCAGCGAAAAACAGGTTATGAAACTTAACTGTCGTCTTTTCTGTACTCCTGCGTTCTGATTCAGTGTTGAAACGTAGGTTTGGAGTAACCTCAGGGGATCCGTCAAGTTGAATATAAGTTAGTATCTTACTACTTGTAATTAGTTATGCATTATTAAATGACAGCATATTCGTGTTAATAATCATAACAGCGTAGGCGTTTTGCTCACAGGGTAGCTTTAGTTTGTTTCCAGAAGTGTTTATATTTTGTTTAAGTGAGCGTAATGTGTTTGTGTCTAGTTAGTGGGTGAGTCGCATTTGTTCAAAGTGGGTTGGGTGAGTTCATTTTCAATCGGGTGTGTGTAGCTGTAGTTTTTTTGTTTTGTTTTGTAATGCTAGCGGATGGTTAGTTTTAGTTCAAAGTGGATGGGGTGAGTTCGTTTCTAGTGAGGCAGGTGTAGAAGAAGTTTGTTTTTTGGTTTTTTTGCGTGGGTGGGTGGGACTCGTTCTTGTTTTATAGTGGGTGTAATGCGTTTGTTTCCAATAGGAAGAGTGTTCGTGTGGACTGGATTATATCCTCTTTTCCTTGGGTTGGGAAGAGTGTTCGTGTGGACTGAATCTTTTCCTTGGGGTGGGAAGAGTGTCCGTGTGGACTGAATCATATCCTCTTTTCCTTGTGGTTGGAAGAGTGTTCGTGTGGACTGAATCATATCCTCTTTTCCTTGGGGTGGGAAGAGTTTTCGTGTGGACTGGATCATATCCTCTTTTCCCTTGGGTGGGAAGAGTTTTCGTGTGGACTGGATCATATCCTCTTTTCCCTGGGGTGGGAAGAGTGTTCTAGTGCACTGAATCATATCCTCTTTTCCTTAGGGTGGGAAGAGTGTTCGTGTGGACTGGATCATATCCTCTATTCCTTGGGGTGGGGAGAGTAGTAAGTGGGTGGTGAAAGGTAGCTGTATTAGTGCTACTGTATTTGAATTATTTCCCTGTAGTCCTGGTGGATATGTGGTGTAGGTTGTAGGTTGATGGTTTGGCTTACGGGTGTATAATGTGCAGTTTAATCTTAGTCTATTGATTGCCGATTTCTTATGAGTGTGTTGGGTGTGCTCTTTAATAAATATACTGGTGATATGTGAGTGTATTTCTGTTTTGTGGTGTGGATATTTAAAAAAATCTATTTGCCATGTATTGTTCCAAAGTGCACTTTATTTTCCCGGTATACTGCAGAGGCTGGAGATCCACTTTACTTTTGTTTCAACTTCTTTTACTTGGAACTTTCTAGTTCGATTTTTATTTCATTCATGGTGCGTGTTTTGATTGAGAGGAAAATTTTACAGCATTCCAATGATGTTAGTGAGTCAGGAAGTATGAGAACTTGTTTAATTGTATTTGTCTTTTAGAAATGAGTGAGCTTTCCTTAGTGTTCAAGTGCACGTTCCTGTTTGGATGTGTACGGATGCTCCTGTCCCTACGTTTTGTTTGTAGCTGTGGCAGAGTGAATTTGCCTATCCTTAATTTTAAACTTAATTGTTAAATAAACTGCTAAATTTTCAAAGTGAACCGACCTTGTACACTCCTAATGATGGCAATTTTGTAAGTGTCAGAGTTGGAAGTAAACAAAATAAAATAACTGACACAATCCAAACAAGTTCCAACTAGATGAGTAGTTTTCCTGACTAATAGACTCACACTTGTTCATAACAAAATCATCCAAAGGCGGATGGACCGGGAGTTAATTATAATTACTCTATTCTAGTCAATTTGAATCTGAACTCAACTCGAGTCCTGTCATAAAGGCGATCATTAGTTTATCGACCTTTGACATACTGATAAAGGAAGAATGGACTTAAAATATTTCATACATGTGCTATTAATCTGTTATTTAAATTGGAGAATGTGTATGCAATTGAACTAGTATTTATATGTTCATGAATTTTACGATGTTGTACACTATACTTGGGAATATTGATCAATGCTATATTATGCTGTTAGTGTATCGAACTAACAAAATCATTGCAAGATTGTTTGTAAGCGAGAATGTAGTTTAGAAATGAAATATGGCTGCGATTTAGTGCAGCCTTCATTTGACCTTTGCAGAGTAGAGCAAACCGTTTTGGGTTCTCACTTCAAACTTCAGTGACTATTGTACTCTACTTGAATAAGTTGGTGTGTGCATCCGGTGTTATCGTCAACTTTTTATTTAAACGTGTTGCTGTAAGTTGATTCCTCTGAATTATATTCAAGTGCCAGTATGGCAGAAATTGTGGCTTGAGTTTGGTCTTGAGAATTCATGATGATTATTTTGAATGTTCCTTGTGGTATGTTGAATAAATTCACACAGACATTCAGGAACATTCCTTGTGCTTGATAGCGTATGTGAAATTCAGGACAATTCTGTGATGCATTCTAGGAAGATTTCGGAACAGTTGTGTAAAGTGCCTCTAGAAAGGACTCATGGGACATCACCTAAATATGAAACACAGTGGCTTGTTTCAAGCCGTGTGATTATGAAACGTGCTGGCGACAGCCACCATCTCTGAACAGGTAATGTGCAAAGACTTTAATAATTTCTTTGAAACTCTACTCTCAACCCCATGATGATATCCATGAACTTGATTATGTATTTATGTTAAATGACTGCTTATGTGCAAAGTGCTTCATTCTCCAGCGTTAATAGGAACATTGATGTGTAATTAAATGTCAACACACTTTTGATTGTATTCATATGTTGTACATTTGATTGTGGATTTAAGAACTTTATTGTTACATTTATTGACCATCTAACATACATTTATAACCTTATGTATAAAGACGATTCGCATAAATTGTATAAGTATTTATATTTTATGTATGCGTCTACGTATACACACATTATTAACACGTTCCAAAGTCCCTAATGAACCAGCTAATAACCTGTGCGTTCAGCACTAATGTCTCGTTACAGGTGTTATTTCCAATTTTCACATGACGAACAAATGCATACGTTGTCTCCAACTCTTGGCACGGTACGGTTGACAGCTTATCTTCGCTTAAAATCAACTCATGTCTGTGATCAAACCAGCCTATCTTGCATAAGTTCGTGTTATATGTTTTTGCGAGTACTGCTTCCGTGTTCACAGGAGCAGGCAACGTTCGGTTCATAAAGGGGCGATCACGTAATGGGAAAACGTGTTCATAGTTGAAAATGAACATGCTCGAGGTATAGATGTCTTTGTCCCACACGTGCGTTTCATCAGAGCTGTAAAAACTAATGTCGATGTACGGCCACGACCACTTCTGCTTGCTGATTTCCAGCGAACTGTTGGAAAAGAACTTCCAGCGAGTTTCCAACTCGGTGGTTAAGTGAAAACGCGGGCTGAGTTCATTAAGCGCCTGCTGAACTTCTTTTTGTCGACTGAATGGCACAGCCAGGTCAACGTCATCGTCCCAAGGTATGATACCATGGTGACGCCAGGAACCCAGGAGTGTCCCGCTGTACATGAAATAGGGCACTGCAGTTCTGTTCATTGTCGCGTGGAAAACGTCCACGAGTTCCAGCTGGATATCCAGAAATATTCCAGTCAACGCTTGCTTAAATTTCAGAGTTCTGTTCTTGCTCTCACTGTGTGACGTATGAGACGTTGAGGAAATGTTTGGCACAAGGACAGTCGCGTCATGTTCAGTACCTTTGAGAAGCAGTAACGATCTTAATATGTTCCGAGGGACAGGATGGACAATTAGAAGACACGAAGAGACTGTTGCATATATAATGAGACGACAGAAGCATCCCCTTCTTCCTGCAGACAAGTTGATTAGACGATGTGCCACACGCATTTTCGGAAATATTTCCATAACATTCCTCTAAAATGGTTGATGCAGCAGATGTCCACCTTGATCCTAAAATAAAAACACAAGGACTATAATGAGCAAGGAATATGTTCAATGGGACACTAACTAATTTAGATTTATTTATTTATTTATTTATTTACTGCAATGTTGCAAAACTTATGTTATAGGCACTGAATGGCAGAACCCATATTGACAGATAGGTAGATAGATAGATAGATAGATATGTAGGTAGATAGGCAGACAGACAGATAGATAGGCAGATAGATAGATAGATAGATAGATAGATAGATAGATAGATAGATAGATAGATAGATAGAAATATAGGCGGATAGATAAGATAGATAGGCGGATAGATAGACAGACAGACATATAGATAGATAGATAGATAGGTAGGTAGGTAGGTAGGTAGATAGGTAGATAGGTAGATAGGCAGATAGATAGATAGATAGACAGACAGACAGATAGACAGACAGACATATAGATAGACAGATAGATAGATAGATATATATGTAGGTATATAGGTAGTGTGCATTCGTTAAGTGACTAGCGGAGGAATAAATATTTGCTAGGATGTAATTCTGAGGGATTAAAATAATCAATGGCATGCGTAGGCTTTTCATATAAACAACATTCTTACAACGTTGTAATATTTTGTAGCTTTATGCACGTTTTACAAAATAGATGCAGAATACATATGTTTTGCTAATTGGACTCATAATCTCGTTGTCAATAATTGTATAAGGACAGATCCCACATAAGAGAAAACAAATTATGGTTTGCAGAATATGCCTGCAAACCTATTCTCAAATATCATCTCTTTTATTAGTAATGGCCAATTTCTCCTTAATTTTATGTTACATGATAACACACTATAGCTATGTAAGAAAATAAGTGATACTATTTAATATATCAAAAGAACGAAGGATTTGTTTCGTGTATTCAATTTAGTAGTAGTAGTAGTGTATTATTATTATTATTTACTTGTTTATTTATTTACTTGACGCTGCACATCAATTTTGGCGGAATATGTACTTGTATGATTAATGCAGGCCGCGTTTGCATACAAGTTTTTTTTAAAAATTCATATGTGTGTGTACATGTGTTGTGTGAATGTGTTTTGTTGAGTACAAGTTCATGTTGCACACCAGATTGTTACTCTAAATCTAGGTTAACGACATAACCATGTATCTAGATAATGACACAATTATAACAGCCTGAAATTTTTAATTTGCACATGATTAAAGATAGATATATATATATATATATATATATAAATTTAATTAATTTTTTAAAAATATATTTGAATCAAATTACTTTTAAAAAATATATTATTTTTTATTGAGTAGCGGTTTATTTCTTTATATACATCACATCCGACAAATCTTCTTACAGGGATCAACACGTGTACAGATCTTCTCCTTAATCTGCCAATATCTTTCTCCAGTAGAAATATCCACACAGTGCCTGAAACGATTTAACATACGGATTACTGATATTAAGCACAACAGATCAAGACGCTAATTCAAACATAAAAGCATGTGTAATTCTGTTCGTCATCTGAAAACCGTATGTGCTGTTATGTGTGTGTTTTATTGCAATAAGTTTATATATATACATACATACAGAGAGAGAGAGAGAGAGAGAGAGAGAGAGAGAGAGAGAGAGAGAGAGAGAGAGAGAGAGAGAGAGAGAGAAGTCTACATGACGGACGAAAAAAATTCTAATTGAATCGGATTAGGTATTATTTTAGTTATTTACTTGTATAATCGTTAATATGGCATTACTATTTGTAGTTCTTGTGCCCTTAAATTGAAATTCACCTTCATTCATTTATTTACATGCGTGTGCGCGTGTGTACATGAGCGAGTGTGTGAGTATGTATATTTGTGTAAATGTGTGTGTGTGTGTGTGTGTGTGTGTGTGTGTGTGTGTGAGAGAGAGAGAGAGAGAGAGAGAGAGAGTCTATGTGTGCATTTTAATTAATACATTTTAAAATGTAAATTAAAAAAACAAAACATCGTTCGAAATTGCATATTGGCAAGGCGTTGTGCTTCATACATACGTCACATGCAAGCAACTAAAATTAAGCATAGAAGGTAGCAACTTCAAACTACGGCTTACCGCCTGTAAAACGTAATGGCTGTTAGTGGGAGTATCCAAATGTCGAGTCCCGCGTTGTCGTTCAGCAGTGATGAAAACAATATCGATTCAGTTGGGCGTTAACTATATCTTTACAAGTTACCTTCAAAACAACAACAAAGAAAAGCCCTCACAATTAGTACAACCTGTGACAAGTCGCAATGCATCGCAAGCTTTCAAGTTCACGTACTCTTCCCATAATTAAATAATAGAACGCTAGATAACACCGTCCTGTAAAAATGACATTTTAGCCACTCGGAATGAGGAAAAGCAAGCAACATGTAAAGGCAATTGACCTCACAAAGTGTGTAATTAATAATTTCACCTTCTGACAAGTCACGAAGCATCGCAAGCTTTCAATTTCACTTACTCCTCACATCTTTAACTAAGAATAGAAAGCTACATAACACTGTCCTGCAAAAACGACATTTTAGCCACTCGGAATGAAGACAAGCAAACAACATGTAACGGCAATTGACGTCACAAAGTGTGTTTTTAATAAAAGCATATATACTGTATTTACTATTACTTTTTGCGTACTAAACAATTGTAAGCTGGGTATGCATGTGTTCGTGTGTGTAGAACACACCATCATGAGCATATACATTATTACACGTGCACCACTTTGTTAATGAATATAATTATTATTTTTAATTGATTGTTCATAACTAATTTCAAGTGATGAGAATATTAATTTTATTTTATTAATGATCATCCAGCAGACACCACTCGTTTCTCACTTGTCTGATATTTTAGCGTTCTAAACGTTTTCACAATTCCACAACATAAAACAACGTTTACACTTTACAGTAACATAAGGTTTATGGACACCTCTTACTAAAGTAGAAGACAAATCCGACTTTAATCTATATTTAGTGAGCCCCCATCCAACCATTTTCTTTTCCAACATAAGAATATCAATATCAATAAGAAGGTTAATAAATTTATTAAAAGAAAAATCAACTGTATAAATGACAGTTACAGTGGAACATATAATTTAGCATCAGTATATACCTGTTACGTTTCCAGTATTTCTTTATAGACCCTGCCTAGGATTTTTAATGACTTTAAAAATGATACATTAAATTAATTCCTTCTCTCTATCCTACACAGACTGGTTGCCCAAATTATCATTTGACTAACTTAAAAATGCGTCTTGTAGTGCAGACAACAGATTTACAAACTGACAATTTGCGTACAAAAGCTGGCTTGGAGTCGTCAAATTCCTCTAAATTAATATGCATTCGTTACGTCATTCAGCTCAATTGCCCCCATTCAAACCAAGTGTAAACATTAGGTCTAAGATGCATAAAAATGTACTACAAAGAGGGTTTAACAATTTAAAAATAAGATTTAATAAGTTTTAACAATTTAACAATAATCAATATACGAGCGCGAAGTCTAATTCTAAGTACTCAGCATGTACAATGTTTATTGTGTATGAGAATTTGCCATGAGAACTGTTCCTGTGACTTTTGCTCACCAAAGCTCAACTTAACTTTTGAAGGTTGCCACATGGGTTCTTGAATCCAGTCCAGACCGGTCTACCTCACTTGTCATTTCAGCAAGGAATGCACACAGCATAACAACGGAAACTGTCCCTCAGTTAATGTGCTGAACGGAACTGTAAGTGTAGACAAGACATGCAGACCTGCTCGTCGGCGCTGCCTCAATAATGGTAGTAGGACTATGATGGAATCAAACTCAACTCAAGAGTTCAGAACCAGGCTTGGCGAGGAAACAAAGGTTGGAACCAAAGATTGGAACCAAAAAGCCGACCTGAAAACAAGAGCGTTTTCCTAGGTTTTTTGCGTTTAAGGTTCGCTCAACCTAAGCACGTTCGTATTTAAATGCTCCAGCTAGAATTTCCACTGGCGTCATTTACAACTTAGATTAAGGTGTGATGAAACTTCTAGCAACACAGTGACTGATTTTTCTGACAGGACAAATACGCATGAGAAGATAGTAATGGACTCTATCAGTTGTGTATCGTTGAAGGGCAGTGACACATCGACTGAGTTTACTGACCGAACTGTTAGTTTAAGAGAGAGTCATGAGAATGTGCTCACTAGGAAGACTGATATCAGTATATCTCCATCTCCGATAAATGACGTGAGTCATGACGTAATTTTGAAACACAAGATTATTGTGTTATGGAGGTTTTCGAGTGCTAATACATTGACAGCCAGGGAAACAGAAGTATTTGATCCAGATGACAGCATAGGTAGCAATACAGACGGAGACAATGTATTGCTTCAAATGACATGACAGTTGTCAGAGCTGAGACAGAATTCTTTTCCAAACGTGACATGGAGGAATATAGTCGAAAACTGTACAGGGACGAAATCTAGTATTTCTAATATAGGGATATTAGAGACGGTCGACGATAATGCATGTGTACTGACGTGTATGCACGCAGTTGTCAGAGACATGGCAGGAACGCTGTCTGCAGCAGATAAATCACTTAAAAGACTTAGTGACGTAGACAGAAGCCACGGTACATGGACTACCTTTATTGACTCACCTGTTGAGATAAAAGAATGTCATGAGTACGTACCAAAAATTGAGACAAGTGGAAGTAAGGAGGAGGGGGTTTCATTAACTGATATGTTCCTTGATTCACTAATGATAAGTGCGGAGTAATCCTGAGTTGATCGAAGACACAGTACAAATGAGTGACGGAACTAGATCGATAGATAATGAAAACCGGAGTGACGGACTGATAACCAGAGTAGGTGTGGCATCAGGGCTGTTACTGACATCAGATGCAGAAATTTATGATAGAGGAAACAGTGGGAGTGTAGCCTACAACACACATAGAGTAGACATAGCGATGTTATTCATTGTGACAGGTAACACTCACTTCCAGTTAGTGACTGAAACTGACAGAATTTCCACCATAGATTCTGAGGATTTGATGAGGAGACACATTGAATTAACTAAGTCAGTGGAGAAAGATTATGTTAGCTCAATAAACTGTATGGTCCAGGGGAGACAATCGATAACTCTTGGAGAGTTTAAAACAGAACCCTTGTTCATACAACCACGAGAATCTGACTTACTAGCGAGTCTGACCACACAGTGACTAGAGAATATTCGAGTGGAGAGTTAGACAATTCTAGAGTCACAAGAGAGACACAGACTTATGTTGCCAAGGAGAGAGACAAACTGACAGACATAATGACAGTCGAACACCTAGTTGCGAATGGGTTAAGACAGAGAACAACTAGTGGGATGAGGTATTTCACTTCAGTCTATGATAAGATCAGGAGAACTGAATCTCCAGATTTAGAGGGGAAGCTAATGCTGCAATTCAGGTACTTCAGAGAGACTGGTAGCCACGACAGAGCACATTTGCAAACCTATGACGTTAGACTAGATGCGAAATGGGCCCGTAGTAGATCTGACGCCATCACAACGAAAGACGTTGAGTGCATGCGAACTAGGGACGTTCAACGTGTAGAAAATGACGTAACTACAAATGCACGAAACACCAAGAGAGCAAATTTTCATTTGCGTGGGCTCAGTGACAAGGCTAAGAGCGATAGATTTGAAATTCTGACATCGCATAATCAATGCCACAGTGACACTGACATGATACGAAACGTATCGAGAAGTTTGAAACTGTTAGATGGGGTAGAGAACAGTCATACAGGAATTGACACTACCAGAAACATTTTAAACTTGACAAGTACTTTGGGGAGTTTGAAAGAGATCATGACGATAAAACACTTCAAGGACGTACTTACTGGACAGGAAATGAAAAGTCTAAACTTGACATGCAATGTATTGCACCTCACAGTAACGTTCTGACGAACAGAGTAAGAAAGAAAGAATACAGTTGTCATACCGTAGACATGTTGACACACATGGACGATGAGGTGTATTGGGATTGGGATAGAAACTACGAAGATTGTGCCAGGCAGGATAGTGCAACAGTAGAAATGATGATTTGATACCTTCTTTTGAATTTTCATTATCTTCTTGTTGTACCGTAGTTGGTGGTTGTTACTGTAAAAATGTTGGACATTTCATGGAAAACTTGGATGGATAGCTATAACACTGATTGAATTGTTTTAGTGTTGTAACTCTGAATATGACAGGTAGACTGATAGATAGTTCATTTTGAGTTGGTAATTCATAAACTCTGATATTTGGTTGATACAGGAAATCAATATCTGGAACTTTTCATAACCTGCATATTGATAGTGTTTGTTCATTGGAAGTCCATTTTTTTTTATCACACTATTGTTGGATACGTATTCAGTGGAATTGGTTGATGTTGGATTTCTATTCTGAATAATCTGATTAGATCGAACTAGGTTGTGTAGTGAACTATTGATTATTGGGAAAGATAGTGAGAATTTCAGAACTTGTTATTCCATTGGATGGATGTCTATTAATCTAGACTGAACGTTTTTCTTAAATCATTTTATTTGATTTTTCTTGAATCACTTTTCTTTGATTTCTTGAGGTGAGAAATATTGTATAAGAGTGCCGTTAATCGAGAGCTGATTTTTCTGCCACGTTACATTATTTCTGGTTATGTTGAAATTTTTTAATTGTAAATTTTTTCTTCATTGTGGACTTCTACATTTTATCATACATAATTTGTAGGAGGCATTTTATCTTTGGTAAGATAAACGCCTCAAAAGCAAGGGGGTGTCACAGTCTGATAAAAATGTCATGACTTTTTGACCCACTTGTTGTTTTCAAATATCAAAATTTGAAGTTCCTTTGTTAAAGTTCTCCCATGATACATCAGTATCGAGAAGCTTCTAGCAAAGAGGTCAGGAACGTTATGTAACTTTAGGCCATTGTCTAAATTCTCGAACCAACCACATACCACGTGACCCGTCACGTGATGCGTTCTATGCATTCTGATAAATACGGTAAACGCGCTATGTATGACCACTCCGAAATCCAATCCGGCAACAGTCGTCTCGTGTACCTGTACAGCCGCATATTCGTTGAGTTGATAGAGGAACAGCCGACGCGATTGCTGAGATAGCACTTCGACTTCTCACTAAGGTACTGGATTTATTAATTGTGTTTTGCATTTTGAACCATGTATGTAATATTGTGCTATGCATTGCTACTGTAGCTTAAGCACGGTTCCTTGTTAAATGACTAAAACCAATAAGTTATTGTATATAAATCATTGTAACTCTTTTTCATTGTAACTTTAAATTCACTAAGAGCCAGGAGTGCCTGTGTTCGACATGGATTTTCTATGTAATTCAAATTATTGCATGTAATTTTAATGTAAATTGTAAGGCGCTTTGCTTGATTTGAATTGCCCCTTTTGTATGAACTCTAAATTTTAACGTTGTAAATATTTGGTAATTCATACTCATGCTTGTTAAATGCAACATGCGTGAGATTATATTCTCTAATCTAAGTGTAGCAAGTGAGAATCCTTCACCGATGTATACATCATCAATTTCTTTTGTTTGTTTTCATTTCTTTCTTTCTTTGTTATTCCTGCTCTGACAAGGGCTTGGGTGTTGGCAGTAAGACAGTTTATCAATAACCAGCACAAATAAGTGCGGTACTAGCTGTTCCACGAGTGCATCGCCTGTCCTTCCTTATTTCGGTAAGTCATTCAAAAAGTTGTGACAATTGAGTTGACTCAAACA
The DNA here is from genome assembly GCA_028829895.1 of Sinotaia quadrata. NCBI lineage: Eukaryota > Metazoa > Mollusca > Gastropoda > Architaenioglossa > Viviparidae > Sinotaia > Sinotaia quadrata. The sequence goes on from CM054179.1 coordinate 136,993,632, forward strand.
CACTACTAGTACGCCAGTATTTACTCTAAAGACACCGGCGTCAAAGAGGGCCGCAGTAGAGAACTCAGACACAGACGACTGAAACCAGTACTAATTGAATCTTCTGTGATTTCTTACTTTTATTTTGATGTCAAATACTCCTAAACTACTTAGAGTTATATTATGATTTCACTATCTAATTACTCTTTAAATATATAACTTTCCTAATGTATAATTTAAAAGATAAAGTACAAAATAACTATATTCATGTTCTATGTAAAAAAAAAAAAATTCTCACATGAATAAGTCCTAAAATGCACAAAGAAAAAATTTCAAAAATAGCATACAAAATATACAAGTATAAACTACAAAATATTTCCCATCTAAACACAAACATCTGCGGTACTCAATAAATACATAAAATAGTAAAGACCGATTGAAATATACATACTAATTCAACAGTAAGCAGTAGCACTGACAATCTTTACTCATAGAGTGAGTACGATTTGATACAAAGCTGCACCTTTTGACTTCATCTGTCAAGGCGCTCCTATATCTAAGTCCATTATTTGTTTATCAGTCAGTTAATTTACCATAATATAACGATCGAATTTATGTACCGACTTAAGTTTTGTCAAAATAACGTGATCAGAATAGAGAACGTTGATGTAAAAACAAGTGTATTTGAGTGTTTATATTGCAATATCCACTGGAGGAATATGTTTTGAAATTTTATATTTATATAGTTTCATTCAGACCTATATATATATATATAGATAGATAGATAGATACTAAAAGAACTTTTATGAACTACTGACCTAGATTCATCTTCACATGGACTTATTAAATACAGGTGAGTGAATACATTAATTATAACTAGACGTCCTCCGATCCACTTGGTAGATCTGTCGTATATTTTCATAACTTTATCCGCAAGTTATATAGATCCGTAAATAAACAGTTCTCTACCACATACGTTCATTAAATTGGAAGTTCTTGCCCAAATACTAGGTTTGATCAGTCTTTTAACTTATCTGCCCCTACCCATTTATTTACTACCCCACACACATTCTGAAATGACAATCGCAAAATGTGGATTACAAATTTATTAAATACAGCGATGACGAAGAAAAATTGGCTACAGCTAGTTTCCAAGAAAACAATAGATTCGTAATAGAGTGTTAAAGTTAGTCAGGAAATACTATTGAATTACTACAGTCTTACATATCTTATTTATTATCATCATAGAATGAAGTTCAGGGTAAGAGAAAGCCAAGTGTGGTTATCACGAGTCTCGCCCGCTCGTTTGGCTTGGAATTCTTTGCTATCCGTGCTACTGGTAAAGTCACTCAATACTCTGAGCGACATGTGACAGTCAACTAAAGAGGTTTGTACGACTGTCCAAATAATATACATGTATGGGTCACACAGCTATTATGACTCGCAGTTACTGATCGCATGCTTTGGGTAATGGCATTATTTTCATCTTTGGTGAAATCCAAAACTAGGTCGACTCCCTGCATAACACAATACAAACACTAAATTCGATGTTCAACAGCTATTTCAACAGGCTCTTTGTCCGCGCAGGTTTGTCTACAGCCAGGGGAGATAACAAAGTACACCTTGATTCAACTTGCGTCCATACGGGAAGCGCTCCACTGAAAAGGAAAGTGGCTCACATAAATCTCTCTCTCTCTCTCTCTCTCTCTCTCTCTCTCTCTCTCTCTCTCTCTCTCTCTCTCTCTCTCTCTCTCTCTCTCTCTCTCTCTCTCTCTCTCTCTCTCTCTCTCTCTCTCTCCTTTCATTCTTAAACTTCATGTTTGCAACATAAAAATATTATCGAAAATCAAATTCAACTTTACCTTAAACCTAACCCCCATACCTAAATACTATTCTCTCACAAGAAAGATGTAATATGACAAAGAATTTAAATTATATATAACAAAACACTTCTAAGTTTCTTTTTCATACTCAATCAATGTCCTTACCAGTGATTGCTGGGTGTGTCACTCTGTCCCAACACAGATTAAACTATCTTTATTCTATTGAAGGCAAGAATTGTTCTACCATTGAAAATTGTTCGATTGTACCAATAGACGAATCTTAGCACGATTCGATGATTATATTACACAATCAAGAATGGAAAATTTACATTCTTGGATGATCACTGTGATAGCAGTAAACTGATAGCATACTGCTCATGTGTATGGCTTTTATCAATAACGCAAATGAGGTGAAGATTTAGGAAGAACTGAAATTCAGTAAAGTTTGTTCTAGAACGAACTTGAAGTGGCTGTTAATTCTCTGAATCAGATGAGGAAATAATTATTGTAACCTGCCTTTGAATTTATTTTTTGCAATTGTTCTTTTTTATTTTCTTTGATTGTTTATATAAGGTTTCTTATAACATTATAAAATGATCCATCATCCATATATGGCTTACACATAATCAGAAGAGGGTCCACATATATTATATAATATACACAAACAATAGCAAGGAAAGGGGTTGTTATTCAAGCTTGACGCTTGACCGACAGATTTCCTACTATAATCCATAGATATGTTTATAGACTGTGAACCTGGTTTGGCTAGTCATTCACGAAGGAATAAAAAATACCCAAGGCATATTTCCAGACAGGCCGCCATATTCCGTGAATCGTGGAAAAACCTGATAACATTCAGACAAGGTAACACATCGATTTCTTAATATTGTAAACTATTTTTTATTAAGACCTTGCCACATGGTTCTTTTTTGCATATGTATTGTGATTGAATTGTTAATGTTGCTATTTTTCCTGAAGTGTGGACAGAGAATAGAGTGACCAGATTAATATGTATTTGTAATTCTAAGTAATTGTTGAATTGTGTTAATATATTGTGGAACGTTATTTTATCTTTGAAGGGCTAACTAATTTGACAATTGTGAAACACTGTGTGCATTTGAATATTTTCATAGTAATGATCTTAATCCACTTACATGCAATATGTTTTATTGTAATTGTAACATGCATGTGTATGATTTGAGTTATATCTGTTATTTCTCATATTTTATCTCTCATTGTAAAAAATACAAACAAAAGGTCGACTACTCTCTTGTTGGTGCCATATGTATGGGTCAGCGAATAAATAGAATTGTCGCTCATGGAAATGAACAATTATTGTTTCAGAGTGGATTTTGGATTTTTAGATTTTGGGTTTGAGTTTGGGTTTCACATTTCAAATCCTGAGTGTGTTCAACCTTTGCGCTGTACTTGACTTTGCTGTGTGAAAGGCAAAGCTAGCAATCACTAAACACTGGGCACCCTATGCCTATTGAGTTGAGGGGCCAAACCAACTCTATTCAAGTGACGTGTTATGCGACAGCCTGCTGGTCAACCAATGGCTGTTGGGGTGTGAGCTACCATAACTGATGAGAAGATAACCAGCTAAGTGGGCATATGATAACCTCTGAAATCAGAACTGTGTGTTAACGATTCCGTACAAACTCTAAAGACAGAATAGTTAGTACTATGTCCTTCGTATTTGAATTTTGATATATAGAATTACCAGTTTGTTGATTTGTTAAATTTATTAAATTCTTATTTGTGGCATCCAATTAACAGAAGTTGACTAATTATTAGCAAGGAGAGACCGAAGGAACTGGGTTGGGGGCTGAGCTAGAAAGTAAATGTTTGAATGCATAATTAGTTGTGATTGGATAGCGTACCTAGTTTGTGCATTATTACACAGTTTTACTTGTCACTGTAATTACTATCTAAACAAAGAGAAATACGTTAGGAGACTGACGGGTGAATCTGGTAACCAGTCTGTCGTCAGCATAGGTGAATGTTGGAAATTAGTAATCTTTAAATGCTCATACTGAGACAGGGTCTCTAAATCAATAATGGCATGTAACGGTCACCATAATCACGCCATAGTTGTATCCCTTTCGTTTCTGACATATGATCTAGCGACATTACTATTCCTTCTGTATGTCATATAATGGGTAATTCTCCCACATATTTTTAATATTTCATATTTTGTTCTATTTAATTTTAAAATGACGTATTATTTGCAATTTGTATGATTTGGAAATGTATGAAATTTATTTCTTAAGTTCTTAAGGATGCACAGGGGTGGAGGGGGCGGGGAGATAATCTGTTTGAGTGAGTGTGTGCGCGTGGAGTAGTTGCCACGGGTTAGTGTTCGTGAGAACGCTAGATCTCTGGCATCTAAAGCAGTCACATGGTCGGTTAGACCTTATATCTCAAATCTTGTTTTTGATCCAGTTAGATAGTTATGCATCTGTTAGGCTGATTTATCTGTGAATCTGTTTTTGTGTGGGTGACATTTGTGTGGACAAAATGTGGGTGCAGACAACGTGAGAGAATCATAAATATTAATTAGCTCTACGCGTAAACTAGGTGCAAGATACTAATTCTTTACTCCGCAAATGATTCTTTGGGTAAGCATTGTATGAGGCGCTCCCTATAACAGGTTGTAAAAAGGAACAGAGCCATGGCTAGAAAAGGTAAACAAAAAAACGTCTATGTAGTGCTTGAGTGATTAGTTCTTATTAGGACTGTTATTATATTTTAAACATGATTATATTGTACGTAATACTTGAATTTTGATAGATACTAAATTTCTTATGCCGTGTGTGTATTGGCTAACGAAATTGTTCCAGGATTTGTAAGTTGAGAATGTATGCAAGAGAGAAATGAGTTTAGATATGAAAAATGCTGGTAACTTAGGGCTGCCTTAATTTGACTTTTGCAGGTCTGTATGTTTTCCTTTTGTTACATCATGTTATGGTTACTACTGTACTCTGCTACATTACGTTTGTGTGTGAATCCAAAGCTGATGTCCTCAACTTATCAATAAAGTGTGCTGCTGTAATTTGATCCCCGTGAATTCATTTGAGTAGCAGAAATAGTATCCTGAGTTTAGTCTCTAGAATTCACAACGATTATTGTCGTATGCTGCTTGGGGTGACTCATATTAATGCGATTAGTTCAAATCTATTTCAGCTAGCACGCTAATCCATCTACGAATGCCGATACAAACAGGAAGACTTATTATGGGGCGATGGTCTGATCTATTTACTTGACACTCCAGCCCCCAGCAGAATAACTGCATATATAAAAGAGTTTAGTAATGATATACAACAATGACGCTAATTTACAAGAGACACTTCACTACAATTATGATGTGGTTTTACATTACATCAACAGCTAACATTAACATTAAATAAGATACTTAAGAAGTGTAAACAATTAACAATAATACTTTAATTAAGAAATGAAGTAATTATAACACATACAATTATCAATGCATGTTTTTCTTAACGATAGCTACATTCTTTCTTCATTTATCGGATTTGTCCAAATCATCTCTAGTCAAGTGTCCAAATCATCTCTAGTCAAGTGTCCAAATCATCTCTAGTCAAGTGTCCAAATCATCTCTAGTCAAGTGTCCAAATCATCTCTAGTCAAGTGTCCAAATCATCTCTAGTCAAGTGTCCAAATCATCTCTAGTCAAGTGTCCAAATCATCTCTAGTAAATTGTCCAAAACTTCTCTAGTCAATTGTCCAAATCATCTCTAGTCAAGTGTCCAAATCATCTCTAGTCAAGTGTCCAAATCATCTCTAGTCAAGTGTCCAAATCATCTCCAGTAAATTGTTCAAAAATCGTTTCTTTGATCTAGGAAGATCTAGGAAAACCAAGGAAGACTTTTGGAAGACAAGACCACAACTCCTCGTTCGTTCAATGAAGCTTTGGCCACGCCCAGATTGCGCGCATCAATTCATCCAAGCTTCAAAGCAAATTGCACTTGTTCACATCGTACTTACACATGAAGTTGTACTTGCTCACTATGTCCCTGAAATTATATAATTAACCAGCTCTAAGTCCTTTTTTCAAGACTAGATATATTTATCCTATTTAAACATACTAATCTCTGACTATCATTACAATATTACATCAATACAATAAAATCTATAATTAAAAAATATACTCACATTCACCAGTCACTTATTTACCTTCAAAAGGTCGACTATTCAAGTTTTCTCCCAAGCCGTGATGGGGACACTACCAATCTCTTAGCTTCGTCTAGTAGGCATATGTGTAATGATGAATGGCACAGAAATTTATTTATACACTAAACACACCCACACATCTTTCTTAAAATTAGATGACTTTTTTTTGCTCTCCTTTGATTCTCCCTTGAACCTAAATGTTTTTGTTTTATGCCAATGCGAAATAATGAACAATCCTCATCCATCTCTACTTTTCCCGGAAGTTTGCACTTCCGACTAAGGACACGATCGCATAGAATACTTTATTAAATTGTTTACTTCAATTTCGAATTGTTACCAAAAAAAAATGAAAGCTCCTTTCATGACAATTATTTTGATTGTTCCGCATGATGTGTTGAGAAAACGCAAAATCAGGAATATTCCTCCTGATGTGCTTGATAGTGCATTTGAAATTCAGGACGATTCTCTATGCTGTGCTTATAGAGCACGTCAAAGATTCTGGAAGAGTTGTGTCCCCGTGCCTCTAGACGGTTAAGACGTGTGGGCCTCACCTAAATATGAAAGGCAGCGTCTTGTTACAAAGGTGTGATTGTAAAACACTTGCCAGTGACAGCCGCCATCTTTGAACAGGTTATGTGCACTGACTGTAATTATTTCTCTGAAACTCTACTCTCATTTCCGTGAAGATATATGTGAACTTGATTATGTATTTATGATTAATTGACTGCTTATGTCTATGCTAGGATAAACTCAACAATTGTCCAGCGTTAATTGAACATTGTTGTGAAGTGGTGTAAATGTCAACGCTCTTGTAAATTATTCATAGTTTGTATATTTGATTGTTGAATTAATAAATTTATTGTTAAATTTATAGACCTTATTACATATATTGATAACCTTATGTTGAGGAGTGGTGAGAATGCCACTGACTTTAAATGATTCTGGAAGTGAATTTGAATCTATAGATGACATTTGTTGTGCAGTGAACAGTTTGGCTTGTATTTCATCTTCATTAATATCAAGTTTGTTCACATGTCCTTAGTCAAAAATCATGAACGCCATCTCCGTGCGCTGGATTGCAGAATTATACAACTGTGAGTGATCAGCAAGTAGCTTCTGTACACTAGATGACGTCATATGACACACGAAGGAGGATGAGTGTAGGGACTGAGCAGAACTGGTCCAAGATCATAAACGTTTAGCATACCAAAGTCTGAGATGCCATATCTGTGTCAATCGGATATTGCTTGAATCTTTAATAATACATAGTGCAGAAGATCTATTTTTGTGGATTGGTCAATAGCGTGACAAGCTGTGAAAAGAATAAAGCAAAGTAAGAACTGCAACACTGCTGTCTTCCCCAGTGCAAGCATCTTAATAATTCTGAAAGCATTTATTTTTAATGTGCAGCGCATATAGATTGAAAGCAGAATACGTAAAGAGACTTAGGGTTTTAATGTAGATATACTTTGTAGAAAATTAGATAGTTAAATTAGAAGAGCTATTTTTATATCTAAAGAGCTCATGTTTGATCATTTAAGAAGGGTTTTATAAATAGAAAATTTAAAGAGAAAGATGAACATAATGTGACATAAATTTCAATTGTTTATGATAATGTGTGTGATCTCGTCATACGATTACTATTGACAAGTACTTCCTTGGAAGAGCTTTGTTCAAGTGTACCGTGTTCGATAGTTAGAATTCTCGACTGCGTTTGACTGTCCACGTCAACATTAATGATACGCGTTTATGTTGAGTGGTAGGTAATATGGCAGCTTGATATCTTTCAGCGTAAATGAAACTGGTTCGGTTGTGCAGATTAGTTGTGGGGCTTTGAAGACGGAAATATTTAGACAGATGGTTGTGACCTACCTACACGAGACATTCGTTAATGTAGGCCCAGAAGGAAGAAGTGCTATGTAGTTAATGAAATCCAACGCTATATGCTTCGTCTGTCTTACGAGTGATTAGATTGTGCTCCGATGTAGAAAGTAAGGCATGTTATGTACACCAAACCAAACCAAACCACTCATAGTGATTCGACCATACCTTTCTTGAAGGGAGCAAATGTGTAGACATAGATGTAGACATAGAGTGACTAGGGTACCGTGGACCTGCATGCACGACATCGATTTAAAAACGCTTAATACTCACGAGATGCCACTGGACTAATGTATCCTAACTGTGAAACAAATTATTTAGTTCGAATGTTTTCGAGAAATATGAATTCAAACAATTTCTTCTGACTGAATGGGATGGAGGAGACTACAGACAATAAAAACAACGACTGACCTTTCTTGTTTGTGTGAATATTGAGGTTCAAAAGTCTGGTGGTCGAATTTGAAAGCAGACACCATTTATCTCTAACAGTTGGCGGATATTCTGGCAGCGTCACTGTTTTCTCTCCTCCAGAACATTAATGACCATTTCCCATCACACAGTCTTCGAATATGTGGAAAACTTCTTAATAAAGGAGAAGACAAATCACTCTTTAATATAATCATTTAGTGAGCCCCCACCGCCCACTTTCTTTTCGAACATAAGGTTCTCAGTATATATATATAATATATAGGGTAGTACAAATCTGATATCCAGGAATACATTTCAGCAATTCATCACAACTCACTGGATAATTCTTATGAGAGAACATAACTAGAAATATTAGAGATAAAGCAATAATCCTTTTATGTAACATTGTATAGACAAAACCATAATTTTCCCTTTTATATCACAGTTACAAGTTCACTGTCTGTGTCAATTTCCACTTATTTTATATCTCTATGCTGAAAACATGGATCTTTAGCTATTCTCTCAAGCCGACTTGGGCGCTTTTTTGTAATACCAGCTTCCTCAGGCAGAATAACAATTACAGCAATTCTAGTATTTCCTTATACCAGAAATTGTTCATAATTATAGTCAACATACACTACTGCTTTACACCATTGGAGTGGTGTATTTTCTTACAATTATACACATGCACTAGTGGTTACCAGTGTCTACCATGGTCGCAACAATTTATAATCAAGGAGATTGTCCCTGTAAAAATATAATCATGGAACAAAATAATGCTATGTTTCCAGCTTATCACTTAATAACTCTATTCTTTTTTACATTCCAGTCTCAACTTACAATTTCCTGCAACAGTATTTATTAGCCCGATACATGCAGACAGCATAATAAATACAGCACATCAAGTCAATGTCGTGTGTTTAGCATACAATATATGAGCATATTAATTCAAACATTTGTAGAAATAATACTCACCAGTGGAACTAGGTTGTAGTACATCTGCAATTTCTAGCATATTTTCAACTCGGATAGTTTACTTCTATCTCTGACACTTACCAAAATACTATCATAAGGACTGTCCAAGGTCTGGTTACTTTGACAATTTAGCAATTTATATAACAAATAAGTTTAGAAATAGGGATAGGCAAATTTACTTTCACACTTTGCTTATATAGCGTCTGGCATTGCACTGTTAATAGCCGATGGCTGACTAATCTTCTTCCACCTTCACTTATCGAAATATGATAAAGATGAGATACATATTTGTTAGATCCATCGCTTGTATAATATTACTGCCATTAATTTCGACTTCCACTTTTTGAAAGATTTTTATGCCCTTTCCACACTCTCACTGTTTGTGAATATTTATTTATTCAAGATCCGTAATAATACTTTTACAATATATACACATCATACAAACCCGGAAGTGTAACTAAATTTGCGCCCACAATTCCTGCCATCATATGATACAGGAAGAAATTTATTTATTCACCACGATTTCCCTGGCTGGCTTTTTGATTCACTTTAGATGTTTGATTCACTTTAGATGTTATGTTTCAAGTGCCTTGGCACATAATATCGATAAAGATGGCCAATGTATTATTATTTCTTACTTTGCAGTGTGCGTTGAGTTCCGGATATGGTATGTGAAATAATTATTTATGCTTTCACACTAGGATTTCTAATGCATCTGTTCCTTCGTGAAATATAATATACGATTGTAGATATGCCTAAACATTCCTGCATTTAAGATCGCCAATTTCTACAATCAATTAATTGGTTGTTTATTCTTTCTCACTTCTATTCACTGTGAAATACTTTCTGTATTCCCAGAGAGAGAGAGAGCGAATTAAACATAATTAATAAACATCTGTTTGAATTAACTTTTAAAATATAATTGGCTTCTGTCCGTATTTTGATATTTAGGCATTTAAGCTAGATTATGTATATCTGTAATCACACATTTCTCCATTTTATTTTACAATTCGTCCTAAACTGAATTTGATTTTACCTCTACATACATTCGTCCTTACAGCATTACAAATTGAGGGGTGTGACAGTTCTAAATGGATATCGATATACAAAAATAAGAAATCACTTATTTCTTGTTTATGCATACCTGGTGATGAGACAGATGTATGGGACTGGAAATCTTGGAATAATAGTGATACATTTTCAGAATTGGATACAAAACATCTCTATAAAAGTGACGTCAAGACATTCACAGAACTCGGCAGCTGTGAAATAAAGAACAATAGAACCTCCATTACAAGACTAAATACAACTTCTATTCTTGTCATTCCGGAAAAAGATCTCAGAACCTTTGCTAATGGCACCATCCGCTGTTGGATAAAAGACAATAACACTTCGGCTTCCTGCAAGCTATGCGTCATACGTGAGTAGATTTCATTGAGTATGTTGCCTAATTTGTGCTTTGGAGTACAGAGATAGTTTACATTAATTTAACAATCAATATGGAAGGAAACAAGATAATTTAAAGCGAATGTGTTACTCTCTAGCATCGGTAGTTATGGGTTTCACAAAAATAATGCAAGATTTTAAATTTTCTTTCAAATACTCTTAAGAAATTTCATTTGCCTATTGATTACGGTGATTCATTATCCGATATACTATGCTCTGTTTATAGATTTAATTTTATACTTGTATGCAAACGATTCTATTGAAATCCCTAAGTGATGAATTAGTATATCAGATATGTCAAAGAAGACTAATGTTATAAGATATGAAATTGTAATTTTACCTTTGATATGAATCGCCTGACTTGGGCATTATTTTTAGGTATATAATTTTCTAATGCAATGTGAATGAAAGTAGGACATGGCATTAGTAGCTTTATGTATTAATAATAAATAGTATTGCATAATACCCTCGGCGGGTAATATAAATAATTCTACTATTAGTTATTTATCCAGCGAAATAGGTACAGTACATTTAACACAGATATCTCTCGTTCTGTAATGTGATGGAATCATCCAAATTTGTAGTCCTGTTACAGTGTTAATAATCCCCTTTGATTGAACCATTGACCTTCATTTAATTCATTTTATTGCTGATTCAAGCTCCTTTAAAATGTTCTAAACCACTCATTTCGATCGTGTTAGATTTTAGCTGGTAGAAAGTGGATACTCTTCAACTACTGAAAGATATTTATATCAAATCATATGTTACGCATTGGGTACAGTTTGTGTGTTTGTATTTTTGAACTGAAGATCGGGCACAGAAACAGAACTGTTCAGTACAGAATAATGATTGGCAGGGCAAGAACGTGGAAGGTTTTTGTAATTTCAAAAAGTACTTCGTCTCTGACGGTACATACCAATGCCAGTGGCAGAGAAAGAATCTAAAGGTATGTCTTTAAAAAAAAGATAATATCTTTATAAACACAATTATTGCAACAATTTGAAATATATCATACAGTAACATGTATTCATATTCAACATGCAAAAAGTGTGTTACTTAAGTATCGGAACTTATATGATGATTAGTGCGTAAAAGGATGAGCATTTGAACTAACCGCATGGATGAGAGAAAAACTTTACAGCCCCCACATATCCACCAGACGTGTAGTCTGGAGAATTATTAATAACATAAATTAAGATTCTCATCACTTGTAATTATTTATAGACGATTAATTATTTAAAATCAATCAAAACCATTAACTACGTGGCGTTGGCGTCACAAATAAATTATTTATGTGCAGAGACGAAAATAATTTCAAGTACAAATTTTCAAAATTTGACTATTGATTATAGATTAAAAAAACTACTGCTGTTCAGACAGGAATTGACAGAATTATTGTTGGAGTGATATCTGTGAATGCATATAACGAAACAAATGAACAGCTGTACTACCGCGGAACGTGTACTTTAAGTGACGGGATGTACGAGATTGGAAACGAGATTTATTCTTACAGTGTGCGTTTTTATCCTTGGGGAGACTGGGAACTAGTGCATATACTTCGAATAGGTATGTCTAACGTATTACTTCTTGTTTATTATTAAGTTGTATTGGCATGCTCTCTATGATTCCCACGTGTTAATCAAAGAAGTCAATGCAAGACGATGCAGAAATGTGACGTTAAGTTTCAAGGGCTAGATATGTAGATGAAAACAAAATCTAAATACATTTGCAGTGTGATATGTACATGATTTTTGTTTTACATATATTGAAATTGATATTTCAAATGCAATGTTGCACGATGGCATAAAATTTCATTCCATATATTTATACAAGGAGGCACGAACACATTACGTTCCTGGTGACAGTAATGTGCAGGCCGGACACAGGGAATAGAGTCCGCTAACTATATATTATAACAAAATTCATGCTGTTATCTGCTTATCTGTATATCTATCTATCTATAAGTCTGTCTATCTATCTATCTATCTATCTATCTATCTATCTATCTATCTATCTATCTATCTATCTATCTATCTATCTATCTATCTATCTATCTATCTATCTATCTATCTATCTATCTATCTATCTATCTATCTATCTAACTAACTAACTAACTAAATATCTCTCTATCTATCTATATATCTGTCTGTCTGTCTGTCTGCCTGTCTATCTATCTATCTATCTACATTTCTGTATTTATTTTTAGCGGGTCAGACGAACATTCCAAAAAATGACGACAGGAGAAAGATTGTTGCAGGCATTGTAGGTGGTGTCATGCTTGTCATTCTCATTTTTCTTACAGTCATCCTCGTCATCACACGACGGCATTGCTACTGTCATAAACGTAACGGTAAATTAATTTATTTTAATTTTCATTCTGTCACTCGTTCATTGACACAATTCGTGATATAGTAGATTTCGAAAGAACATTCACATTGTTTTCAGTATGGAAACTACATTATCTTTGTGTTAAATTCTGGTCGTGACAATTACAGTATGGAAACTACATTATCTTTGTGTTCAATTCTGGTCGTGACAATTACAGTATGGAAACTACATTATCTTTGTGTTAAATTCTGGTCGTGACAATTACAGTATGGAAACTACATTATCTTTGTGTTAAATTCTGGTCGTGACAATTACATTATCTTTGTGTTAAATTCTGGTCGTGACAATTACAGCTTGCCGATATCGTTGACTCTGTCATTGCACTTGTGGTTTGCTCTGCAAATATTTGTATTTCGCATGGAAACCATTAATAGATTATGCAGAGCAGAGCAAAAGCATACTGCCAATACACCAGGGATTGACGAATGGCCGCCTCTTCAATCATAGTCTTATTGTTGTCAAATTTGATCCGTTGATTTTTGTTCTCAAGATTCAATGGTATATCATTTTGTTTTCCAACGCATTATGGATTTCTCAGCCATTTTAAATGCAGTTTGCTCGTTCCTTGATTATTCGTCTACTCGTTGGCACAAAGGGAAACAACTTACGAGTAATGAACCATGACAGAATAGAAGTTATCAATCTTAGCAGAAACGTGCATTGTTTAAATTAATAATAATCGGCATACTAAATGTATGCTACTATGATTTCATTTTACAGTTTCAGTATTGTATTTTTCATATTAGAACCGACACGTTTCAACTGTTCTAACCTTTTGTCACATGCAGATGCCAGCCTAATGAAATAAACTAATGATACTTATATTTCTAATAATTTAGGAACCGATTTTAAAATTAAAATGGCTCAATACAACATATTGCAGTATGTCAAAGGTTCGCTTGTTGGCACCTTCCATAAATACGTACATCTATGACGGGACAACAATTGAGGACGTCACTTCCAGTAACTCGTATGAGCCCCCAGAGGAAACAATTCCTCACAGATAATAAAAAGAAGACAAACTCAGGACAGACGTTAGACAGACCTATCATTATACACTCCCTGGGACCCAAGTACAACCACCCCCGCCGCTACGTTACGCTTCTCGTTAGGCCTATTTATCAAATCTTTTTATGTTTTCTCATTACTTCTCATTTCGTTCATTTCTTCGTACCTCATTTCATTTCTCATTTCTTCTTTTCTCATTTCTTCTCTCCTCTATACGTTTCTCATTTCTTCTCTTCTCTTAACATTTCTCATTTCTTCTCTTCACATTAATTAACGGTCAAACTTGCTGTCATACTGCGACATGCCCTGCATGGTCACGACTGCCTATCTGCAATATCTCCCAGCACGGTGACACTAAACTTCCATCAGGATTCTTCCACTGCCTGGAAAATAGTCGATCACCTGCAGTTTTTGCAAAGTCTTTGAGGAACCCGAGATGACTGTTTGTATGACTAGTCCATCTTAATCTTTTGAAGGCCCTGATGGTGCACCTTCAATTACAGCCAGGTAGACTTCTGGCTCTCTATTGCAGTGTCCAAGAGTTCTCTAACTGGTTGCCGGCCAAACTCATAGAGTCCTTGGTACAAAAAGCAGGGAGAAACTCAGAGGGTCTTTCTCAACCCTCTACCAACCTCTAAATTCTTGGTGTTTCTCATTGTTTCTGTCTCCATCATCCCCTTTTAGATGCAAAGTCCTTGAAAATCATTTTCACTGTGAACACACCCCCTCCAGCACACTGCACCCCCATCCAACACTGCATGTCTGACGAATTTTCTGACTGTCCACTTTCTATTAGTGCCAGGTATTGAATTCCAAGTTGACACCTAGTGAGTGACATATCAATTTGCCTGCTAACTATCTAAATCAGAGAACAGACTAATCTCAGAGCATTCCTTACTTTATTTTATTTTTTAAAGTATGTTACCACAGTGACTCATCACCATCTGGCAAGCATACACTAGTCATATCAAGAAAGGGTTGCACACACAAACCAACACATTTAACTATAACAAATAAATATAATCTTTCCAATAACTCGAAATTCTATTTCAACAAATTGTTTTACAATAACAATATCTAATTGTAAACTACCAAAATTTTTATAGTGGTGATTCTTAAAACAAGTTACATTTCAAAACTCAGAGTCTGTTTTATCACAGACATAATTAGTGTCTCAGTGGCCTAACACATATTCCAGTACACAAGATATGATTTATGGCTCTGGCATTGCTGACCACAGAGGGGTAAATGCATGCATCCTCAAAAGTTAATTACGCCTTTTCATTCACTGGCATGCACTACTATAAAACCTATTTCTTCCTCAACTAGCGTTTCCATCTTAGGTTTCACATTGTTGATAAAATGGTCCTATTAGCCCTTTTAAATTAATTTGGTTGTTTCATTAATTGTTTAGAGTAAGGTGACACTTAGAGAGAGAGAGAGAGAGAGAGAGAGAGAGAGAGAGAGAGAGAGAGAGAGAGAGAGAGAGAGAGAGAGAGAGAGAGAGAGAGAGAGAGAGAGAGAGGAATTAATATTTCCTCTTATCAGTGACAAAGATCAAACAGGCACTTATACTGCTACTGAGGAAATGTCTACCACTTGTGCAGTCTGTACCCTAAAAATAATGATCAAGTTAATTAATAGTCTCTACTAGATTTATGAGTTTCATCATTGAATCAGAGAGTAGATGTACAAAAAAGGACTCCAGTTAATTTCATGACCTGTTCTGCTGTAAGCCACGGAAGGCAAAGTTGCAGTTTTCGCCACAATGTCATGGACCCATTTTGTTCCTCCATTGCTTGGATAATGGGGCTAACGTGCGCCTCTTGGCACGCAAGCCAATCTGTTCAAAAACATTCTGCCTAAAGTTTACCATCTGCATCCTTGAATGTAAGTGATTAGACACACTGTCTGTGTCATTCACCCAGACGTTCTTTCATCGGTAGCGGTATTCCTTTTGGATTATGTGGGGGTTTGGTCAGCCATCAGCAGAAAGAATGGATCCCAGTAGAAAAATCAAGACAAAAAAAGGCCAGCTGAGCTAATGCAAATAACACCTGTCATGTGCCCGGTTATCTATCTATCTATCTATCTATCTATCTATCTATCTATCTATCTATCTATCTATCTATCTATCTATCTATCTATCTATCTATCTATCTATCTATCTATCTATCTATCTATCTATCTATCTTGTACATGCATGCAGAGACACACTTACAAAAGATATGCAAATTAATTTATTTAAATAAATCCCCCCCCCCCCAGTACCTGACTCTTGACCTATATTGTAGTCATGCATCTCTCATAAGACCCATGCAAAAATCAATATTTGAAAGAAATTTGCGTAATAATTAATATGCATTCCTTATTGAATAATACTTCATATATGTATATTTACCTAGTAAAATGTTCTCAAATGTTCTCTATCTATTGTATAAGTTCTTCTCCAATCAACAGTATACATGTGGACGAAGGAGTTTATGCAAATGGAAGTGGTGAGTTACGTTTGGTTGTTAGTGGTACCTTTAAGTATGTTTGCTTGTTAGTGATACCTTTAAGTACATTGGAATGGTTTGAGTTTACATAGTCTTTGCTTTACGGATAACGAATAATCTGTACACGCTGTTTATTTTCTCCTTCCGTTAATTAGATGAGACATCGAATTATGGCACTGTACATCGTGCTGAGACGAGAAAGTGAATCATATTTAAGTCTTCAAACCATGGCAGCAGCACATTCCGAAAGTAACGATTTTTATTTTGATATTTTAAACTTGGGGAAAATATTTTTCCATTGTAATATTTCTTTTGAAAAAGTATACTTCATTTAAAAACTTTCAAAACTTATTTCCTTCGAACTCATATATTACATTACTTTATATTCAGTTTCATTGAAAAGAAAAAATAAAGTGTTTCTCTATTGTGTTCGAGTTTTATGTGATTGGATTGGAAAGGAAAATGTAAAGTTTGATGTAGACGTCAAAATACCTTTTCCCAGTCAACGTTCGTTCAAATGATACATTATTACACTAGCATTCTAACTACTTATGTATATATTAGCATGACTATTTTTTTAATATCACGCAAAACAATAGCACCAGTGTTCGGTAAGTGAAAATTTCGCGTAATAAACGTTTAGATCAGCGAATAACAGAATAGAGTCAGTTAATTATTTATTTACAAAATATATGAAACAATCTTAATTAAGTATTAACTAAAGTATCTTCAATATATCTTAAAATTACGTATTTCATCAATTAATACACGAAATTGATTGACTCTTTAATAACTACTAATAGACGCTAATGAAGTTTACTGCTGAACTGATACAGAACAATATACTATAGCGTTCTCTTTCTCTACACCTATCCCCGCATCTGTCGTCCAACATATAGAATTTTTAAATATGTGTATGTGTGTGCGTGCATGCAGTTAAACATGTGTGTGTGTGTGTGTGTGTGTGTGTGTGCGCGCGCGCATGTTTATATATGCTTTTTTTGAGAGAGAGGCACAATGATAAATCGTTTATTATATTTTTTTTTCTGATACCTTTTCAACACCATTTTTATATTTGATTTTTATTTTATGAAATAACATATGTCATCGTATATATCTCATATGTCTTATTATTCACTTACACATTATCTGTTTGCATGCTTTACTTACAATATATCTATATATTCATTTTCTGATAAGTGTATAATTTACTGTGATAATCGTTACTCGTTTAACTCTTAATTATGGTGCAATATACAGAGCTGACTTTCATCCTGGGCACTCACAGCGTAGTGGAATGACGTCACTAAGAAATTAATTTGTTTGATATTATTTAAAGTCATAGACATTTATCTAGGTGGATTATGTATATGTTGTCTCAAAAAGAAGAGATCTTCAGTATAGTTAAAACATCTCCATTAATACAATTTTTTTTCACAATATCGTTTAGAAGTGGCATGAAGCAGAAAAAAGGGGTGATACTTTTGAACATCGCACATTCTGCTTACCTGGGGTTATTTCCCTTCATCGAGACAACTGCTGTCAGGATGTGTGATCTGTTAACAAGGAATTCCATTGAACTTTTTGTAAAGTTTTCGTCGAATTAACTTGTATTTATTGGTGAATGTGAAATATGTGTGAGCGTGTTTCAGTATACATGGGCTGGTTTCTATTATTATTGTACCTGTGTTTCTTTGCTTGTCCATGCGTGTTTTTTTTCTTTAAATGTATTATTATTATTTTAAAAATAAATTCATAAAGTACTCAAAGTGTCATTAGTGTCATTACTTCTAATCATCAATGCATTTCAATGAAATATGATTTTTTTCATTATTAGTTATCTTAATGTCCATATTACTAAATCAAAATAAATAGATAGATAGATAGATAGATAGATAGATAGATAGATAGATAGATAGATAGATAGATGGATAGACAGAGGGACAGACAGACAGATAGATAGATAGATAGATTGATTGATAGATAGATAGATAGATAGATAGATAGATAGATAGATAGATAGATAGATAGATAGATAGATAGATAGATAGATAGATAGATAGATAGATAGATAGATAGATAGATAGATAGATAGATAGATAGATAGATAGACAGACAGACAGATAGATAGATACTTTTTACTATTTACTCTGTACTTTTCTCATTCTTCCTTTTCTTCCAGATTCTTTTACTATTTGCACTTTTTCTCCTTTCGATCTTTCTTCTCCTTTCTTTTTATCATTTCTTTACCTCTCTTTTGCGTTTTTCATAATTTCGTTTTATCTCTTTCTTTCTTGCCGCATTTCTCATTCTGTTGCTTTTTCTCTTTCTTGATAGTCCACTTGATCTCTTAGATGTATGCTACCTAGTTACGAACTTATTCTAATTAATCATAATCTCCTCCCTAATCCATCTACGTAATTCCAATGCATATATCAGCAATCAATTATACATCTTTTTTACTTTGACCCACCGCTGTACATGTACCATACTTCAGATTACGGCCATATAAAGGCCGATATCAGACATCATTTCCAAATGAAATTGTCTTAAAACCATCAAAGAAATGAAATGCGAAGGATATTTAACTCAACGAGGTAAATTAGTTTGCCAGACATTGTACATACACTGCAACTCAATATTAATTATAGATTCATAATATTTGTGATATTAATTTATTACTTCTGCAAAGGATGTTTATATAAATAAGAATGTGGAAACCTTGAATATTTTATTAATTAGCCGGAATACCTGGGATTATTCGCGGGCAATTGAACATTTTATAAATTGTAAATATAAACATAAAAGTATTATCAATCAGTATCAACAATAAAATATAAACTAAAAGGTTCAAACCAAAAATAATGTTTCAAAGGTGGCGCTGGTGTTCAGCTAGAATATATATATATATATATATATATATATATATATATATATATTCGTCCATATCATATTATAATTATGCCATCATGCATTATTGGTCCCTTCATAAATTTCATTTTCAGTCATAAGGAATTCTTCGTCCACTTCAGGTGTTGTCATCTGCAGCTTATTAAAATTTGATTCTGGTTGAGATGAAATTAAAGACGTTGAAAGTGTATTGTCGGCAAACGAAGTTTTATTGGTAAGTTCGATTTCCAGAAATCCACACTGAAAAGTAGTATCGTATGCTGGATTATCATGCGACATTTCGACATCAGCATAACGGTCCTTTGCTAATGTCGAGTCGTTTGAGAGAAGAGAGTTGCTTTGTTTGTTCCGGGCCTGGACTTGAGCATCTGCAGACATTAAAATTCTAATTACATGCCAACCAACTGAAGAACATTCAATAAAACAATCGATACAGTATTATGAAACATTACAATTTTGTGGAAAGGAAGCTTTGTTTTACCTGTTAAAAGAAAAGTGCTTTCACAGAGATCTAAGGTAGATTGCATAATTCTACTTGCACACTGTTCAGAGTATCTGAGTGTCTGTATGTCTCATTCGGTCTCTTTCTACTTCCTTCCCTCTGTGCATTTTTTATGTGCACTGTTTCTTTGTGTTTTGTTCTGTCTTTCTTTGTGAGACTGCGTGTATCTCCCTATTATTTTTTTCCTATTTTAAAGAATTTTATTTTTCTTAGTGTTCATAAGGATTTAAATCATTGGATAAACTATAATCCATTCTTGTTGAATGTCTCTACTTCTTTACATTTCCTTCTTGCATTGCTATTACATATAGTGTATGATTATTTTTCCATCAAACTATCTATCTATCTATCTATCTATCTATCTATCTATCTATCTATCTATCTATCTATCTATCTATCTATCTATCTATCTATCTATCTATCTATCTATCTATCTATCTATCTATCTATCTATCTATCTATCTATCTATCTATCTATCTATCTATCTATCTATCTATCGAGTATCAAGTTTGAAGTTCAGGGTTTCACCCTTTGAGTCTTGAATGTTGAGATTCAAGCTTCAAGTTTCAAGGTTACAGTTACCCTCCACGTGTTCACTGTTTATAAGTTGAACGATCGGGAAGATGCGGGAAAACGTCTGTTGGTGTGTGTGTAAGTGTAGCGGAGTATGCTATGCACTTATCATGTATCAAAACAAGGGATGCTACATCATTACAGTGAAGTCAGAATCATTGTGATCGTATTCTGCTCAAGAAACTGACATGGTGAAGAGAGCGCCAGATAGGTTGAGAGGAAACAATGTATCAATGTTTTTCACGCACGAGGCGGGAGACGAATGTTGTCATTCGGACATTTTGACATTGTGATACAGTTGCAAAAGCACGTTAAAGACTGTCAAAGCAGAGACTAATCAAGGTCAAGTATAAAACTGTATTTGCCTACCTCTAATAACTCAATTTCTATTCTCTGATAGGTCTAACTTGTGATTCGTATTGACTCTATAGATGAACTGTAATTTTATTATTTTACATAAATGTAGAGAAAGACTGTCTAAACAATAATTATCCTAACGTGGATTCGTGGAATATTAATGTAAAGTCGTATATGTCTTTGTAATTTTGATTATTAATTAAAAAAATTAATGTTAAATTTATTAACCTTCTTACTCATATTGATATTAATAATGTTATGTTGGAGAAGAAATTCGACGGATGGGGGTTCGCGAATAGTGTCTGTTGGAGGAGGATCATTAATAACACAAAATTAATATTCTCATCACCTGAAATTAGTTATGAAAGATTAATTAATAGTTATAATCATTTTCATTAACTAAGTGGCATGCCAGTCACATACTATTCTCTAAATAATAGTAGCCAAGAAAGAGTAAGACCTCTGATACAATTAAATATATTTTACAGAGCCAAGTATAAAAAGTCTCTTGGCCATTATCAGTGAAGATTTTTAAGATTATTTATTAAAGATCGCATTTAAATAATCACATTTGTATTTTGTTATTTTTTAATATCTCTATTAGCATTACTGTTTACTACATGCTAGTGTAAGTGTGCGTGTGTATACAAGTGGGTGCATATGTGCATGTGAGAGAAAGATGGGACAGATAGAGACAATGATATTATTTCAAGACGCATTTTTCTCGATGAATTTGCTTGTAACTCCATTATATTATTTCTATAAATCTTAAGACATGGAAAAATATGTCGTTTATCTTAAACCTTAGTCATAGTTTAATTGTTGAAGTATGAGCCTATCCAATGAATATGTGAGCCATGGCTATTATTTACATACAAATTAAATTATTTAATTAAACAAATTTGAAAATTAACTATAGTACTAAAATTTTGCTCATTTTAAAATCAATGTCTCCTACTGGAGAACAAAGGGAATTTACCTTAGATCTAAACTTACACCCGTTGTTTTTTTAATGTATGAGCATATATAGATAAATCAGGATTATGCTCTTATTCAAATCAAAATTAATTACTATAGTGTGTTTGTTTGAGTAGAGAGCCCTCGAAATCAGCGCACACTATACTTGATTCACTCTCGAACTTCCTGCTGTAAATAATATTACTACTAAATGATCCAAAAGTTAAAAAATTTAAAAGGCAAAAGTCTGCTAACAACTGCACATCTAGTTCTGAAGAAGAATTTACTCTCTATCGTTAAGTCTCGTGTCAACCAAATTTAAAGTTAGCGAACCCGTGACAAATTGCAACATATTAGATTGAACCAATTTTATTTAAAAATCGGTTCATAAATAATTACAAATAGAAGTATCCTTAATTTATGGCAATAGGCTGAAATCTGTATCTGCCAAAGATTAGAACAGTTGAAACGTGTCTGTTCTAAAATGAAAAATACAAAACTGAAACTGCAAAATGAACTCATAGTAGCATATACTTAGTATGCCGATTATTATTAATTTGAACAAGGTAGGTAATTCTTTCTGCTGTGGTTCATGACTCATGAGTTGTTTCCCTTTTTGTCCACGAGCAGACGAATAATCCAAAAACGAGCAAGCTGCAATTAAAATGGCTGAGAAATCCACAAATGAAGCGCCATTAAATCGGTGAGAGCAAACATCAACGAATCAAATTTGACAACAATGAGACTATGACTGAAGAGGCGGTCATTCGTCAATTCCTGATGTTTTACCAGTATGCTTTGGCTCTACTATGCATAATCTATTAATGGTGTCCAAGTGAACTACAATTATTTGCAATGAGCAAAGCACAAGTGCAAAAACGAATCAACAATGTCCTCAAGCTGTAATTGTCGGGACCATAATTTAACACAAAGATTATGATTCCATAATGACAACCATGTCAATGTTTTTTTTATCGAAATCTAATACTGTCATGAATTGTGTTCATGTTCTTTCGAAATCTACTACTGTCATGAATTGTGTTAATGTTCTTTCGAAATTTACTACTGTCATGAATTGTGTTCATGTTCTTTCGAAATCTACTACTGTCATGAATTGTGTTCATGTTCTTTCGAAATTTACTACTGTCATGAATTGTGTTCATGTTCTTTCGAAATCTACTACTGTCATGAATTGTGTTCATGTTCTTTCGAAATCTACTACTGTCATGAATTGTGTTAATGTTCTTTCGAAATCTACTACTGTCATGAATTGTGTTAATGTTCCTTTGAAATCTACTACTGTCATGAATTGTGTTAATATTCTTTCGAAATCTACTACTGTCATGAATTGTGTAAATATTCTTTTGAAAATCTACTATTGTCATGAATTGTGTTGATGAACGTGTGGCAGAGAGGGGATTTCTCTGTGTGCGTCCCTTTGGTTATTAATTAATAAGCGACATTATACTCATAAATAATCGAGAGTGACTAGGTCAAGCCTTGAGTAGTCCGTCTGTCCGTGACCCTCTCCTCAAGTGTTACCTGTCTCAGAATAGTGAACTATACGGCGTTTATCTTACAGTCGTCTCTTCACTATCCGGCCCTTCCACAATCTCTCATCGTCGAAAACTATCTTAAATCATGTGCATAGACCGTCTACTTATCTGTTATTATGTCATTTGGCAGCCCCCATCCATTCTCGATTTCACATGAACCTCCCTCCAATGATAAGAGAGTAGATAGTTAAAAGATAACACATTTTATTAAAAAAGAAAATAATAATAAAATTCAAATCATTTAATGTTATTAAAACCACAACAGAAAATAATACAAGATGCATATTTCAATGTTTCTCTCTCAAAATCAATATTTTAAAAAAAATAAGAATGTAACGGTTCTCAATCAATAATTAGAAATAGAAATTAAGAATTAAAAGTTCTCAGATAAAATCAGTAATTAGAAAAAGTAAGATATTCGTCCTTCACAAATTTCTCAAAAAAATAATCAATATTTAGAAGAGTAAGAATTAAGGATATAACTGTTCTCAACTCAGCAATTAAATGAAACAATTTAACAGTTCAATAATTAGAAATGAAAAACTAAGAGTTTAACAGTTCTTAGAAAAATCAGTGATTAGAAAATAAAATATTCGTCCTTCAAATTTTATCTCAAAAAGACACTTATAAGAAAATGTTCGCAATTAATATTAATACTCTATCTAGCACAATTATTAGATGCATACACTCAGCATTAATATTCATTCAAGAAAGAATAGGAAAGATAGGAAGAGATAGCACAAGAATTTACACAATCTAGGAACGCTACAGGTTTACAACGAGACAAATATGGGTTCTGATCACCTGGTATTGTGCGTTGTTCCTGACCAGTTAATCATAGCCACTTGTTACAGCTTTACTTGGAACAGTTCTGAAATAATATCCTGGTCCATAAGATTCACAACTGATTTCACACACATCCTTGAATCACAAAATCCAATGAATTCAGCTCTTGACTATAGGCAGGTATTTCTCCATGAATACCTTAACTCACTGTCAGTCCACAATTGACAACCGACATGATTCAGTTAACATCACACCAAATCTTCAGTCCCAGTGAATTTGCCTTGTTAGTCCAGCATGTGCCTTCTTGCCTTTTAATAGCTCAGGTAAACAACCGTGCTTATGTTGTCCGGACAGCCCTGCTAATTCGTCCTTCAGACCAGCGTTCTTAGACCAATGTCCTAGACCAGTGTCCCTCAAGCTGTGAAAATACAAAGTGAATTTTCCACACATCACTCTCATGTTATGACTAAAGTAAACCTGTAATTCCATTCTTGGTTCTCGTCTTAATTCTTTCACATTTTACTTCCTTTCTTCCCCAAGAATACAGTTACAGAAAAATCATTTAAAGTTACAACATTAGCAATGAAAAAGCTACAATTTGCAATAGGTAAAGAAAATAATTAAATCTGTACAAAAATCGTAAAATTACCATCTCAGACAATCCTTCGTCCGTACTGACTATGCCTTTTAACTGTAGAGGAACCATATATGGGAAACGACCATTCGAATGCGCGTCCAGGCGACAGTGGGCCCATTTAAGCTAGAGTTGGATTCTTCATTCTAATCCCTCCTACTGGACATAATCCGTCACTTGTCTCGCGTTTTGTCTTTTAGTCACAGTTGAGTGACTCTACTCAAAGACTGCTCTGCTAGTGCAAGGCTGGTGTCTCTTAGAAGCTGCCCGACTCTGAGCTACAATGGCGTCTATTCCCTTTTTGCGGTGCACACTGCTACGTAATGCATGCGTCCTCTCTCAGCGTGTTTTTCTGAACACCTGACTGTGTGACTGCATCGGTCGCTTGGTTCGACTTGAATCTCCAATCCTATTGTGAGATCAAAAGCCTGACTGCCTAACGACTTTCTACACGATTTTCTATCCTGCAAAATATCTGACTGGCTTTGCAGTGTCTCACAATTAAAGTTAAAGCATCAAAAGAATTCTACATCTGTTCAACCTTAATTAAAGAAATGTTATCTGTGTGTCTGTTTGCATTTTCAGCTCCACAGAATGAGTAGTAGAATCAAAATGAAACTAAATTAATTTACCTTTACGTTTATGATAGAAACAATGCCATCGTGTGATGACGAGGATGACTGTAAGCAGAATGAGAATGACAAGCATGACACTACCTACAATGCCTGCAACAATCTTTCTCCTGTCGTCATTTTCTTTGATGTTATTTTGTCCGGCTAGAAATAAATACAGAAGTGTAGATAGACAGACAGACATATAGACATACAGATAGATAGATAGATAGATAGATAGATAGATAGATAGATAGATAGATAGATAGATCGAACGAGAGAGACAGACAGACAGATAGACAGATAGATAGATATATATATAAACAGATAGATGGATAGATAGATAGATAGATAGATAGATAGATAGATAGATAAATAGATAGATAGATAGATAGATAGATAGATAGATAGATAGATAGATAGATAGATAGATAGATAGATAGATAGATAGATAAAAGCATGAATTTCATTATAATATGTCGAAAACGGACTCTTATTTCATGTATCTGGTTAGCACATTACTTTCACTATGATGTTATATTTTCGAGATTCATTGCACATACATGTCAAATGAAGTTTTATCTCACCAGGCAAGTTAGTCTGCATCTGAAATACTAAATTTCAATGTCTGTAAAAAAAAACAAATCATGTATATATCACACTGCAAATGTATTTAATTTTTTTCATCTACATATCTAGCCCTTGAAACTTAACGTGATATTTCTGTATAGTCTTGCATTGACTTTGATTAAATCATGGGAAGTAGAGAGTGCAGTCTAATAGAACAACTTTAAACAAGGAGTAATAAGTTAGACATACCTATTTGAAATATTTGAAATATTTGCACTAGTTCCCAGTCTCTCGAAGGATGAAAACGCACACTGTAAGAATAAGTCACGTTTCCAGTCCCGTTTACAGGCTCGTTGATCTCGTCACTTAAAGTACACGTTCCGTGGTAATACAGCTGTTCATTTATTTCGTTATACGCATTCACAGATACCGTTCCGTTGTGATATTGCTGTTTGTTTGTTTCGTTGTACGCAGTCAGAGATATTACTCCATCAATAACTCTTTCAGTTCCTGTCTGAACAGCAGTATTTTGGGGTTCTAAAATCAATAGTCAAATTTCCATTTAAATTATTTAAATTATTTCCGTTTATTGTACATAAATAATATATCTTATTCAGAGCGAAAAGAAATTCACTGCGATTAATAACATTTAACAGTTGATAATTATGATAATTATATTTATTAAGGTTTAGGAAAGAACCAAACAAAGTGTTACTTTAATAAATTTGAAGAGCGTGAGGTCGAGTGGAGAAGAGAGATCAGTGAATGAGTTCAAAGAATAAGCAAATAAAGACTTCAAACAAATACAAACAGTTAGCCTATACATACCACATGAGATATATAGCACCAATCAAAATTCACAGATATAATGTACAACATACTCATATTAGTGAATATAGAAATAATGATTGTATTACACAGGTATTCTCCAATTAAAATCAGAGATCAATAGCAAACATGCAAAAAACAAATTTCTAAGTCAACGAAATACTTTTAAGTCCATTCTTTCTTTATCAGTCAAATCACTCACCGTAAGCTAATGATCAGCTTTAGGACCAGACTTTAGTTATGTCAAAATGAAAGTGATTAGAATATAGACTTTCTTTAACAAAACAACTTTCGGTCCATCCCCATTGGATTAAGTTGTTATGAACAAGTTTGAGACAATTAGTCAGTAAAACAACTCATCCACTTGGAAATGGTTAGGAATGCATCAGCAAGGATACACCTGAGTTATTGATATATATTTATGTGTTTGTGTGTGTGAGAGAGAGTGTGTGTGTGTGTGTGTGTGTGTGTGTGTGTGTGTGTGTGTGTGTGTGTGTGTGTGTGTGTGTGTGTGTGTGTGTGTGTGTGTGTGTGTGTGTGTGTGTGTGTGTGTGTATATAAGTGTGTGTATAAATGTGCGTATCTATATTACAAAAATGCATTCAGGACTAAGAACTAAATACCTAACAGTCTTAAGATGGTGAGACCTATCATGCGACGAGTTCAAATGCACTTCAGCTTTCGTCCTTATCATCTTATGAGTGCCGATACAGACACCTACCTATCGTAATATTTGGGGCGATAGCCTGGTGAATGTATATTGTGATTAATATTTTGTCTTTCGTCCTCAGCAGATAAACTGCAACTTAAAGAGAACAATAAGAAATTACGCAACAATAAATCTACCTTGCAACCTACTATTATAACTGATAGAACACTAACACTACAGGAAGTAGATAATACATTTACTATTGTCTCCAATACTCAAAGACCAATAAGAGTGGTGACATTTAACACTTCAAAATTTAAAAAGAATAAAAATGAATGATAATTATTCATGAATACTACAAATATCTCACAATCGGACCTCCAACGACTGTCCGAGATTCAATGTCCAAGTTTCTTTTTTACTGAGAAACGTTTTAAGGAAGATAGAGCTACTCTTGTTTCCCTTAATAAATGTGTGTTATCTTGGTCTGCTCTGCATTACGTGGAGGGGCGTTTTCTCAGACGCTCTCACCTTGAAAGCATCCTCTCATCTCCACGGAGCATACTTTCAAGATCGCAGTGTTACAGGCTTCACAATACAGCGCAGTGCACTGAAACACTTCCATAAGTGTTCAGATTTAAATCTTCAGACTTATCCTAGCTCGTAGAGGGGACTCTACAATTAGTAAGTGAGCAATATTGTGCATGTGTGTCAATAGCCGATATATCATTTCCGCAACATGAGAATAGGAAGTGTGTGTTGACAGCACTGATCAGATACCAAAGTATCTTACGGAAGCGTGGAATAGCTATAATACTACACATAGTTCACTTAACGTTGTGAGTCCGTTTACCTAAAGCTTTGAATAGTAAACACACTACTGTGAACAGTTCATGGAACGTTATGAGTCCGTTCACCTAAAGCTTAGAATAGTAAAGACAGTACTGTGAACATTTATTCTTACCATTATCATTTATTCTTACCAGTACTGTGAACAGTTCATTTAATGTTGTGAGTACTTCCCTTTACGAGTTCGCATAACACTGTGAACAGTTCACTTACTGTTGTCAGTAGTTCACACAGCATGTTATTAATGCTGTCACTCATAATATATTCATATTGTTGTTTGTTAAAGACGTGTGTACATGCAGTCCTAGATATGGCCGAAATGTATCACACTTCGATGAGCAGACAAAGCAGATTTAGGGAGACACTAAGGACATAGTTATTGACAGCCAGATGGATGTAGAAAACTTATTTTTACTTTATATATATTTACATATTAAATATAATTTCATGTTAATGTATGATATCTTTCAAACTGTTGCGATAATTACGTTTATAAAGATATTATCAAACGCTTTTTTTAAAAGACATACCTGTAGATTTTTTCTCTGCCACTGGCATTGGTATGTACCGTTCGAGACGAAGTATTTTGTGAAATTACAAAAACCTTCCATTTTCTTGTCCTGCCAAACATTATTCTTTACAGAACAGTTCTTTTTCTGTGCCCGATCTTCAGTTCCAAAATATAAACACACAAACATTACCCAATGCGTAACATATGAATTTATATAAATATTTTTCATTTGTTGAAGAGTATTCAGTTTATACCAGCTAAATTCTAACACGATAGAAATGTATGGTTTAGATTTTTAGAACATTATAAAGGGGCATTAATCAGCAATAAAATGAATTAGATACACGCCAATTGTTCAATCAAAGGGGATTAGTAACACAGTAATATAACTACACATTTGGATGACTCTGTCACACTACTGAACGAGAGATATCTGTGTTAAATGTACTGTACCTATTTCGCTGGGATAAACACACATTCCTTTCTGCACATGCTAATAGAAATATCAGCATTACCCGCCGATGGAGTTATGCATTACTATTTAAGATTAACTACGTGAAAATACTAATGTCTAGTGTTGCTTTCCTCTACATGGCATTAATAAATTGTAAACCTAAAAATAATGCTCAAGTCAGGAGATTTCTGTCAAAAGTAAAGTTACAATTGTATATCTTATAATTAATTCTATTCTCTTGGAAAGCCTTGTTGTACTAATTCATCGTGTAGGGACCATTTCAAAAGAATATTTTGTATACAAGAGGAATATTAAATTTATAAATAGAACAGTAAAGGGGCTCAGTATATCAAATACTGAATGACCGTAATCAATAGGCAAATGAAGTTTCTTAAGAGTTATTTTTATAGTGAAAATTTAAAATCTGACATTATTATTTGTGAAACCTATAACTACCGACGCTAGCACATGAGCTTTAAATTATATTGTTTCCTTCCATATTGATTGTTAAATTAATGTAAACTATCTCTGTATTCCAAAGCACAAATTAGTCAACATACTCAATGAAATCTCTGTATTCCAAAGCACAAATTAGTCAACATACTCAATGAAATCTACTCACGTATGACTCGTAGCTTGCAGGAAGCAGAAGTGTCATTGTCTTTTACCGAACAACGAATGGTGCCATTGGCAAAGTTTCTGAGGTCTTTTTCCGGAATGACGAGAGTAGAAGTTGCATTTAGAATTGTAATTATGATTCTATTGTTCTGTAGTTCACAAGTAGAAATTGTACAGTTCCCGAGTTCTGTGAATATGTTGACGTCACTGTTGTTGATGTAAGTTGTATCCAGTCTGGAAGATGTGTCACTATTATTCCA
Organism: Sinotaia quadrata; assembly: GCA_028829895.1. Taxonomy (NCBI): domain Eukaryota; kingdom Metazoa; phylum Mollusca; class Gastropoda; order Architaenioglossa; family Viviparidae; genus Sinotaia; species Sinotaia quadrata. The sequence goes on from CM054179.1 coordinate 137,023,858, forward strand.
AGGTTTCCAGTCCCATACAATTGTCACGTCAGGAGGTATGCTTAAACAAGAAATAGTTGACGCCTTTTCTTCGGATATGGATATCCAGTCAGAACTGTCACACCCCTCAATTTGTAAGGCTGTAGGACGAACGTATGTAGGTAAACTCAAATTCAGTTTAGGACGATAAGTAAAATAGAATGGAGAAATATGTGAGTACAATTTTACATAATCTAGCTTAAATGTCTACATCTCAAAATACTGACAGACCAGTTATATTTTAAAAGTTAATTCAAACAAATTTTTATCAATTATGTTTAATTGGCTTTCATTCTTGAAATACAAAATGTAGGTGACAGTGAAGACAACTGAAAAATAATAAACAACATCAATTCATTGATTGTAGAAATAGACTTTTTTTTTGAATGGTGAACGTCCAGACATAATTATCTAAAACAATATTCTATCGTATACAATATTTCACGAAGGAAAAGTTGTATTAGAAATCCTAGTTCGAATGCATAAATAATGTTTTTCACATACCATATCCGGAACTCAACGCATACTGCAAAGTAAGAAATAATAATGCAGTCGCCATCTTGAGTGATGTTAATTGCCAGGGCACATGAAACATAACATCTAAAGTGAATCAAACAGCCAGCCAGGGAAATCGTGGTGAATAAATAAATTTCTTCCTGTTTCATATGACGACACGAATGATAGCGCAACTTTAATTAAATTTCCGGGTCTGTATGTTGTGTATATATCATATAATAGATTCGTACGAATCTTGAATAAATAAATATTGAGAAACGATCAGAGTGTGGAAAGGGCTACAACCTAGACCTCTTTCCAACAGTGGCAGTCGAAATGGAAAGGTTATGGGGCAGTAATATGATACCAGCGATGGATCTAAGAAATGTGTATACTCATCATTATCATTTTTCGATAAGTGAAGGTGGAACAAGTTTGGTCAGTCATCTGCTAATAACAGTACAACACCAGACGCTATAAAAGCAGAGAAGTAAAGTCAAGCAAAGATGGAGACACTTGTATGCACTGGTAGCCGAGTGTGGTATCATTCTTATAAAGCCCCAGTACAAAATATATTTTGTCCTTTTTAAGTAATAATTAAACTTTATTATTTAACATCATAATCAAATGAACAAACGTGCAGTTTAATATGCATTTGTCTGTATAATATCTGTGAACATGACAAGTTTCATTTATGCTTATTATGTATTCGCGTGTGTCTGAAAGAGAGAGAGAGAGAGAGAGAGAGAGAGAGAGAGAGAGAGAGAGAGAGAGAGAGAGAGAGAGAGAGAGAGAGAGAGAGAGAGAGAGAGAGAGAGAGAGAGAGAGAGAGGAAGAGAGCGAGAAACAGAGAGAGCTAATTTTGAAGGTGTGGTGATTTTGTTCTTAATTTTATTATATTACCTTGTACATTTCAAAAGATAGAAAACATATTGCTCATGCCGTACACTTTTCATGTATTAATTCGTGACATATGGCGTAATTTTATAATATATTTATACGTGTGGATTATCAAAAGTGTATGCAGTCCATTTCATTACACTCCTTATTGAAAAACAAACGCACAGCCCATATCTATTATTTAAGTCCAATTTAAACTACTTCAGACTTAACGCATTTCATTGGCTATTTTTTATTGGGTTAAGTACAACTGCAATACCAAAGTTGTGCTATATTTTAAGTATCAAATTGCCACTTCCGCAGAACAAAGCTGTGCTGCCTAAACCTGCAGTTGCTCGTGTTTTCAACGGATGATTATAAACAGATAAACACAATTATTACATTAAAATAAAATTAATTATATATTATATTTTTAAAAATATTGATTGCATTTTCTCTCTACGGTGTTCTCAAAATTAGTGCACATTGCACTTGCATTATTTTCGAGAATCCGTTTTGTAAATAATATTACTGCCAAACGATGAAAAAGAAACAATTGCTAGCCAGTTTCTACGTTGGCAAACCTGAAACAAAAGAAATCACATCGTCATTTTTTTTTTTACCGTTGAAGAGCAATTTAAATTAAGCCTGCGTTATAAACCTATATTTTTGCAATGGAGCAGGATACGGCTAATAGGCCAAATGAAGGATTTATTTTCTTGCAAGGAAGAAGACCAAAGAAATTACGTAATTTAAGAATTAGCGGAAAGAGGATGAGTAGTCCAGGGAGTCACCATTGTTTGCAAAGGTGAGTGGACCAACAGCACTTCTGTCACCGGATGTATATTAAATGTACATTTCAGTGAATCTGATTTAACAGTCATTGTTCAGCACACTTAGCATAGTGGCTACTTCGCCTTTTAATTTGAGATATGTGTCAATGGTTCTAGATTCAGGAAGCATTTTGTTTAACCGACTTTATGTTGAAAATAACAGATGTTGTTTTGAGTATCAAAACATTTTGAATGGGTATAGGCCAGTGAATACATTTTCATCAGAAAGGAAATGTTTTAAATGTCTTTTTGCACTTTCTCGACATTTGATTGTATAAGTCAGATAGTAAGTTAGTTATGAACAAAGGAAGTATTTGAACGAAATTGATGTATTGAGGGGATTTATTGTTATGTTACGCTTCAAGATTTGGTTGAACGCTTTTGGAATGACGTCACAAGAGGAGTAGTGATATAAGCAGAGATAAATTGTAAAATTAAATGTGCCAGAGACGGAAATCATGGGACTCACAGAGAACACAATTACTTGCCAATCTGACCATAATAAGACATAAAGTTGCTAGAAAATTCAAATGAAAAACAACATTACATTATGTGATGGTATTGAATTTCTTGCATTCAGTAAAGAAATCAAAACTCACTGCAGTAATAATTAAGAACGAGAAAACTAACAAGTACCAATTAAAAATGCATGTCTCATATTGAATATTCAACAATGTCTAATGGCAAACTTGCCTGATCACTAAGACAATTAGTGTATTGCGTACAACTGTGGGCGACTAACAGTACATACAAAAGAAAGATGGCGACCTGCTTCGTGAATTTGTTAAATGAGAACTGATAATTGAATATTAGCACTCCTCTCCTCTCGCGTACCTTGCTTTACATCATTTATCGCCAAAATCACATGTTATAACAATATAGGCAGAGTAAAATCACATGTTATAACAATGTAGTCAGAGTAAAATCACGTTATAACAATATAGGCAGAATAAAATCAAGTTATAACAATATAGGCAGAGTAAAATCACGTTATAACAATGTAGTCAGAGTAAAATCACGTTATAACAATATAGGCAGAGTAAAATCAAGTTATAACAATGTAGTCAGAGTAAAATTACGTTATAACAACGTAGACAGAGTAAAATCACGTTATAACAATATAGGCAGAGTAAAATAACATGTTATAACAATGTAGGCAGAGTAAAGAACTCGTTATGAAAAGAGCGGGAAATAGAGATCCAGTGGTAAACAAGATCCTCTGAAATTATCCGTGAGAAATAATATATTTGGAATGACAGCCATAACCGTTTAAAATATTTATCGGTTTGATAGTACCAGCATGTGCATATTGTCTTGATTCCTGGCATATAGGCAATAGCTGAAGTAGAAATCCTTTGACTTACATTTATATCGTAGTAGTTTGAACTGTTTTTAACGCCGACATTTGGCAAGGAAGCCTCAGGAAGGTCGTAGGTCATGACTTATGCTTTCATGAAGTCAGCGATGATAACTTAAAATCGTTTTGGGAAGGTTTTGACATCGACACGCTCTCAGTACATTGACGTACACACAAGTACTATATTAATGCAGAAGCAATGCTCTGTTTGACGCTGTGGTTCATTACGAGAAGTGAGATAATCTTTGGCGTGTTGCATTGTGGAGGAAGGTCTTCCGTTTGAATTTAAATAAGAATTCATGGGACAAATTAGCAGCTTACAATATCGGTTCATTACGAACCCTCATTATTGGTGGATCTGACAAGTGGAAAAACGCTCGTTGTGTAATTTTGTGGATGAAATACATGCAATGTGAGTGTAATGATTTTAATTAACTCGAGACATGACATGCTATCCGTGTACGTTGATGTTTATTTATGTGGTTATCATGCATTCCTCCAAAGCACCAATACTAAATTTAAAGAAACACACTTTGTTTCTCGAGCACATAGTAGTCAGTGCCGAAGCAGAGTTCTCATAGCTCGGGTTTTTGTTTCTCGATTGTGCTGATTCTGTTTATGCATCTTAATGTTCGAGGTATATGTTCGAAATACATGTAGTCAATTAATACATCTTTGTTTTTATGCCTGGATTCTCTTTTCTATCTGAACCATGCGTTGCATTATGTCCCTCTAAAAGCGAATACGCCTAAGACATTTGTAATTCGCCAAAACCTGTTTCCGAAAAGAAAATACTATAAAACTATCAACGAAATCAAGACTTAAACACAAGTCATACTAAGCTACTAGGCGCTGCATGCACTTTGACCATCGACACGAAATATCGCTTAGTGATGTTAGCTGAAGGCATAATATAGCTCAGTGAATCCTTTCAGAGAAGATATTGTGCTAATAATATGTAGACCAATTGCACATTGATTTGTGTGTGCATATGAGTGTGTAGTTTGAAATACTTATTATGAACGAAATGTTTTAGATTATTCACAGTAAATGTAACAATGAAGTCTTTCGACATCGGTGATGACCTAAATATCGGCGCTGTACTCTGGAATGACTTTGTAATAATGAATGATATCAAATATTGGCAATCAGTTGTGATACAAAACATCTACAAGTGTCTCTGCAGAGTATGGGTCACTGGTTACTTAGGAAAATCTGCAACAAAGTCCTTACTCAGTTACTAAACTCAGAAATGGCTTTTATGAAATAGATGTACAATAAATATAAAAAGACGAACAGAGAACAAGACAAAATAATTAGATTATGATAACGAACGAAGAAAATTACTATTTTACTAACAAATATGCGAGGTTTGACATTATTTAGGAAAAATAAGTAATATACATTATGTCTTAGTTTTCATCATAAAGCCAAAACAGAGCAAAGTTCAAAGTTCAAGCCACACTGCTCGCAAACACGACCTATCTCAATACTTGGAGTGAAATGCAGTATGCATTGAGATGCTCAGTTGGACACGTCACATCCGAAACAGTCATCCAAAGCCCACATTGAAGACATTTGCTGCCCTACACTGTCTTGCACGGAGAATGATTGGTCAATGCACAATTACCTACCACTTTCAATACAGAGTGCTAACTTCAAAATAATACAACTCTTAATTACTACACTTATATAAATCTCACTTCAAATTGTCATCCAAGCAATGCAATGCTCTTCGTTTTAAATATATACTTCAATAATAAATTTTATACACACGCAAACATGAATTATGAAATAATCATGAATGATAGTTAACACTGATTGTTAGTAATCATTTAGCGTAACTATGTATTATTTACATGCTTCAATCAAAGAGGAAATATCAAGGGTTTTATTCTCACTTCCTTGTCATGACAACCATAGAGTGCAGTCTTTGACATAAGTGGGTCACGCATAGTTTGTAAAAAAAAGAACAGGAAGGGGTGATCACCCGTCGTTATAAGGAAAGAAAAAAAAGTTATTCGGCGAGTTACTTCCCTTCCCTTTGACAATCTTGTATTTAAACAGTGTTTAGTGTAGGTACCTTAGATAGGAAAAGCATAATGTAACTCTAAGTAGTTTAGGAGTAATTCATATAAAAACGAAAGTAGGAAAGCAGAGAAGAGTCAATTAGAGCCGGTTTTACTCATCTGTGTCTGAGGTGTCTAATTGGCCTCACAAACAAAGATGACAACAAGGAGAACACTTCAAAATCGCAAACACACAGTCTACAACAACAGCAAGAAAAGAAAAAAGTCGTACAAACCGACAACCGCACCAAGAAGGAAATTGCACCAACTGAGATCGAGGCTGCCCTCAAAGAATAGACAAAACCGCTCTAGGCTCTCCCTTTCTCACCATTACCAGAGACGCCACCAAGAGCAACCACAAGAACAACCACAGCAGCAACCATAGCAGACATCAAACAACAGAACAAGGCCGCAAACACAAAGACGGAGCCGACCACAACACATTCGCCATTAACAGTGAAAACATCATGGTCAGCAACAGAAGACAGAATACTAAAGGCACCAACAACAATGCCAACAAAACTACTGCCGACAACAACGACAGCAATTTCGGCCCAGTAAGCCGCAGTTCTTGTAGAGGAGATACTTAAACCACCCACTCGCAGACCTGATCCTACTGCTGATCAACCACCAATGCTGCCCGAAAGCAACCGTCTTCATGTATCTCAACGGACACAGCAAACAACCACGTCGACACCACCACCACTACCAACAACAACAACGACACCAGTGAGGAGGACAGGGGGTTAAACATTTCGGGCGCACGTACACAGTAGGTACAGACTTGGTGTGCTACTAGCCTGGGACAAAACATGTCTATCATTCCAGCATTTCCAATACACGTCTGGTATTGCATTATTTCCAACACATCTGGCATTGCATTTTCTCCAACACAGCTGGCATTGCATTTTCTCCAACACAACTGGCATTGCATTGATTCCACTACATGTCTATCATTGCAGTATTTCCAACACACGTCTGGCAATGGAATCTTTCCAATACACTTTTATCATTGTAATATTTTCAACACCAATACTTTAAGTATATTATTGAACAACAACTTATTTTTACTTTGACGTCATTATTTGAAGTATTTACTTTACAATATGAACCATACATAGAATGTTTTCAATGAATTTTAATGTGAACGTGCTGTCCTATCCATATCTACCTTATTCACACCCTTAATTACGTTTCATTATTTTTATTTTTATTTCTCCTGACGGGGCTATTGTCAAGATCCAATTTTCTGTACCTTCGTTCTCAGAAACGTCTGATCATCTAACCTTGTAGATTTTAGTATTTAATTTGGTTTACCATTCTCTTTGTAATGGATGGTCTCCCGTTCGTATCAGTGTTCCAAAAATAAGTTCGACTGAATGTAATATCCAATTTCAAATACATGAATCTCAAACATATAATTAGAAGTTCCTTGTGATGTATTGGCCCACCTCAAGTCTCCATCGGTTTGCAATAAATGTACAAGTTTTAAGTTGTCAACAGTTTATACTAAGGCAAGAGTGGTGTGGGTATTTATATAGTATAACAGTGTTGAGTTAAATACATTCTCTCTAACACTGAGCTAAAGTGCTTAACTCAATACGAGAAAATTGTGTGATTGCGTGCGTGCATTGCGCGCGTGTTTGTTTGTGTGTGTGTATGTATGTATGTATGTGTGTGTGTGTGTGTGTGTGTGTGTGTGTGTGTGTGTGTGTGTGTGTGTGTGTGTGTGTGTGTGTGTAAGAGACAAAGAAATCGATAGACGCACATACATACACACACACATAAATTCACAAATATAACTATCAGAAAAAAAGAAGACGAAGAAGAACACACAAAGCAATTAAATACAATATAAAGATTAATTTAATATAAGACCACTTTAAGTCCACCCTGTTCATTCCAGATTCAAAATATACATCTTTATTTCCCTTTTTTATATTTTACAAACACAGATTGTTCATGGATATGATGTTACATGATGTACACAAATCTATTCTTAAATTTTAAATATAATTTGCTTACTGATATAAAATAATAAAGTAAATGTTTAAACATTTTATCCAAATGATGATGATTATGATGATGTATTTTTCACTCTGCCATCTTTAAATAAAAATTCCTCTGAAATAAATAAATCTCACGTGAAGCATTGCTGCTGCAAATATTATTGTTTGACTTTGCCAATTGTAATAATTATTTCGATTACATGTATCTCTACATGGACACCAATTTGATGCAAATTATGTTATTTCATGCATAAACAAAGGGTTAATTTTTGACCAGCATTTGTGCATGCGAAAATAATGTGTTGTTATATGAATAAATATAATTCTATTCGTCTCATGTGAATCGAGTACACTCTTACATGGTGTATTTCCGTTCAGCTTTCACTGTTTAATTTTCATTTCGATACGTTTAAAGGATCTGAAGTTTGACTTCCAGGGAACCCAAGTCATGCCATGGCTAACGCGATAGCTGTTTAGCAAGTAACGTCCGTTCGGATTGGACCAAGTACAGCGATGCGCGAACCAATACCCTGACTGCCAACCTTTCGCACAGTTACCCATGTTTAGGTCGTGATCCCTGTCGTACGTCGAGAACTGCATCTTGTTGTTGTAATCTAAGCCGTCCCCTGTGACGTCACACACCAAAGTTTTGCAGACAATTAAATGCATTGAAACAGAAAATATTTGTTTTAAACAGTGACAGCCATATTGGTTGTGTGCTTGCATGTTGGTGCAACCGACATCGCGAACTTATTCTTAAGTCAATCAGAATATTCTTGCACATTGTCTATTTTCCAATTTACAGATACATATTTGTTTCTATTTACTTTATGCGTTGTTGTAGTGTAATTGTTTAATCAAACTTACTCATACTCAATAAGTACGGTTTTGATTCAGTTTACTTTGTTCTGCGTTGTAGTGTAATTGTGTGCTCAAACTTTCTTATACTTAGCCGATTTGAGTATACTATCACTGCTACCGTTGATCTTTACTACAATATGTATTGTGTGTTTTGTATGTTTTGTTTCTCATCTTTTCGTGTATTTGCATTTATATTCGGCATATTATTAAATGACAGTAATTTGCCATTACAATAAGCATCTTATTAAAATTATTATTTTTTTCGCTTTGGAGATTTTTGGAGGGATTATATAATTTAATGCATTTTGTTTCTGACCATGACTATAATAAATGTATTGAATATCAATGCGAGTTGGATTTCATTACTATATTCCTTACTTCTTCATTTCTCTTTCAGAATTCCAATTTCAATTTGAATTTGAAATTTTCTTGAATTTTCTCTTTCCTAGATCTCTTTTACTCTTGCATTCAAACGTTCCTAAAATATATTTTTTTTCAACATGACTGTAATGTATAGTTCACATCTAACTTTCTCGCGGCTTGCTGCGTCTATGATACGAACGAAAGCATAAACGAAGTTAATATGCAACATTTGGTTACTTGTTTCTCGCACAAAATTCAGTCTGGATAAACAACTTTTAAACGGTATGTTTCTCAACCCCCTCTTCATACTCGTCAGTTTATTAAACGTACGATAATTAAAATCATAAAGACCAGCTTTCGAAAATACGATACTAATTAATCTAACAATAATAACCAATCAGCATTAGGAGACAAAGGGATATAAAAACAGTATGATGAATATGTAACATGCACGGGTGGATGGATGGATAGATAGATAGATAGATAGTTAGGTAGGTAAATAGATAGATAGGTAGAGATAGATAGATAGGTAGATAGATAGATAGATATACAGACAAACAAACAGGTAGATAGGTACAGAGAGAGAGAGAGAGAGAGAGAGAGAGAGAGAGAGAGAGAGAGAGAGAGAGAGGCAAAGAGACAGTCATATAGCTAGATAGATAGACGGAAAGACAGACAGACAAACAGACAGACAAACATACAAAACATTAATTTTTAAAAAAATAATTTGCTTCTTAAAATATTTGTCACACACTTGAAACATTTCAAAATGAATTTTATCCACATCTACAAACCTTTCAGAGATTCCACATAATTTAAACAACACGTTGTTAAAAGAACTAGAGAAAAGTAAACAATCACCTGCAGTTCCATTGTACCCTCCAACATTTAATCGGTAATTGTCGTGGGCGTCACTAATACTGAACACCTTGTAAATGGCGTAGGAAGTGGAGCCATCAAAGTCCATTATGTCCACACGCAGGGTAACATTTTTATCTTCAGTCAGATAGTGTAGATTAGTGAGTCCTGAATGATGATATTAATAAAGTATTCAATAGTATAATTGTACACTGAAGTTCCTCGGTTCGAGAGTGCCATCTCCAAATTAATGTTATACTATTGTGTGAAAAGTAAGCATCAAGAAAGTTCCCATGTTATGTAACGTGCTAAAAATGTGTGCTTTGAACATGTACTACACTGTTACAATCTGTACATATCAATCATGATATCATTAGGTAGCTAAACAAAACATTATCCAACAGATTCATTTCCTATATCGTATAAAGTGAATTTACACGTGTACGACAGGTCCAAACAGTAATGCAATGTACAGGGTTTTTTCTGCTGAAGAATATTTTTTTGACCAAACAATGACACAAAAACATGTGTTGTCCCTACTGGAAGATACCGCTTATTATAACAAAACAATGACACACATATGTGTGCTATTTTTGCTGAACAAGATTTTATTTCGAAACGACGGCAGTGTTAATTTTAATGAAGTTGTTTGTCCAAAAAATGAAACAAAGCCAAGGCATTATTTTTGCTGAACAAGATTGTATGACCAAAGAATGACAGGGAGACAATTTTATTCTTGCCGAATAAATTTATGACCAAACAATGACACAACGACACAGTATTGATCATGCTGAAGATTCTATAAAAAATCAATCACAACGACACAGTGTTAATTTTCTAAGAAGATTTTACGACTAAACAATGACACAATGACACAATATTAATTTTCTAAGAAGATTTTACGACTAAACAATGACACAATGACGCAGTATTAATTTTCTAAGAAGATTTTACGACTAAACAATGACACAATGAAACAGTGTGAATCTTGCTGAAGAGGATTTTATGATCTTTATGACATTTATATCATCTCTATATATACTGAAATTTTATAAACTCTATCCCTTACAACAGTTAGGTCGATGTTCTACAGACACATATCTTTTACATAGGGTGAGCTTCTTATTTAAGGAGTAATTAGATCCGTCTTCAAGTTATTTTAACGAACCCCCATCCACCCACTATTACTCCTAACATATGATTTAGATCATATGTGTAAAAAAGGACAAATTAATAACAACAATACATTTATTAAATCAACAATCAAACAACAGAATAAATACATTGGAAAGAACAAAGACACTCATACTACTGAACTAGTCAGATAAGGTCTTAAGTAGTACAATGACATTGCAAACTAAATGCACGATGCTTGGCATTTGAAGGACATCTGTCAAATAATTCCTGAAGAAGAGTTATGGAGATTACAAATGTTTATGAAAGGGTTTGAGATTGAGGAGGTCAATGCTGTAGACTAATTACACATACAACGACTTAAATTAATCATGGACCACAATAAATACATAGTGTTTTACCAATCCAGAATTCTGTGCTAAGGTTCCCGAAGCCCTGCTCGTACTCTGACCAGTTCCGGTAAAAGTCCACTGAACCGTCTTGTCTCCTTTGTATCACCTGACAAGATGTTAAACTGTGATAGTACTTTGAATCTTATTACTGTATTAATATGAGACAATATATGTCATTTCAACAGTTTAATGTATTTGTTCTGAAATAATGCAGTGAAAGTCGATTTATGTATAATGATGTGTAATGACTTTGATGTGACTAGTGTACCTTTACATCTATACAAGACATAGATATTGTACTTACATGTTATTTAACACGTATCACGTAAATAACATGAGAAATATTAAAACTAAAAATTGTGATTTAAACTTTAAACATCAACTCATTTATCTCAGTAATTATGCAGTCTAAACATAATTTCATTACAAAATTATTAACTTCTCTTCCTCACACCCCTGTTTCGGTATCTTATTATTATTAGCACACAGGTTCTCCAGAAAACATAATCTCATAGAGAATATACTTTGAAATGAAAGTTCATTAGAATAATCAGAAATGTTTGAGACAATACCATTGAAACAAAGGTTCACTAGTCTACCTGTAGTGCCAAAGACTATATTTGTGAAACGAATAACCATGCTAAAGACAATACCAATGAAAAAAGGTTCACTAGTCTACCTGTAGTGCCAAATACTATATTTGTGAAACGAAACACCATGCTAAAGACAATACCAATGAAACAAAGGTTCACTAGAATAACCATAATGTCAAAGAGACCAGAACGTTGAAATAACAGCTCGTTGTGTCAACAGCACTGTCTACCAACACATATTCACTAGAATAATTTTGAAAAAAATCGTTCATTTATCATGATTTGATTTGAAACTACAATAAGTAATTTAAATCCATTTTTCATCCCTTGCATTCTTACTATTATTCTAAACAATTAAATATTTATTTATGTATAGATAACAGTAAATTACTTTAGTTTAATTTATAATCATTTCATAAATGTTCTTTGATTCTAAAAGTGCTGTGGACATTCTTTCAGATAGTGTCATGGGGACAGGGACTTCGTCCGCCTTGCAACCTCTGAATTACATTTAGCGCTCAGTAGACGATTCCCAGTATCTTGCTGCAAGTGTCACCACCCTTTGACCTCTTGCGTTCTCTGACCTTTGCAATGAGTAAAGTATTACTCTGTACTCATTAAATTCCAAGGAAGACGATGGCCGGGCACCTTCTGAAAATGGCTAAATCCATATAAGTTCCAATGACCTGATGGGTTCGCACGAGCATTTCACTTGGTACTCTGACTAGGGCTATAGGAAGAAGCCAGACAAACAGAACAACTGCTGTATTGCAATCAGAACACAAATAAAATAGCGATTTCGCGAATTTTATAGTGGACTGCTCTGACCGTCCATGAAATATTGTCCTGCTTTCCCCCACACGAAATCCATCATCTAATCGAAATTTACATCATGCATGTTCAATTTAATTTACTTTAGTACGTAGATGACAAAACACAGGCTCACGGTATGACCTGAGTTCTTCTGTTTGCTGTGAACTCGTTACGTGTTTGTACATAGCAAAACGAGAAATAATTTAAATAACTATGCGTATTAAGTTCATTTACCGTCCATCCGCCATCATCAGTCATCTGGTCACAGTAGACTTTGACATTTCTGTTTTTACTCAGGAAGAGTGTGTGAATACCGCTCTCGTGGTCATATTTATGTACATCAACACAGGACTTGGGTCTTCTTAAAGAAGGTTGAACTAAAGTTCAAATAAAGGAAAGAACAGATGAATTTTAGCAATGTAGTCTTCAGTGTCTGAATAGGAATACATATTTTACTATATTAAGTGCTAGGTCATCCACTGGTTCTGAAGATGATGTGCACAAGGGCCAGTATATACAAACAACATTGTTCAAATGGGTTTACCCTATTCCTAATTGCGATTCAAGGGAAACCACACAGAATACATCATTATTCAACTATATTGCCAGCTGCTTCATGCATTCGTTTATCAGTTTGTTTAGTGCACATTCCATTTAAGATCAGAGCATATCTCTTTAAACTGTTGTGTCAATTGTGTATTCACTTTTCAAGGGCTCTATGGGCGTGCATTGTTAACATATGTTTTATCAAAAGTTTCTTTATAGTATGTATATCATTTTCATCCTACTTAATAATGATGACTAAATAATTGTTTCACTTCAGGTTTAATCCAGACTTATTGAATGGTAATTAAACTATTTTGTCACACTACCGGTTTAGTCAAGATTTATCCATTAATTCAAATAATAAAATGTAGATTAAACTATGCGAATTCCTTTAAAATGCTATTACTCTATTTTAAAATGTATTAATTAATTGTGGTCATTATCAATGTATATATATTAGGCAAATTAATGTAAACTATGTAAGACGGAAAACTGCAATAACAACTCCAAACTCGTCGAACCAAAAACTGCGAAAAGTATCAGCAAATAATGTTAAATTGCAAACGTGTATTGATAACAGTAATGATATGTATTCAGGGTAAAATTGTTTTTAAGTATCTTTTAACAGGTTGGAAAACATATATCTGTTCCGTTTTAAAGAATGGTGAATTGTTTATACTATTCAAGTGTTCTGTTCACCCTTGCTTATAATTTGTCATCAAGCACAAGGCAATCGGAACATCCAGGAGCCTCTGATTTTAAGCAGGTGTTTCATGTGTTATACATGACAATGAAATGGGTAGCGAGAGATAATTGACGTAACTGAATGAATGAGCCACACAGGAAGAAAAATAAACAACACTTTAAAATAGTTCATCACTTACCCGTATATATGTATTTGTGTACGATATAAGACATTTGGAGAATGGCGTCTGTCATGGTGTTAATCTTGTCTTGCATCAAGGCTGCTGCTTCAACAAACTTGCTTTGAAGATTTTCCACTGCACTAGTGACAGTTTCATTAGGGTCTGTTGCGTTATTAGCCTTGATCTGGACCAAGACTATCAGGGAGACTGTAAGGGAACAAATCGTTAAAGGTAGTCATGTGATACTCTGACAATTCAAATACATTAGTAGTAGTAGTAGTAGTAGTATTGATTGTAGTAGTAGTAGTAGTAGTAGTAGTAGTAGTAGTAGTAGTAGTAGTAGTAGTAGTAGTAGTAGTAGTAGTAGTATTGATTAGAATCCTATAATGAACACACTTCTCAATCTTTTACTTTGACACAAGTCAACCAATCTTATAAAGCTTGGTTTGAATATACCATTCGGACTTTCTGACCTATTCAAAATGAAACAGTGTTTGTGCTTGATCACACTTTGGTTTCTTCTTGGTTAATGAGTAGTGACATTTTGTTTTTTATCATTTTATTTTAATTTTACAAATAATTACTCAGTTACGTCTAGTATTCTACTAAAAACTGTATATGTCAGTCTTCACTATTACATTTCCATCAGTCGAACAACTGGAATTTTTAAAATGAAAGTGTGTCCTTTGCGTTAATAATACAAATAGAAAGTAAATTTTGTTCTTAACGTAAAAATTATATGTTTGCATATCAGAGTATTATTTATGTATAAATACATATCAGAGTATTATTTATGTATAAATACATATCGTAGTATTATTTATGTATAAATACATATCAGAGTATTATTTATGTATAAATACATATCAGAGTATAATTTATGTATAAATACATATCAGAGTATAATTTATGTATAAATACATATCAGAGTGTTATTTATGTATAAATACATATCAGAGTATTATTTATGTATAAATACATTGTCACAAGTCTGATAAAAATGTCCGACCTGATGACCCACTTGCCTTGTTTACTTCAAATTCGAATATTTGAAACCCTTGGCCCTTTGTTCAAAGCTTCCTTTTTCTAGGTGCTTCTAGAACAGGTCAAGATGTTATGTAACTTTAGGACCATTGTCCAGTTCCCGAACCAACCACATGCTTTGCGAACAGTCACGTGATACGCAATATACCTTTCTATATATGTACCTACACGCTTCCGCTCCCTCACTTCGAGCACATTTTAGCTAATTCCATCAGCTTACTCGGGTCGTAGAGGCAGCCGACGCCATAGAGAATCAAGGTACCCTTCGACTTCTCTCAAAGGTATCATTTTATTTAATAGTATTTGCCTATGTATTGTTTAAGTATGTATTTGTGCTATGTATTATATGATTTCCATATACACTTGAGCATGGTTCAGAGAAATAGCTGAAATCCTATATGTTACGGAATATAAATTTATTGTAACCATTTTTCCATTTCTGTACTTTAATTTATATTGTTTTAATTCACTAAGAGCCAGAATGCTGCGCTCGATATGAATTCTTCATGTAATTCAATTATTGCGTGTAATTTTAATTGTAAATTGTGAAGCGCTCTGTCGGTTTGAATTACCTCTTTGTATGAACATTAATTTAACGTTGTATCTATTTTATTGCTTCATACGTCATGACTGTTAAATGGAACACATGTGAGACGATTATATTTTTTCTAAATCTATTGTAAGCGACGCGAGGTCGAAACTCTTTGTTCAGCGCATTTAATTGAGCCATGCCTAGGTAGGACCTGTTAGGTTGAGAATTATATCCAAACACGTTGCATCCACAGGTCGGCTCATGGTTCATGTTTCACCATGCCTCACCTGCACTAGCTTATCGGTATAAGCGTGTCGAAATCCACTCTGAGGGCCATGCTGCACAAATTCCAGTTCCTAGCCACTAACAAAGGGACATCATTCCTTATGCACCACGTGTGTCGTTAAAGGGGGACTGAGGGAACGAACCGGCATGACTGAGTGTTGAGACCAAGGATACAAGAATAGAGCTAAGTGCAAGATCAAGTGTACAGATCTCAAAGGAACACTTTTCTGGCAATTTAGATTGACAAAAATCAGGCATAGGCGCGTAAAGACAGAGTGAAGACTATTCGCGTTGCATTCGATTTATTGTTAATTTGTTAAACTTTATTAAATCTTATTTTCTTTGTTAATACCTCTTAGTAGTTGATTTCTATGCACAATAGACCAATTAGATTAATTCTTAGATTTGAATGGGGGCGGATGAGCAGAAAGATTGATGACGAGTGCATATTAATTTAGAGGGATTTAACTGTTTTCAAATCTAGCTAAAAGTTCGCAGTTTATTAGTCTGTAAATTTGTCGTCTGAACTACAAGACGCACTTTTAATTAGTCAGATAATAAATTGAGCAACCAGTCTGCGTAGAATATGAGAGGAAGAATTAATTATATTTAAAGTCTTTTAATTATTCTAAGCAGGGTCTTTAAATAAATACTGGAAACGTAACATACATATCAGAGTATTATTTATGTATAAATACATATCAGAGTATTATTTATGTATAAACACTCCTGGAGTGTATGTATGCACGCACGAGCATGTTATTATTTCTAGTATTAAAAAATTTTAAAATACTACTTTTAAATTTTTAAGGAAATGAATCTAAGCAAAGCAATTAAGAGAAACTTTGCGAAATAAAACAATAAAACTCTGCATTCATAAGAAATAATTAATTTTTCAAAAGGAAACAATTCATGTGTGACACTTTGGAATTAATTTACTTACTGAAAGTGTTGCATTTAAGTATAGGACTTGGACAGAATTGTATTTGAGTCTGTATCTCAGTTCTTTCCCGGACAAAGTTGTATTTAAAGTCAGAAACTAAGCTACGCACCTGACAAGAGTTGTATTTAAACCTGGAACAAAGCTACATAGCTTACAGTGTTGTATTTACATCTGGAACTAGACGAAGTATCTGACAGAGGTGTACTTAAGTCTGGAACTAAGCTACTTACCTGACGGACATAGTTAAACCTGGAGCTAATTTAATGAACTGTCAGAGTTGTATTTACGTCTGGAAATTATTTACTTTTTCGACAAAGTTGTATTTACTTCTGGGACTAGGTTACTCACCTGACAGAGTTGTATTTACGTCTAGAATTAATTTACCTACCTGACAGAGTTGTATTTACGTTTAGAATTAATTTACCTACCTGACAGAGTTGTATTTACGTCTAGAATTAATTTACCTACCCGACAGAGTTGTATTTACGTCTAGAATTAATTTACCTACCCGACAGAGTTGTATTTACGTCTAGAATTAATTTACCTACTTGACAGAGTTGTATTTACGTCTAGAATTAATTTACCTACTTGACAGAGTTGTATTTACGTCTAGAATTAATTTACCTACCTGATAGAGTTTCCAGGACAAGGCAGAGCAGCATTTTTGCTGAAAATTTCTGAAATATGTAAGCTCTATGTTGAGATAGCAGCGTATGCATTACCATGACGAATACGTTATAAACATTGATTTGACGATAAGCTCTTAGCATTTCGTGACGTTCGTCTGACGTTGATTGATACAAGACATTTCACGATAGACGGTTCTTAGATAACTTGGTTTAGTTAGGTTAGCCAAGTGCCATATAGACTGTTACCCTAGGATGAACTTGTTATTGCTCGGACATTACGAATTCGTCCACTGGTAACACATCTCCGTATTGAGCCGAAAATAATTGAACGTATAATCGATTTTTCATACAAATAATCAAACAAGTGTGTTTTTTTGAATAAATAAATATTCAAATGGGCACAATTTATATTTTATTACTTTTGCATACAATTGATTAAATCTCACCTTTATCTATGTGTACACCCACGCATGTCTCTTATTATCAAATATTCATAAGACATGGATCACCAGACACTTTTCACTATTGGATTGGACTGTAATCACTCACCGGACAACTATCGCCGGACAAGTGTTTTCACTATTGGCTTGGACTGTAATCTCTCACCGGACAACTATCGCCGGACAAGTGTTTTCACTATTGGATTGGACTGTAATCTCTCACCGGACAACTATCGCCGGACAAGTGTTTTCACTATTGGATTGAACTGTAATCTCTCACCAGAAAAAAATCACCGGGCAAATGTTTTCATTATTGAAGTGGACTGCAAATCACTCAACAGACAACCATCGTCGGACACGTATTTTCACTATTGCATTCTGTGACAGAGCATAGTTGTTTATCTATATTTTCTAATTATACGTCATATTACTTGTTTAATGTCACGTGACATGACCTTCCGGTACTGTGCTTTTTGTAAGTACCAGAGTTAAAATAACAACACATGAAGAGAACGTGCTAGAACTCGCTGATGTAATCTAAACCGGTCTTGTGTGGATAAAAAGATTTATTTATCGAATGGTAAGATTTACAAGAGCGAGATTAGCCAATGAGTTGAGATAAAAGCGTACCTTCTCAAATTATTCTATTCTCTAATCACTTGAAATTTGGCGTGGTTGAAGTCATTTTACGAAAGTCGGCAATTAGCTTAAGGTGAGTTAAATGATTGATGGGAACAAAATGGATTTAGAAATAGTTCGTGCATTTTGTTATCGATATACTACTATATGTGCGTTTTAAAGTAGATATTATTATGTAGATAGACTAATATCTCTACACTTGTGAATTATGATGCTTGCATGTAATATGTTAAACACATGACATTGATTCTAGTGAACACGAATATAAATAATTATGTTGTATTTATTACGCTGTGTGCGTGTAGTGGGCTAATACATACTGTTGCAGTAAACTATAAGTTGAATGTAAAAAAATAATGGAGTTAGAGATGACAACACTGGAAAGCTTAGTGTTTGTTCCCTGGTTACATGTCACTGGAATGAAGTAGCGTTTCTGGAATCTCTTAGTTAATGGATATGGTTATTTTTAATTAATTAATCATGCAAAATAATTACAAGTGATGAGAATCTTAATTTATTTTATTAATGATCCTCCAGCAGACACCACTCGTCTCTCTCAGATGGCGGATATACGGGCACTGTAAATGTTTTCTCTCCTCCACAACATGAAAGATAAACATTTATGGTCATAATAATAGCTTACAATCCTCACAACATCAGAAATCCAAGATTTTAAGAAAACACATGACAGAAATAGAAAGCGAACTCCTCAGTTATCAAATCAGAGAAGTAATAATCCACATAGATGACGAAGTCAAAATTCATGTAACTACTGCGAGAAAACCTATTGCATTAGCTCTCACCAAAATCAAAACCATACTCAACATAAAAAGCTGAATATTAATTTTGTTTCCCCAAATTTCACCACTCCACAGTAGCGTTCATACCACAACTTCCCAAATCAGCTAATAAGGAAGAAGGACTAATACAAAACTTAGAAACTGTCCTAACACATTGTGATGGGGTAGGTTCAATTCGTTCACACCAACGGGCAGCAACAGTGAAAGAGGACGCCAGAACACTTCTGTCAGTTTCTTATATGCTTATTCAGCTCCTGTACAGCAATGCTCTCTCAGACACACACACGCGCTAATTATACTATGAGATCGGCCTTCACTGAAGACCCCGTAGGCCAAACTCTAGCAAGAAAGGCTTCTAAAAATAATTTCTGTGTTTCCTTACTTCTGTTTCAATATAAATTGCATTCAAGCTACTAAGAGTTATACTAAAAGTCAAATATAAAATAAAACTACTATAATTATACTTTAAAACATAAAATAAAACATGTGTTGATGGGCTGTAGAAAAAAGCATTCACACACATGACTTACAAAATACACGAATGCAAAATCATTATTCTTCATATAAAATATGTCAATTAAAAATATAAACTATTTCCTATCTGGATATAAAACTGTCTATGGTAATTAATAAATGCAAAGAATAGTAAAATGATTCAAAATATACACACTAGCACAGCACTATAAATTAATACTGATAATATTTACTCATACACTACGCGCGCTTTGAAACAATGCAGCACCTCCTGACCCATTTGTACAGGCGCTGCGTGCAGATGATGTCTGCCCGCTGACATAAAATCACAGAGGCAAGTGAAAAAGGCTATACCGAGATGTGCGGCAAACCCCTCGCACACGTGCTCTCCCCTTCCTGAGATACGGTAGGTCAGTAGATGTTAAGCAGTAGTGTCTGACCTACCATAAAATAATAACCCTTCACTCACAATCACTAAAATTAAAAGACTAAACTACTCCGCACTATTCGTAATTCACACATCTAAACACCACCACCATAACTCTATTTTCTACACAGGAGAAAATCTCAACTCAACTCCATTTCTCTTTTGCAACAACTGTCTCCAGTTAGGACACGCAACACAGGATTGTACAAGCCCCTACTGCCCAAACCCACACAAATACACAGACTGCCAATTCCACAACAACCCAACACGTAATCCATGTATTAGATGTAAAAGTACAAAGCATAAGCCAAAACATAGACTGCCAATTCCACAACAACCCAACACGTAATCCATGTATTAGATGTAAAAGTACAAAGCATAAGCCAAAACATAGACTGCCAATTCCACAACAACCCAACACGTAATCCATGTATTAGATGTAAAAGTACAAAGCATAAGCCAAAACATAGACTGCCAATTCCACAACAACCCAACACGTAATCCATGTATTAGATGTAAAAGTACAAAGCATAAGCCAAAACATAGACTGCCAATTCCACAACAACCCAACACGTAATCCATGTATTAGATGTAAAAGTACGAAATATAAGCCAAAACATAGACTGCCCTGCAATCTCATACCACTACTTCCAACTTTTACAAAACAAAACGAAACACAAAACATCTCAAAACCTACACCACAATCATATCGCTCTCACTCTTATAACACACAAGCCATCAAATGCAACTAAAACATAAAACACAAACTAAACAAAATCAACAAACTACAAAGAACATATCATACACATAAAACCAAAAGCATTAAGAGAAGAGATAACAGTAATAATACCTTCACCATTTAACCGAATAACCTACCTACCTACTCCCTAAAAATATACCAACCAAATTCAAAAATAATAATAAAAAAAAACATTCACACATAAATAATAGGCAAATAACATCACTCCCCACTCAAACAACAAACGATGACCTTCTCGGTTTGTTAACACCTACCAACTGCTCCCTATGTTACATGATGGGGAATTTAAATGGAACGCTATTTGTACTTTGAATGAGTGTACATTGCATTATGCTTGTTTTGGAAGTGATGTCCTGAACGCGAATTTTTGCTGTTACTCTTTCTTCAATCAATGGGTGAAAGTTTCGAAACTGAGTCCCTCCCTATAGTGGGTTGTTCGTGGAGCAGTAAAACCCTGGCTGGATAAGGTAAAAGCGTCTTTGTATTGTATGCATGGTTAGGTTTTATCAGGATAATTGGCGCAAAAATCAAACACCGGTCAGTAAATCTTTCACCATGCACTATTGATGCTAAAGTGACTACAGTGTGGCTAGAACTTGATGTGCCTTAAGGATGAAAAACTGTTACTTATTTTTCTAAATCTTGTTAACCTTACTTTTATTAAAATTCGTGTTATTATTTTAACCTCGCGTAATTGTTAGTGAAGTAATTTTATCGTTTATTATCGTAGGCTAGTGATAATCTAATGAGAATGTCTTGTCCTCTGTTCGTCTATTTATAATCGTCATATATCTATCTATTCATAAACATCGATTCTCAACTATAACTGAATGGGGATCGGATCCATCTTGGCGGCGTACTAGTATATATGCGTAACAGTTGCAAATATACATATCTAACCAGTGACCCATACTGTGCATCGGCACTTGTAGATGTCTTGTATAATAAATAACTACTATATTTAATATAATTCATTATTACAAAGTCACCCCAGGATACAGCGGCGACACCCTATACCCAGCTGAAACAACAAAACACACAAACAACATTAAAAATAAAAAAAACAATCACCAGTACAGACGACCACAACCATAATTTCGAGGAAATAATAGAACCCTCATTTCTCTCCCACCCAACCACCACAACGCTCAGACGAATGATACACCCTAGACAACTAGTTATCAGATATAGACCACGAAATAAAAACTAAAACCATTTTTCAGACATTACCCTCAATCAACAACACATACATCACATAAAAACTAAAGCTTATACTCCAAAGAATTACATACTGCAAAATAACGACCATTTAAGGGGAAAACACAAAATTTGTCCGGAACCCTAAGGAAAATAAAGAGATGGTACTCAAGACAAATTTAAAAGTGGTTGTAAAAATTAAACAAAATGAAGCCTAAACACCAAATAGTGAAAGACACTGTTAATCGAAACTTCACTTAGTGACTTGCAATCTACATCTGCTATAACATACTTCAATGAAAATTAACAGTACTATGAGATAAACGTTGCCTGTAATGTAACCTTAATTTTCATCTTATTACAACAAGTGTCGCCTTCCCATCGTTATGTTTACTGTTACAGGGCGGGTTTCCTTTTCTTTCTTGAATAATATATCCCAACAAAATGTTTATTATATACAAAATTATTATGACTAAATATTATTCTAAGACGATATTCATTTCTTGATAGTATATGGACAAGGAACATGAGGATCATTAAGATAATTTTGAACATCGTTAACAACAAAAAAAAAATTGAATTGATCAGTTAAAGTCTTTAAAACCACAACATCAGCATTGTCGCAGAGTGGCGGGACTGGGACCGTCTTTTGTTCAGCGTAACCATCTACGAGACAAGCCAGCTCAGTTGGACAGAGCACGGGCGATAACTCTTCGCAGAAGGTAGCGGCAGGAAGGCCATGAAATTTCGGACACTAGGACCTTGTGTCGTCAATTTGTGTGACAACACGATCAAACTATGCTGATGTTGCGGGTTGATGGAAATACTGATGTCAAGTAATATGTTTTATTGCATTTGTCAAATGTATATTTGATTGTTGATTTAACAAATTTATTGATCTTCTTTTGTTTATCGATAGCTTTATGTCGGAGTCGAGAGTGGGTGGATTGGGACTCACTAAATATAGATTAAAGAAAGATTTGTCTTCTCCTTTAGTATGTCGTTTTCCACTCATGGAAACACTGTGTGACCATAAATGTTATCTTAATGTTGTGAGAACACATTTAAAGGACACATATATCCACCAAGTGAGAAGGAGTGGTGTCTGAAGGAGGATCATGATAAAATAAATTAAGATTCTCCTCAATTGTAATTAGATGTGGATGGTTAATAGGTTAATAATAATAATAATAATAATAATAATAATAATAATAATAATAATAATAATAATAATAATAATAATAATAATAATAATAATAATAATAATAATAATGGCAATAACAATACAACAACAACAACTACTACTACTACTACTACTACTACTACTACTACAACTACTACTACTAATAATAATAAAGTGGCGTTGGTATCACAGGTTCGTCAAGCACAACCACACGCTTTTTGACGATAATATATACAGATGATGGCTTCTTTCTTTGTTGGTAACCAATGATAATGTTAGTAGTATTATTATACTTTATTAACACCGGGAGTCAAAATACTTGTTATCTCAGTTGTCAGCTTGCATTCGACTGACGAATATTAGGTGAGTTTCTAGTACGTTCGGTTGAGCGTCACTCCAATTAGTTCATTAGGGTGTGTCTGGAAGATTCAAGTGTGTTTCCAACCCAGGGATAAGAATCAGCCATTTTACATACTAGGTTTGCATGTAACCTATTTTTAGAAGAGGGTGGGTGTGGGCTATACGTAAGCCATTTTGTGACAACAGCCATAAGGGGAAAATAAGTTCAAAACTAAGGAGCGTAACATGCTCTCGAGTATGTAATCCATCACACTCTGTAATCATCTATCTTTATAACAGGGTGAATATTCAATTGACAGTGAGAGTTAATATATTAGAAACTTGAGACATTTGTATAATGTGGATAATTCATCATGATTTCTTTAATGTGGAAAAAATCAGCAGCTGCCATATTTGCATTCTTACACACTCACAAATGTACGTGCGTATATATATGCCCGCACGCGAATACATACACACACACACACACACACACACACACACACACACACACACATTTAGATAACTTACACACTTCTATACGCATAAGTATGTAAATTCAAGCACATGCTACAAACACGCGTACTGCTCATCTGTCCATATCCATTTCTATATTTACGTACACATATAAACGTGCAAAACAGATAAACGTATCCAGCATAAACTCACATATATATGCACATATGTATATGCGCCCACAGAGCAGGTTCTTGCAACACCTGAATGCACGCCTTGCACTGAATTTTAAGGCGTTATTTCGTGCAATGTCTCGCGAGCATCGCGCAATTTGTTTTCAGCACAATGTCTGCCCAGGACGTTTGCTTGGCGTGGTCTGGCTAATTATAATACTCAGGTGGACTCTGATTTCTCATTCGAATGTGCTTTTTTTTTGTCCTTGCGAATTCATTTCTCAGTGTTTTAACGGTTGTACACATTTCAGGTGTGTTCAGTTCTGAAACATGTTCGGTCGATGTCATAATTCTACAAACATCACTTGTCAAGCGCCTGCGATTATATTCGACAACTAAATATTATGCCAGGTAAATTATATTCACGCATTCCTTGCTGATCACGTTTTTTAAAATCTATTTTGCTTTCTCGCTATATATATATATAAGTAATTGTTACAATTTGTTAAGTTTCTGAACTGCATTAAGAATTTTATTTTTTTTGATCGAAGCTAAAACACATGTTACAAGCGATACAGGAAAACAAACGGTTATCTAGCGATCTAGTTAGGTCTTTTGTACAAACTGCGCAGTAATATTATTTATACCATGTGACTCACTCATCATTATTAATTTTACACCACTTTAACTGATACAAGCATATAATTATTACCTACTGTTTGAACATTCAATAGCTGATAGTGGAAAGCGTTTGACTGTCCTAGTTTCATTGTCCAACTACCTACTTCAATTACAAGTGTTTAGTAAGACAGGCCTCAGTCTTTTCCTCGGTATAATACTTAACATAACATTGTGGTAGTTTTGGGAAGACATGCTTCAGTCATTTCCTCGCTATAATACTTAACGTAACATTGTGGTAGTTTTGGGAAGACAGGCCACAGTCTTTTCCTCGCTATAATACTTAACGTAACATTGTGGTAGTTTTGGGATGACAGGCCACAATCTCTTTCAACTGATAGTTTGGTCACATTCTGAATAAAGCGGATAGACGCTGGTTCACAATGCACACGCCCCAAAGGTATTCTTTTATTTCGACAAATGGCCTCACAATTCAAACACGAACATTGCCGTAGTTGAGGTGTTTCACAACCCAGTGCTGTACTACGACAGACTGAAAAACATAATGATGACTGACCCGAAGCTTCATCTCCGACTTTATCTATTTTTACCTTAAGTCACCAACCTCTATAATCAAAATTATTATTAATATACAATAGCAATACAACACTTAATCCCGTTCACATTAATATAAAGAATGCAATTTAAATCATGAATTGCATCCACTCATAGACGCTTTACCTTCAAAAATAGTTCAAACTTAACTTTAATTTGTGACTTCTCCACTTTATTGCCAACACCTAAAATATGGAGTAGTCATGGACACGACATATCGTGGAATGGATGCTTAATACCATTATCAGTTCATATATTCAAACGATTTTCAGAATTTCGCAGCTCATAGCTTGCTTTTTAAAACGTTGTAGGCATTGGTATGTATTTAAATGCACACACGACACCTAACCTATTTACACTTACTCTATGTCAGATGTCTAAATTGTGAATGATGATTAAAGTCTCTCAGAACTGAATTTCGTTTTTATCGAAATTCTTGCCAACTCGAATAAATGTTTTGCTATACAATACAAATTGGCTTTATTTTCAGCAATAGCTTGTAAATTCGACAGTGACAATTCTGAATTAGATACTCAAAACATTTTCCATGTTCTCAAGCCAATCTGGCTGTCGAAAATTTCGTCTTTTTAAATATCGTTTTTCAATTATTTAATTAAATGTCATTCACATTTAATATAATGTACAGTGTTCATGATATAATATTTCTAATTCACTAGCACTGCAAGGGTGGGATTAGGGGTAAGGGTAGTGGTGACTAGTTAAAGATCTAGAACCATTACTGCACTCTAAAATATTGTTGATGACTCATTTTTTAAATTATCATTCATGGTGTTGGGTGTGAGCCAGCATTTTCATATTGCTAAGCTTTAGAGCAAATCTTTATATAGGACTAAGTAGTCGAATAAAGAAATTTCATTTGTTGACAGCGATGTTATGGTGTGTTGCATACTGTTGTTGTTGTTGTTGTTGTTGTTACGTTTATTTCTTTTGCTCCACAGGAATTGCGTTAAAACTTTTAATTTCACGATGCTCTCGGTTTTTATGGGGATTCCTGTGGAGCCTTCCTCTTTTCTTTTTAAGTCGTGGAGGGTATTTTGGCGGTTGTTCTGCTGCTCTTACTTGGTGCTTTTTGGGGGTGAAGTGGAGTGGGGGTCTTTCTCTTGTATAGAAGTTTGATTTGTGATTGAAATTCTGCCATGTGGATTGGCGTGTTTGCTCCTTTGTCTGCTGTTTCAGTCCATGCCGTACTTTGCTCCTTTGTCTGCTGTTTCAATCCATGCCGACCTTTGCTCCTTTGTCTGCTGTTTCAGTCCATGCCGTACTTTGCTCCTTTGTCTGCTGTTTCAGTCCATGCCGTACTTTGCTCCTTTGTCTGCTGTTTCAGTCCATGCCGTACTTTGCTCCTTTGTCTGCTGTTTCAGTCCATGCCGTACTTTGCTCCTTTGTCTGCTGTTTCAGTCCATATCGTGCTTATATTCATCCACAGTCACTCAGATACTAGAAAAAGGGCCTCCTAATCACGGTTTCACCCAGCCATACAGAGGACACTACTTTTCTACTAGCTTCTCGCAGGTATGTGTAATGGTCAATAGTTCGAAGTTATTTATACAATAGATACACCCACGCTTCCCACTAAAGAAAATATATAATTTTAATCTCACCAATGCAGCTCATTTGACTCCTGGTACAAGGTCTTTCTCACACAACATTCATCTCCTGTATCAAATGTTTTGTTTTTACACCGACAGAAGCCACACAACCTTCATCCCTCTCAATTCCTTCCTTCTTTCCCCGGAAGTCTGCACTTCTTACTAAGGGGTTACATTCACACTGACTAATTTAATTTATTGTTTACTTTAATTTGGAATTGTAACTCCAAAATGAAAACTCCTATCATGACACCCTAACTCAGAACATATTCGGAATATATTTATTCAACAAATACTATTTAAACTAATCAGTTTATCTACACACCAAGTTATTTCATTATTTGAAGTTATTTCCTTCTCATTGTTCAGCCTCTTAATATGCCTCTCAACTTCTACAGCTTCAAACTAATTTACGGAAACGTTCACATCACACAAATATAACTCAATAATTATTTATCTATGCACGCACATATATACATATAGCATTTGACATTCTTCTGCCACTAATAATTCTTCAAACAACGGGTTTAATTATAATCCAATATCGCACACACATATCATTCCCCCACCCACCAAGCTACTTTCTCTCGTGCAACTGACTTTCAATAACAATGACTGTTAACTATGCTACATTCAATCAGACTGGCACATGTGTTTTGGCCTTTGTCTGGTGCCCTCCAATTTTACTACCACCGTGACCTACTGATGTCACGGGCGGTATCTGTATCATCCTGCATCAACGTCTCGACTTTTTTGATGTTACAACACATATGCAACACTAACGCTCGCGCTTCACCATGCGTGTCAAGCTGTACAGTTGTATGTACACCTTTCCGTGCAACGTACTGGCACACAAAATTCACGTGGGATGTTTTCTCTTCCACTTTTATCAGTACTCTATAATTTCTTCCGCTGAGTTTAGTTGTGACTTCACAGGGTCCACACCATTTAACTCGAAATTTCTCACGATTTCAAATGAAAGCAAACACACTTTGTCACCAGTTGTCAGGAACGAGTAACTCTGCACTTTCCATATTAATATGAGTTGTTCACTTTTGTTTCCCCTTTTGCAAATCTGTAGTTTTCTGGCTAGCAACACCTAGCCTCAGATGTAAATCTTGAGCAGATTGGTCGAATGATTGGCATTTTCTCCGTTTATCTGACCCCTTTGTTGTCTCCCTTGCTGTTCACTAACCCCGATCAAGTGTGCACTGCTGAACGGATTCTTAGTTATAGACAGGCTTTCACGAGTAGTATGAACAGTCAAATCAGTCAAATACCTTTTTTTTCTCTCATGCACATTCTCGTTCGTATCAGCAGACATACTCACCACACTCACAAACATACATTCGCTTGCTGGTATCTTTATACATCCTCTATAACCATCACTGAAACTGGTGATCTATTTGAACGTCTCGGGCCAATCAAAATCTCTCCATATTATATTTTCAGTATTGGCCCAACTCAAAAGTCCATCTGCTAAGTCGATATGTGCATACATCACATTACGTCAGTGCTCGTGTACTTGTGTACTACCAATAGTCTTCACTACCCTTTGCCATTTTTCGTTTCCCTAAATAAGACTGCTTTGCGGTATGAATACTGAACAAGTCTTGACTTATTCTCTCTTTCGCACATGTACCTCACAAACTCGTGCAACTTTTCTAAATTTTCGTCTTTACTTTGGAGACAGCTTAGTTCGCATGAAAAACTGCTTTCTTCCGGATCACACAATGGGCATAATAGTTTTATTGACAGTTTATTGTGCCCTGAACTATTACACTTGCACGCCTGGTATTGTGCAGAAGCAGTTTTTAGATGAGGATTTACATTTGCATGCCCGAGTATGCACTACACGGTGCGTTTTTCAATTACTGCGGCAGTAATTCTACCTGTCACATAGCCACAGTCAAAAGTTCACGTGAGCTACGGGTAAATTGTGTCGTTTCTCTTTAGCAAACACAGCACAAATACGATCTTGTTCAAATCCTCTGCCCGCACTAAGTTACTAGATACAATTGCTGGATACGTACACGCAGTGACCAGCAAACACTGGACTGTGTCATTAATTTTAGCAACCACTGTGTTCGTTGATTGCTAAAAACCTCAGCCTACTTCCGACACTACAAAAATATGTGTTGGCTGACTAGGACCTATTTTGTTTTACAAGTCCCATACCTTTACAGTTGTAGCATATCCTGTCGAGGCCTAAACATTCCTTTTGCTTCAGCACATATTTATTTGTTCATCTGTCAGTCTGGAATTTAACAGTACTCTCAGTCTGTTTGCCATTCTCGCTACGCAGTGACAGGTTATGATTATAAAATCCGCCTCTATGTCTCTGTTTTGTTTTCATGGAAGAGCGGGTGAACTTCATCAAATGCTTCTGCCATTTTTACCATCTCATTCAAATCTCTCAACTTTCTTTCTGCTAGGAATGCAACTAACTTTGAATGGTAGCATTCCACAATGCGCTCCTGAATAATTTCATCTTTAGCACTCTCACAAGTTCCTTCACACCTGCTCTGTCCAACCAATGGTCAAACAGTGTATGCAATCGCTACAAAAATTTATGATGGCTTTCTGATTTTTGTATGGGCCTCCATGAAAAGATTGTGGTACCTTTTCATTGTATATGGTAGAGACGCAAAAGACGTTCTTTCAATGATTCATAACTATCTGGGTCTGTCTCTGATAACGTGTGGAATTATTCTAGCGATGTGAAGAAAACATGATAAATGTAATGCCTAATATTTATGTGGAGTCTTGTGTGAAGAAAACATGATAAATGTAATGCCTAATATTTATGTGGAGTCTTGTGTGAAGAAAACTAAATGTAATGCCTAATATTTATGTGGAGTCTTGTGAGCGGTGGCAACTTTTTCGAACTGGCGCACATGTTCATCAAGTTGTTCTGCTTTGTTATTAAACGTTTGTAGCATGCTTGACACAATTCTTATATCCCTACCGCTACAGTCAAAGAAATTATCATGGTGACTACTTACTTCACTTTCGTCTACCTCAACCTTCAGTTTTTCTAACTGAAATAACCCTCTATTTCCGCCTCTCTTTCGTCTTTTTCTCCCTCGGCCCCTCTCTCTGCCCTTTATTTCTCCTCCTCTCTCTTGGCCCTTTCTCTCTCCGCTTCTCTGTCTTTCTAATCGGTCAATGTACTCTTTCACATTCTCTTATAATCTTATATACATATTTTCCTTCAAACCAATACATCTGAACTGCCTCTTTGTGCCATTTTACCTTTAACTCATCTAGCATAATTTTTTCAATATTTACTGGTTTGGATTTCCCTTGATGGTAAACAAGCCACTGTCGACAAAATTTTTCTTTCACAGCTGAGCAAGTACTAGACGTTTCATTATATAATAGCACAATCAAAATATACTTTTAACTCCTTCTAATAGCATGTCACAATCAATATTTACTACAAACTCCTTCTAATAGCTTGTCACAGTCAATATATACTACAAACTCCTTCTAATAACATGTCGCAATCAATATATACTACAAACTCCTTCTAATAACATGTCGCAATCAATATATACTATTTCATGATTATTTGGCATCATGACTTTCACACCTGTTTCTTTCAGAACAATATACCAACATACAGTCGAATGGATGGAATGAAGAAGAAAGATGGATACGATCCTGCAATTAATAAAGGCAGCAATCAGGGATTGCAATAGGCAAACAGTTAGGTGCCCTTGTGTAATGGCTATATCTATTTTCTCTTAGCACAGTCTCACTTAGCTGAAATAAAGCATGAATTAATTACACATAACAAATTATTCTGTTTATATTCTACACAAAATATTAATAATAAAATTCATTAAATTAATGACATATAACTTTATACATTCAGCGAAACCAAATTATCCAAAATGTTATTTATATTAGTAGCTTATTGATTTTCCAAACAATAGCATTTGCTCTTTTTTTAATAAAGCATTTCTTAGGCTATTCGTTCTTACCGGATTTTGATCTATCTTTACACTTTAGATCGGGCCTTTGCTACACATCAATATGTGTCATATACAGTGATAAAAAGCACCCATCACCCCTTACCCCGTATGTCTTACCTATTTAAAGACTGGCCAGCGTGACCTAAGGGTCAAGGTTACTTTCCTTGCTCACTCATTCATACTATGCTTTAAATTACCACCAGAAAACTTCCAAGTGAATTCTCCCATTGATGTGCTCTGCCGTCAGGGCTACCCCTACACCTTCACTGATGCATATTTATGTTCAGGTCTACCTTTCTGTGTCTATACATGTTTACTACAATTGGCTGGTTGGATTTCCACCCATCTTCCATTTGTCCATGATTCATGGTCAAGGTTAGTTTTGCAGAATGGAAAATATATTTAAATTAAATGATCAACTTATCTGTGACCTGCAAAACATCTGTTTGGGTACAACTGCTGACATGAATGACTGCATCAAGTGTGCGTGCTCACACTGGACTTTCTCATACATCCCCTGTAACTAAATTTTATTATTTTCAATATTCTTTTTAAAAAATATTTATTGACGTGAGGCTGGTTGAAGTTGTATGCCTTCATCTTACAATCTAACATAGCAGTGTGATTATTTGATTATCGTCCCTATTATACACATTTTATTCAGTCATATACGTGTGTGTGAGTGTGTGTGAATGTGTGTGAACAGGCACAGACACGTTTAAAAACATGATCACTCCATTAATTACATCCATAAATAACATGATATGAATGTATAAATGCATGTGTCCCACACAGTAGCACACTTTCACTCAGTCTGCATATATGGCCATAATTATGCCCAGTTTTAAAGATAAATTGAATGGCCACCTCACTAACACCGCATGCATCATTTAAAGCCAAATTCACATCTTTTGGGAAAGAAATTACACCAATAAATCTGTCAGCCTTGTGCAGTTTAATTTTCACAAACACATATGACTAATCTCTATGCTATAAGGATCATTCAAAATCGCTGAGCCACAAAAATTGCATGCTGCTTACCGTCTAACATAATGGGTGCCTGTTAGGCATGTGCACGCGTTGGTGATTGGTTAGAGGCACTATTTGAATCTTCCAATCATTTCAAGCCTTGGGTCCTCGTGTTCTTGTGGTAAGAGCTACATGGATTTTAGATGTGCTCAGACACAAAACTACCACCCAAATAATGTCAAGGTCTTACCATTCCAGCACGTGTTGGAGAGATTGCTTTTCTTTTAGGAAAAAATGAGATGCAGACACATTGTATCATACCCACATATTCGTTGCGAATCACGTTCTGTAGATATATTTATTTTCTTTATATCTGGTGAAGAGTTTATATTACAACTTGATGATATAATTTTTGCAGTTTCTTTAAGTGTGCATGCTATTTGATAAAATAGAAACAGAACCATGTAATATTTCTACAGCACACTGTCTGACGATGCATTGCAGGCATGGTGTTTGAGACGCGTGAAATGGTGAGATGGTGAAATTGGATAAGCACGTGTTGTGCGCTATGCTTGACGTATTGTAAAACTATTGGTAGTGACTAAAGCTGAATGGAGA
Source organism: Sinotaia quadrata (assembly GCA_028829895.1). Classification (NCBI taxonomy): domain Eukaryota; kingdom Metazoa; phylum Mollusca; class Gastropoda; order Architaenioglossa; family Viviparidae; genus Sinotaia; species Sinotaia quadrata. The sequence goes on from CM054179.1 coordinate 137,056,675, forward strand.
TTGAGACAATTATTCAATGAGTATTTAATGTAAACCATTCATTGGTTATGTTTGTACCTAGTGGGATTCGTGTCAATGTAGAAATGTTTCCTATGTAAACTTTTACATGATGTTTTGTAAAGTATAAGTGAGCCTGTCGCTAGCGACTTATGCCGTGAAATTGTAAGAGTTGTCTATTACTGTCATCAAGCCTTAACGATTGTTTGTATTTGTCAGCTGATATATAGAGACACACTGTCTATTTCAGCTGGCGTCCCTTCATGGGGTTCGACACGTGTTTTGTTTACTCACTGAAGTCATATCTTCACATCTATTCTGGTGGCGCATCTACTCCTGCCTGAGCGACGTGACCTCATCGGCAAGGCGCAAAGTACCGTAAGTGGCAACATACGCAGATTCACCTCTACTCAACAAGCTAAGTGTCTAAGTATTCACCAACCAATAATCTACCACGACTAGAAATAAACTTTCACGACCTATGTTTGAATTTGTTGTTCTCCATTTTATATTATTGTTATTGTTATCTTAACCCCACATTTTGGTTAATTTGTTAGAGTGACCGAGAAGGGTTGGATGGGGGGCACGAGCTGGAGACTATAAATAGCATACGTCATAATTAATCAAAGGAGAAAGATAAGGTCTTCCAACCCAAGTCACATCAGCTAATGTGTCGTTATGTTAGGCGATCAATAGTCCTGAAAGGTCTGGCATAGGACTGAAAGACATATTAGGCCGTCCAGTCGTTAGCATTAGATTCAATACATTAACCTTAATATTTAATAATTGGGACCTAATAATAAGACAGGGTCGTTAAAATAACCGGACTTGTGACAGAATAAGACAGGATCGTTAAAATAACTGGACATGTGACAGAATAAGACAGGGTCGTTAAAATAACCGGACATGTGACAGAATAAGACAGGATCGTTAAAATAACCGGACATGTGACAGAATAAAACAGGGTCGTTAAAATAACCGGACATGTGACAGTTGGTATTTAGAGGTGATAGCAACTTCCAGCTCCTACCGATTTCAGTGTTAGGCGCAAGGTGTGTCACTGTTGGTAGTGTTGAAGGGGAATAAAGACAGAGTGGAGGGTTGTTGATAGGAAAGTGGTAGAGGCGATGATGAATGTTGGCCATTGCATTCATATCTGGCATACATTAGCCCGGTATTCCAGTGGCTAATTTAGTGGTGGTTGGGGCTGCTGATGTAGTAGCAGTCTCCAACGTTGGATGGGCAAACGTGTGTAGTGTATTACAGAGCCCAGGCTAGTAGAACACGAAGTCAGTACCTGGTGTGTATATTGTACCCCTCTCCTCAATGATGGTGTTGCCATCATTGTTATTTGTGTTGCTGCTATCCCTGGTGTCCATTGTGATGCGTGAAAATGAGTGATGACAACAAGTACAGATGATCGAGCAACACTGAGGTCATGTTCGCAATGGGGTGATTGAAACAACTGTTAGCCCTCTGAAATGGCATTATTGTCGTTGATGGTGATGGTAGCGGCAGTAGTGTTCAGGTGTTCCCTTGTTTCTCGTTTCTCACCTGATGTGATCAGGCGCTCTATTTGTCTTCTTCTTTTCATTGTCTTGGGCCTTCATGTCTGATGGTGACTCTGTTGATGCTGTTGTTGTCATTGTTGTTCTTGTTGGTGTCTATGGCAAGGATGAGTCAGGTGGTGATTCAAGCACGTTTGCATACTAATCGATGGCAGTCTCGATTTGTGTTGGTATGTCTGCCTTCATGTTTTGTTTGCATTCTTTTTTCTTTCATCTCTGTTGTTTTCGTCTGTGTTGGCAATTTACTTATCGTTTTATTTTGTCTTTTATTTTTCTGATGAGGTTGATGTCTGAATTTTGATTTCTTTGGTAGGTGTTGTTGATGTCTGTCTGCTTTACTCAGTCTTTTAATCTTGTAGTTTTTGTTTGTTCATTTCCATTTTTTGGTCTGAGTCCAGTTGACTTTCATTTAAGGCATAATTTTTCACATGATGATGGTGTTATTTTCCACCTCTATGGTCAAGGTCGTTGTCGTCTGAATCTTTCGTGTTTATGAAGATGGCTTGGTGAGCTTTGCAATTGATTTTGAAGAGTTGCGCATGGTGAGATAACTTTGGCAATAGATCGATCAAGAAGTTCTATAGGTTGATCTTCACCTTCAACGTTCTCAAAAGGGGCCCATATTAGGTCTGAGAAAGATTGTTGAGTACCTGGTTGTCTGACTTTCGAAGTCATAAGGTGGTAGCTTTTTACTCTCTGCGGACCTGACTTCATCTACCCAAGATATAAAGTTGTCGGCGATGTTGCGTTCGTAACTCGCACTTCTTCAGATTCTTCTTCTTTTTTTTTCTTCCTCTACCTTTTCCTCTCACATGTCTTGCCCTGAAAAGAGCATGGGAGAGATTTGAGCTGATGCTCTAATTATTCTTTTGACCATGGCATATTTTAATATCCATAATCTAAAGTATAAAAATGCATTGAAAAAGAAGTCTCTGTGTGAAGAACAGGACCAAATTCCGTTTTTTACCCGTTGACCTGGCTGGAGGTCCACCTTCGTTTATAGCGGTGTTGCTCTGCATGAATATTGTCCTGTGCATTGTGGCATGTTTCTGTCAACTGCAGGTTTAACTCTGTTACATAAGTGTGTATATCCTTGCTGTCTCTTTTAATGTCTCCTTTCATAAGAGTTTCAGTAGTTTCAGTAGTTTCAGGAGTTTCAGGAGTTTCAGTAGTTTCAGGGTTCTTGACCATGTAACAGTTCAAAGGGAAAAACAAACATCGACCGTAGATATGCGGTGATCGGACGATCGAATTAATTTTTTAAAAATCTGGTGAGTCTACTTCCCACCCCCGTGACAGTTCTAAAATATTTAAAATGAAAAGAAAATTATAATACCAGTGTGAAATTGACACCGGCCTGTACTACGAACATTACATAATATCATAAACAGTAAATAAACACAACACACACGTAGTGGTCTTCGCTTCACGCTATTTATTTAGGTCCTGACCGCAACATTTTAGAGTTAAGAAAAGCCAAAGAACATCTGCGATTTAAAAGCAGAAAAATAAGTTAAAGTAATTAAACTAATATAGAGTGATTGTAGCTGGGAGAATTTCTGTTCTCTTTAATTTATTTCAAATATCAAGGGTTATTTTGAGTAGGAGATAAGTAGGTGTTAACGTATGCAATATTTCCTAACCTTTTCCTGCTTTGGCCATCTCATATTACTACCAAAATGTCATTAAAATTCGTAATTCATAAGGTTTTCTGCTGATGGATCCAATTGATAAGGCAACGCAAAACCTTAATGAACATTTTCTGACAACTAATCTAGATATCTATTATTATAAATTGGAATTGCTTTGTGAATAACAGCATGTTTATTATAATAACTTTCAATTCGATTTGTGTTTGAATAATACTACGTTTCTATAATGTTGTGCCTTTTGTTTTCTGTGTTGCAGATAAATGGATTATGTTACTAAGAAGAATACATTTATAACATTTGTTGCAATTTCTCTATGTGGGTATATTCTTCTGATTTCTGACGTACAACATGTTTGGAACTCGTTAATGAAGAATGGGAGATTACTTTACCAAGTATCAACGACTTATCTGTTCAATGCAACGTCTTCTTCCGCCATGGAATTGTTTTCTGTGGTGGTCACAACCAATATACCAGTTACGAAACCAACATTGATATCTAGTGATAAAGATTCAAGTTCCTCATCGACAACCCCTGCAGCTAATATCAACATCAACATTACCGGAGATGACAAGATTTATCCCGAATATTTTGCACATTACGTATTACCACATAATTACACTTTACATATTTGTCAAAATGTGTCAGCTAAAAATATATTGTTTCATAATAAGCCATTCTGGTTAAATAAAATTGTGTTCTCTGAGTGTGAAATAAGCTCTTGCACGCTCACCACCAACAGAAGTCTTAGATCTACAGTTGAAGCAGTCGTGTATCACTTGGATAGGCTCTCCGATTCAGCTCCTCCATCACCGAGGCCCATGGGCCAAATTTGGGTGGCTTACGCATTGGAATCTCCTGTGCACTACTACTCTTCATTTAGGTCAACAGCTTGGCGTGGTGCGTTTAACTGGACCATGACCTATCGAGTGGACTCGGATATATTTTGTCCTTACCATGGACTGGTATTCAGTCCTACTGTTAATGCGAAGAACTACACCAATATTGCGTCAGCGAAATCGAAATCTGTGGCGTGGTTTGTCAGCAACTGTAATGTGCCAAGTAAGAGGAAGCGATACGTCGAAGCCATGCAGAAAGAAAATATAAGTATTGATGTTTATGGAAAGTGTGGCAGTTACAAATGTCCAGGAAGTGACGGCAAAACATGTGAAAATATACTGAATAGCACTTACCGTTTTTACTTGTCGTTTGAAAATTCCATTTGTCGGGATTACGTCACAGAGAAATTCTTCAAGACGTTCGGTATTGATGTTGTTCCGGTAGTTCGTGGAGGGGCGGATTACAAGAAGTACTTTCCTCGAGGAACGTTCATTGACACTGCTGACTTTAAAAGTGCGTCTGAACTTGTCAAGTACTTAAAGTACCTGGAGACAAACGTAACGGCTTATGCAGAAATTTTGAAAAAGAAAGACCATTATAGGCTGAAATATAGAAATCCTTGGTGTAAGCTTTGTGAAATGTTGCATTTTGTAAAGAGTGAAAAAACATACAGTGACCTTCCAACATGGGTAGAAAATCAGGCGTGTCGGAATCCGACTGACGTATAAGCAAGTATATGCGATTAGTATTTTCAAAGCATTATCGAAACGCATAACTATGAGATAAAGAATTAAAATATTACAAGAAAACCTTCTATATAACTATCACTCTTTTACTGTATTTTATTATTCATTTAAATTGATAATATTTTCTAAATATTATTAATATTATAAAAATAATTACTAATTTTATCCTATTTTAAGGGTCACACGACAGCACAAAAATAGGCATTTCTTCTCTAAGATGCATCTTTACTCCATAAACTATAAAGTAAATCGAAGATACGAGTTGTGTCGTTTTATTAACTGTAGATTACTATTTTCTGAATAAGTTCAGTTATTAGTTAGAATATAATACAGCTACCTCCCGCCGATCAGTTGCATTGTCTCTGAATTATTGGCTTTCTGAATGTGTGTATTCAATACTGGTGCTTAATGATAATATGTTTTTATTAGAAGCAAACACTTATCACTCATCAAGATTAATGGGTACAACAACATATCATACATTATGAACAGTTACTGACAGGCACATTGTTAATAAATCGAAAAGTTTGGTTTTAATAAAATAATTGTCCTAAGCAAATATTGCTAGCAGTTCATTTCTTATTTTAACGTTCCTTTCCTTGAGACTGCACTTTAAATATTTTTAAATCTTACATAGAACAATATTGAGACACATTTAAATCTCTATACCTTGCATAGAACAATACTGAGACATTTAAATCTCTATACCTTCCATAGAACAATATTGAGACATATTTAAATCTCTATATCTTACATAGAACAATACTGAGACACGTATTTAAATCTATGTATCTTTTATAGAACAATACTGAGACACGTATATAAATCTATGTATCTTTTATACAACAATATATTCAATATAGAAATCTGAGAATAACCATTGGAAGTCAGTGTACCACAAATCCCACCTTAAAACACAAATAAAAATAGCACTCTTCTTTGGAGTAGTCCAATGTATTCTCAAAAGCAGACTACTTTATTCTCAGAAGAACGTCGATTCTACTCTCAGAATATAGTCTTAGTCTCAGAAAATATGGCGAAATAATTATCAGAAAATTACAGGCATATCCTCAGAAAAAAATAATGCATTTTTAGGAAAAGGACGCTCTTAATTTTACAAAATATATCAACTTAAATTACAAATTAGAGACCCAAATGAACTCTCAGGAAAAATCGCCTTATCCCTAGAAAATTCAAGAAATATTCTCAGAATACAAAAGACCCAAGGTAGATGTTCTCTGTAAGATTATAGATTCTGTAGATTTACTTTCCCAGAAACTTGCATATTCGTGTCTTTAGAGAGTACTGAATGATGCCTATCTACATAAGATCACTATAGAGCCCTGATTGGTATTTCGAAATAATAGTTGCTAAAGTAGTATGTGTGTACATTGAATAATGCCTGTTGTGTGAACTGTAGACATTGTACTATCAGTGGAATATCTACAAGACTCATAGTGGTCATGTTTAGCCAGTTTGTTATATATTACATGTCACCTCGTTATTCATTCAACTGTCATATTCACCCAGTTTGTTATATTATTACATGTCACCTCGTTATTCATTCAACTGTCATATTCACCCAGTTTGTTATATATTACACGTCACCTCGTTATTCATTCAACTGTCATATTCACCCAGTTTGTTATATATTACATGTCACCTCGTTATTCATTCAACTGTCATATTCACCCAGTCTGTTATATATTACATGTCACCTCGTTATTCATTCAACTGTCATATTCATCCAATTTGTTATATGTTACATGTCACCACGTTATTCATTCAACTGTCACCCGTGTACACCTGCTAAGGTCTGAACGAGGATGATTCGAGCAAGTTTGATCATAATTATGTCTATTGAAATGTCATAAATGCGTACAAACATCACGTTGATTTGTGGCTGTGTGATATTTAATTATGATCATGTTAGAGTAATAAAAATCAGGGCTCTCGGCATAAAGTGATAACTAAACTAATAGGTTATTACTAGTAATAAGACAAGAAGAAGAAGACGGTGACCTGGCGATCAGCCGTGTGGATAACACAGTTAAGGTGTTTAGATTACGACGTAATTAATACATGATTGTCAGCCATTGGTAAATGAGACCACCCATTAGTGAGTCCGAAACAGCCACTAAAAGCTAGAACTCCAAAGAATTACATACTGCAAAGTAAACAGTTTTACGTACTACCATCTAATTAAAATGTATCTGTCTAGAACCCTAAGGAAAATAAATAGATGATACTCTAGACGAATGAAAAGGTGGTTTGGGAAAAATAAACAAAAGAAGCCTAAATACCAAGTAGTAAAAGACAATGTTAATCGAAGCTTCACTTTAAAGATCTACATCTGCTATAACATACTTCTATGAAAAGTAACAATACTATAAGCTAAACGTTGCATATAGTGTAATCTTCATTTTCATCTTATTATAACAAGTGTCGCCTTACCATCGTTATGTTTACTCTTACAGGGCAGGTTTCCTTTTCTTTATAATATATGAATAATATATCCCAAGAAAATGTTTATTATATACAAAATGATTATGACTAAATATTATTCTAAGACGATAAGGACCACGCAGATCATTAAGTGAATTTTGAACATCGTTAACTAAAAATAAATGAATTGATCAGTTAAAGTCTTTACACGCGCAACATCCGCACTGTCGCAGAGTGGCGGTATTGGGACCGTCTCATGTTTGGCATAAACTACTATGAGGCAGGGCAGCTTTGTTGTACAGAGCACGGGCGATAACTCAACGCACAAGGCAGAGGCAGGAAGGCGATGGGACTTTGTGTCATCAATTTGTGTGACAAAACGATCAAACTCTGCGACAATGCTGATGTGTCAACGAGGCCGTGGCTTTTTGCCCCGTCCATCAAAATGGCTGCTCGGACACAAAACATTCCACCCTCGGACGGATCGACTATGAATGTATCTTTCAATCATATATAGTTTCAACGTCTTTCAGAGACACATACAACTAAACTCTAGACCACTTACTTAGAAACAAACATGTCCGTTTCAAAAAGAAACTTAGAAACAGACGATATGACGCGAGTCATACACTTTGCAAACTGCTTGCCTTCCAGCCCTTTCTATGTTTCTATATTTATTACGTGCACTGGACAATGATTGGCCAACGGTGTAGATTGATTAGCTCTGACTCACTTCATTCGCCACTTCATCCACCATTTTTCTTGCTGTGCCAGTTGCATTCTTCAGACAATTACCAAGACATTGAATGCCACCGACGTAACAATTCAACACGTATTGGGAGAACTGTATTTCAGATGAATTATCAATCGTATCTGTTTCTCGCAAATCACGGTCTGTAGATTGGTTTGTTTACTTTATATTTTTGTAAAGTACTTGCTAACATTTAGTCGTTATTTTTTCTTTGATTAAATAGAAGCAATAACAAATACATTTTCTACAAAAGAACTGTGTGGTGACCTGTCGGTTGAGATTTGTAGATGACATTATCACTGGTGTAGAATTTGAAATATGTGCATTATTATTCATCGCACACCACGTGTATTAGGTCATTGTACATATTAATTGGTGTTTACGCTTAAATACATACTTGATAAACGCGTACTTTGTAGTTATCAGCAGATAACATGGGCATGTGCAACAAGTATTTTTTTTTACAGCTTGCTGCTTTGCGAGTGTTGTTTGATACGTTTCCAAGGCTCTCTTGAAGTTTTTTGTTAGCATCGTTAACGCAACATCATATCTAAAGCTCCATCACTCTTGCGTAACACAAAACACGTCTTATACTTATTTTCATTGCTTAATTCATTAATGCTGGAATATTTTGCAGTATGCATCGACATCGACATAATAGAAACATTTTAGGCCAAATATAATAAAACGCACTACGATAATCACAGATTACAGTGTAGTGTGAATTTACTTTACACTCATGACACCGTCCACAATTACACAATACGCTTTGTGCGGACCATCTTCCTGTTTTTTTAATTTGCTTTCATGATAATGCCATTGAAAGTTCGTAAAACTTTGTATTTATTATAGTGCCGTTGAAAGATTGTAAAACTTTGCATTCATTATAGTGCCGTAGAAAGATTGTAAACATTTGCATGTTAAAATTTGCACACAGAGCGCACAACAAATTGACATAAGTGTTGCTAATGAGTATAATGTTAATAACTGCTCTAACAACATCAGTCAGATACAAATTAATCCGAAAAGCACTATCGCCTTGGATGTACAACTATTCTTGCAAATGTATGACAAACATAGTGATCATTTGGATGCAATTTAAAACAGAACATTAAACATTATTTAATAGAGAAGGTAGAATAGCAACCATAATTCCTGTTATTTGTGTATTGTTGCATACAAATGTTGTGTAAAACATCACCGCTTGAAGCATTAACGTTATAATGACACTTTCTGCAAAACATTTATAAAGTATGGTTAGATCAGTATGCAAACAGTTGAATTCCAATAGTCATATTTTGACTTTTCGAGTATGCATGACTGATTTCGTAGTTTCGCGTAAGCACGACTGATTTTAATTTTGCGAGTGCATGACTGATTTTATATACAGTCTTTATCCGATGGCGAATCTTTAATGTTTTAACAGTCATTTTGTAATCCGTTTTATTTCGTGCTTTTCTTAGTGAAATAGCAAAATAAATTATGGCATTAGCTGTGATTTCAAATAAAGAGTATATTGGCGTTAACAACAGTTGTATATTTATAATGTCTGTAGCATTGTTCTCTTTAAACTAAGATAATTGTTCATTAAGTTAATGTTTGCGTGCAAGTACAGGTAGGTCATAATGACATTCTGTGTTACAGTTGCGCACAACTAAATATATCTCTTAAAATGTATCCATTCGTAAAAATAAATAGAAATATTCAGGTTATTGCAATATTGATGTTTTTAACCAATCGACGATTGTAATGTTGGATGTACAACTATTCTTGCAAATGCATGACAAACTTAGTGATCATTTGGATTTAGAATTAGTTTCTACTGAGTTCATTATGTAAAAGACTTTTAAATAAGTAAATGTACTAAATGAACCAGGATATCTGACTGGCAAAAAGACGTTATGTAGGCTATCTATGCAGAACAACATTTAATTTTCTACTGGAGCAGCGTGGGAAGGATACTTAGCACACTGATATACAGTTCCTATAGTCATTACTGCAATAAAAAAACACGGCATATTTTATCTTCATTCTTTATTCTTCCTTTATAAACAGTTTGAAGATGGCGTAGATTTGTAATTTCCGCATTATGAATTAATTTTGGCGTAAGCGAACTTTGATAAACAACAAGAAAAACTCTATTTGTTCATATGTGCGACTTGTTCTTTCTCCGATAGTCGTAGTCTGATATATACTTATATTTAGTTATATCCATCTATCTATCTATCTATCTATCTATCTATCTATCTATCTATCTATCTATCTATCTATCTATCTATCTATCTATCTATCTATCTATCTATCTATCTATCTATCAATCTACCTATCTATCTATCTCTCTGTCTGCCTATCTACCTATCTATCTATCTGCCTATCTACCTGCCTATATATCTATCTATCAGCCTGTATATATTCCTATCTGCCTATCTATCTATCTATCTATCTATCTATCTATCTATCTATCTATCTATCTATCTATCTATCTATCTATCTACTCACTCAAGTAAAAGTATCAACGTATGAACACATCTTCCATAGATCTATTGCGTAGCGTCTCGTCAATTGTGTGTTTTATTTTTTCTTTTAAAAGAAACATGGAGTGAAGATGTATAATAAAATAGTTTTTCATAGTCAACATGGCCTTTCAAATTTAAAGAATTTTATAACGCCTTCCATGGGAAAAAAGAATGTAAAGATACCCTGATTATGTGATATTTTCTAACATAGTACTGTAAACTGTATTGTTAAGTTTTAAATATTTATTTAATATGATATCATTATCTTAAATTGGATCTATTTCGTTACAGGTAATTTACATTGAGTAGTGTGCTTTATACATTACCAAAAGTGAAAGGAGCATGCTTTCATTAGTTACTCATTTTGTTCGATTTGAATTCATCATTCACTTAATTCACTCAATTCACTCAATTCACTTAATTCACTTCATTCACTTAATTAACTTAATTAGAATTTTGTTCTACCTTTCGATCAGGGCAGAAAAACGTTATCTTTTTAAATTGTTAGATACAAGAGATAAACTATAATTGCCTGATCTGTCAGTGCCACTATAAACGTTTATCATATTGTCAGTTTAAAATGAAAACATATTTTGGGACTGTAACGTTCCATCTGACAACATACTCTCATTAATTTTGATTATATAAAACTGTAACGTTCCATCTGACAACATAAACTCATTTGATCAGATAAAACTGTAACGTTCCATCTGACAACATACTCTCATTTGATCAGATAAAACTGTAACGTTCCATCTGACAATATACTCTCATTTGATCAGATAAAACTGTATAGTTCCATCTGATAAAATACTCTCATTTGATCAGATAAAACTGTATAGTTCCATCTGACAACATACTCCCATTTGATCAGATAAAACTGTATAGTTCCATCTGACAACATACTCTCATTTGATCAGATAAAATAAATATGGCGGCCTGCACTCAAGATCATATCTTGTATTAACCAACTGTTACCACGCAAACGTCTGGTCTGAGGCAAATAAATCGTGTCTATTTATTCACATATAAAGCAAAATGAGTTTGGAATTGTATCTGTCAAATTTCCACCAGACGTGGTAGACGTATTGTCGTTTTGTAGCAAATGGTGTGCATTTAGTGTTAAATGTGTTAAATTCTAAACTGTGTTAGAAATGGAAACACACCCATAACTGCACAACACATTTGGTCGATGTATTCGGATGATCTGATTGATAAAATACAAATGTGTAGGTTAATTTAATCTTGGAATCATTTAATTCTTGCAAAAATTATTCTCTCCGGAATAATCGGCGCTACATTATACCATATCACATTGTATGTACAATGCAATTAACTCAACAGAACATCCAAAAATTCTTTTATTTACAGCATCCTTCACATATGAAAGAGAATTGTAAACATTGTGCAATGTATAGTATATGTATTCTTATTATCAGTTAAACATATACAATATTATTTAACAATAAACCTACATGTTACTTGTGATGTCATATTCAAAGTGTTTGGACATATTCGTCTTCATATATTTCCCGTTTATCATCTATTCCTTTTTCTTACTTTAGTTTGAAAATATACAAGGTCATTAGGACATTAAAACCTTATCACATTTCTAACATAGTGTGTGTGTGTGTGTGTGTGTGTGTGTGTGTGTGTGTGTGTGTGTGTGTGTGTGTGTGTGTGTGTGTGTGTGTGTGTGTGTGTGTCTCCCTAAAAATATGAATAGAGACTGCGTGTGTATATTTTCGCTTGGTGTCAGGTAAGGTTTCGTTAAAATGCAACTTGACAAACTTATACACAGATTTTCGATGTTTCCCAAGATAACTGATGTGTGATTGGCGCATGGAACCTTTCATTAGGCAATATTTAGAAAAAGCAGAATGGACTTTATGGACTTAAACTGCCTACATATGGTTCAGTGTATATATTTATATATTTATTCATTGAAAATTACAAAAAACGTGTGGAGAATAAACTAGAAATATGTGTGTGTGTGTGGTGAGTACATGCGTGTGTGAGCGTGTGAATGTGTGTGTGTGTGTGGTGTATACGTGTGTGTGTGTGTGTACGTGCGTGTGTGTGTGTGTGTGTGTGTGTGTGTGTGTGTGTGTGTGTGTGTGACATTAAGTTTTCTCTTAAACTCCAAACATGCGCTTAAATAATATGAAACATTAGTTTTGCATATAAATGCATGCACTAAATTAACACAAGTTGCTAAAAGAGATAATGTTGCTCAGCCTAATGATTCGAGTTACAAAATCAATCTTATTTCGCGTGAAATGTCCTCATGCAACTGCACACAAAGCGTTGTATACGCCTGCCATTTTAGTTATTCCGTTTGTCTTCCTTCCCCCACCGATTGCAAACATTTAGTAATTGACAACCTTAAGTGTCGCGTGCACAAACAATTTGTTCCTATGAGGCAGCCATTAAAGGTACAAGAAGTAGGGGGATATTAATGATTTTGTCGTTGAAACGAGAAATAAATGCAGAATTCATTTACATTAATTCTATTGGTATAGGGAATTTATTTAACATTCATTGTGAATACTGTTACGTTTAATTTACGTTCATATGTAATAGAGTAATTAATTTGTGTAATTAACGTGCCACGCAATAGAGTAATTAATTTGTGTGAATTAACGTGTTGTCTAATGTGTAATAGGATAATTAATTTGTGTGAATTAAAAGTACATGTGTAATAGAATAAATAGTGTGTGTGTGAATTAACTTCAGTGTGTATGAGAATAATTAATTTGTGTGAATTAACTTGCTTGTATAATAGTGTAATTGATGTGTGTGAATTAAAGTGCATGTGTAATATAGTAATCAATGTGCGTGAATTTACTTCCATTTGTAATAGAGTAAATAATGTGCATGATTTAATGTTCATGTGTAATAGAGTAATTAATTTGTGTGAACTTGTATGTTCCCATATGTACAGCCCATAAAACCGGATCGACCAGGTGCAAAGTTTAAGAGCGAAGTCCGGATTTCTGTTAAGGCACAGCGTCAGAAAGGCTTATAAATCTTTTTTTTTTTTTAAATAAGAGTCATTAGTACAAAGCAGTGGTTCCCAAAAGGCATTTATTTGCGCATAAATAAGTGTAAAAAAAAAGTAGTTGAGATAAGGCCGTTTTGTCCCGTTTGACATCTGTTAATATTTACTACTTTAGTGGAGGGGGGGAGCGCTCCCAGGTTTTGTTGATTTCGGACAAAAAAGGGGGCTGTATAATTAAGAGGGGAGTGGGACGTTAAAGTACCCGAACTAGGCTGGTAAACATCAACCTTTCTCCTGAGTGATTGATTTTTTTTTTCTCTTTCAAGCTATGTCCAGGCAGGTTCCAATGTGAGCATCACATATTAGCAGCCAGTGAAATAGTAACAGGCCCTCACCATGTTAATCCGTCAGTACACCCACACCATCTCTTGGGCATGTCATGAGACTGAATGAACCACTCCTTTGTTCTCTCTTGCCTTCCTGTTCTTCTCGGACCCACTTGTTAAGTGTATTTCCCCCATCTGTATTACTATATATAGCTCAATGGTGCATCGCCACACTTTAGCTTGTTAAGTGTATTTCCCCCATCTGTATTACTATATATAGCTCAATGGTGCATCGCCACACTTTAGCTTGTTAAGTGTATTTCCCCCATCTGTATTGCTATATATAGCTCAGAGGTGTATCACCACACTTTAGCTTGTTAAGTGTATTTCCCCCATCTGTATTGCTATATATAGCTCAGTGGTGTATCACCACACTTTAGTTTGCAAGCGCACACGCACATAGTAAGATGTCAGTGGTCTGTGTTTCCATAATTAAACTATTTCATTTATTAATCCATTGCGCCAATAGTGCTACTTTCTTCAAGCTTTGCGACTTATTATTTTTGTAACACTCCCTATCTCCCAAATGAGTGCTTCAAATAAAAGATATTATTTTAACGCTGAGTGGGAAGAATCCTATTATTTTATTGACATTAAAGGGAAAAAGTGTTCTCTTATTGTGTGGTGGTACACTTGCAGTGCTGAAAAAATAATAGCAAATGCCACTTTCAAACTTGACGTTAGCCATCCCATTAAATCTGAGTTGAGAAAGAAGAAAATTAATCAACTGAAAAATCAAACCGAATTCTGCCCAACAGTAAGTTGTTGCAAGACAAGTGATACGAGTCCCAAAGTGCTACCATTGCTTCCTTTCAGATCTGCTTGCAAAGAAGAAAAACAAATTCAATGTGGAGAATTGGTGAAAGAAGCAAATTGTGATTAGTGCTGAATGTGTCTTTGAAGGATTTCCTAATAAACCCGATATTTTGTCGGCAATGCAAGACTTATAGTTATCAGCAACACAGTTGTGAGGTGGATTCACACAAACAGAGGATATCTATAATTTATTTATATCATTTGCTACATCGATTAATATGCCACTTCAAAAGCTGCCTGTGATTACCCTTGATGGGCAACACCAATGAATTCATTGCACTCTGCAAGAAGAATGAACTATTTCTGAACTTTATGTCTTATCATTGCATTATAAATCAAGAAAAGTTTGCGTCACAGTTCTTTCTTTTCATCACATCATGGATGTCGTTATAAAATATAATTAACTCCATTCGAGTGAAACATTTGCAACACAGGCGTTTTAAGGCCCTGTTAGAAGATGGTAATGTTAAACTTTCTTATCGTATCTTGCACACAGAAGTAAGATGGCTGAGAAGTAAAGTTCTTGCACTCTTTTTAAGCTTTGCTGAAGGGATCAAGGGATTTCTGAAGTGTACAAGTAAGAATTTCAGCCACTGGGATACTCAAGCTGGGAAATCGACTTGGCTTTATTTTGCCGATATTACTGAAAAATTGAATATTTTAAATCTCGAACTCTAGGGAAATGACAAACATGTGACTCAAATGATACGTTCTGTAAAACCGTTTAAAGCGAAACTGATCTTCTGGGTGTGACCTATGAAGACGAGGTCCTTCGTACATTTTTTCAAGTAAAAGGAAAATAGTATTTAACAACGATTTTGACCCATCACCATTTGCTACCTACATTCAAAAATGTCTGGAACAATTTGAACAGATATTTCAACAGTTCACCATTATTAAATCTGCAGTTTCCTTACTTGTGAATTTTTGAACTTGCCAAACAGTTATTAGGGTATGGATACAATATATTCTTGATATTAATTCAAATTAGCTGCTTCGCCATTTATGAAATATCAAACAATAGATAGCAAAAAATGGCATGATTGCTAGGATTTGAAGAGTCACTGTAAACTCCACGCAAAAATCTTGCTAGGCTATAAATGACATTTCATGAAATACGGTTATTGCGTTGAATCTGGCGACGGATTATTACACTCGACTTTTTTCAGACGCACTTGTCTTGGGGCCAGTAACTAGTTGTCTACTAGTCTAAATTATGAACTTTGACCCTTATCTAAGTGTGCTGTTAAAACACTTCTGTTACATGCAATTGCTGTCAAAATATGTTCGATTTTCATTCATTCACATTAATCAAAACTTAATAGTATACATACTATTTATATAACGTTTGAAATACAATTTATGTTGAGAGCTTAGAAATGCAAGTTGAAAAGTTCATGATCATCCGGCAAATCTATATGTACTTCACTTTTTATTAATGTTAACAATCCCCAACTGCTAACATCTTTAAAAAAAAAAATTCGCACATTTGATTTAGGAAACCAGAGAAACCCGAGGACTGCGTTCAATTAAGTTTCTTTATGTGCAATTATTATATTATGATGTTATTTAGTATTACGAATATACAATTGAATACCGTTACGTAACAATTCGGACAAAATTATGTTTTAACGTCAGTCATCATTTGGTGTGCGTGCCATTTGAGTAACGCGATATCAGAAAACAAAAACACAGCTTAGGAAGTTATCAGTAATTTGGTTAATTGTAGTTTCTTTCCATTAAAATATCTTTTACCAAACTTGTAACAAACCTTTTCAGTGTAGAAAACCTTGAAAAGGTTTGTTACAAGTTTGGTTCAGTTCTTTATTACTTAGTGTCACAGGAAATGAGGGACAGAAATTATATTTTATTTCATTTTAAAAAACCGCTAACAAAACTAGTTGAAGTAACCCGCGTTTTGTTATTTTTCATATGTAGCGTGTAACTTCCAGTAACAGTCACCTAAGATCTCTTTAGTAGACAGACGTTCGTGACACAGTGTGTGTTATTATATCATATTGAATATATATATTAGTTTGTGAAAGATATGTATATTAAAAATGGGACAATTACGCATAACTGGCCACATGTTGTTTACGAGAGAAAAGGCCAGTGCGCATTAGAATTGACCACAGAAAAGCGTGCAGCACGCTAAGAACTAATTATCCAAGGCAAAATCAAGTCACAGGACATAGCTTCTGGAAGTTTTGGAAACCTTCAGTGAAGCTAAGAGGCAAAAGGAAGATTTTACTCTCAATGTTGAAAACGTCGATTCGTCTGAAGCCAGTCTAACTTCACGTATGAATTATCTCATGTACAGAGATTTCATAAAGGAAAGCTGCAAAAATCTCTTTCCATCCGTTTTCCATCCGTCTGATGCCATATATTGAGTAACGAGGCAAAATTACTCAGTATAAATTTTGGCAAAGTGGGAAGTTCACTGTCAAGAAAATCCAATGTATGCGACGCTGGTTGTATGCAGTTAACGACACGAGGGACCAATTTGTTCTTCCCCCCTGTCTGAGTTTGGTTTGACAAGTCTGTTCCGCTATTGGGAGGCTAGCACCGAGATAATCTTACAGATATCCGGATTTCTTCACTCAATGTAATGCGACGACACATCCCACTGGACGACTCCATCCGATAACGCTAAACGTCGTTGGGGTGTCCGTTTCCACGACAACCAAGAAACAACGACGGTTATCAAGGCCGACAACAGTCAGCTAAATTTCAGATTTCTCCCCAGTGATAATCTGAAAGTGGTGCCTAGATTCTGCAGAATCTTCACCTGTAATGTGACGCCGCAATTGCGTCGTGGTCTTCACTTTGAAGTGCCCCTTATAAGTGACGTGTGAGATTACGTCATCTCCTTGGAACTCTGACATTAATAGTGAGTAATAATTAGCACGGCTAATGCACACATACTTAACTCTAGGACTCTAAGAAAATGAACACTATTATATCGTTTGTGAAATACGAACTTTAATGTTAAAAGTAATGCTTATTTTATATGTGAACTATTGTTAAAGTGGCCCCATTTGCTGCATAAGAATTGTGTAATTAATCTTTATTTTATATTGTGAATTTCATCATTTTCATCTCCCCTTATTTCCCACAGAGTGTATGACATTGGAAAGTTGAATGAATGATTAATCACTGTGCGAAAGAGTAGTACCCCTTTTAAATCGGGAAATAAATATCCTGATTTAACCATCTTTCAACTCTCTTGTTATTCATTGTTTTGAGAGGGACGAAAGAATTTGTACTATTGTTTTGCACCGTTCGTCTGTTCGTCCATTTATTCACATTCATGATACTCACTCCCAACACACACCGCCAATAACACGTTCCTTGGCATGACATAAATAAACTGGGCCCCACCCAAACATCAATGGTGTAAGTCATGTGTGTCTATGTAACAACCTGACGCGACGTAGTACTGGCATATGTCATACGGGCTTTTCTTGGAGGTGCACCGGAGCAGGCCAAAAAATAGACTTCACCCCTTGCATCTCTAACTTCAGCTCGGGTCGGCTTGTAACGAGCCTCCCAGTTTGTGACACTTAGTATCCCTGTCTTTTTCTTATTGCCTGCCTGTCTCACTTCACCATCTCTCTCTCTCTCTCTCTCTCTCTCTCTCTCTCTCTCTCTCTCTCTCTCTCTCTCTCTCTCTCTCTCACACACACACACACACACACACACACACACACACACACACTCACACACATACACACACACACACACACACACACACGCACGCACGCACGCACGCACACGTAGTCTCCTTTTAACGGAGAATATATGTGTTTATGACTGTTTAATTTTATATTGGTTGATATAACGTGTACATTCATTCCTTTCATGCTTGGAGCTGAAATGAGCAACCTATAATATACCTGTATTAGGCATCACACCCGAAAGATAATGTAAAAGGTAAATAGCAGATTGATTATGACAGTCGCACTGAATTACCCTAGTATATACCACAACAAATATTTTCACCCCTTCTTTTATTTGTCACTTACTTTTATATGCATTCACTTTATGAAATGATTTATTATAAACTTGTGGAGAACTGTATTTATGTAGTGAAAGTTTTAAGTAGACATTATGCTCTGCACGTTAAAAGTAACTGGAGAAAGAGTAAGTGCTCTTGTCATTGAAAGAGCAGTGCGTGTGTATATATATAATATATATATATATATATATATGTGTGTGTGTGTGTGTGTGTGTGTGTGTGTGTGTGTGTGTGTGTGTGTGTGTGTGTGTGTGTGTGTGTGTGTGTGTGTGTGTGTGTGTGTGTGTGTGTTAAATATTGATAACCTGGAGTTTGATATATTTCAGTTCCAGATAAACATAATATGAAGTCTCAAATCACTGTTGCTCGAATATAAATGTATATCAAATATACTGTTTGCTAGCACGTACATTATGTTTCACGAGAAATACGACATTTAATTTACAGATGTAAATTTCTTTCACATACGGAAGAATAGTTTGACTTGCACTTAATATAATGAAGAACAGTAGTTAGTAGTCACATTGTGTGACTAATGCCCCGCTAGTAATCGTTTACTACTACTACTACTACTACTACTACTACTACTACTACTAATGATGATGATGATTGTTACGTTTCCAGTATTTCTTTATAGACCCTGCCTAGGATTTTAAGGACTTTAAAATGATTAGATTAAATTAACTCCTTCTCTCCATCCTATACAGACTGGTTGCCCAAATTATCATTCGACTAAACATTTAAAATGTGTCTTTGTAGTGAAGACGACAGATTTACGAACTGACATCTTGCGTACAAAAGCTGGCTTGGAGTCGTTAAATTCCTCTTAATTAATATGCATTCGTTACGTCATTCAGCTCAATCAGCCCCCATCCAAACCACGTAATAGTTAGGTCTATTATGCATAAAAATTTACTACGAAGAGGTTTAACAATTAAAAATAAGATTTAATAAGATTTAACAATTAACAAGATAATCAATATACGAGCGCGAAGTCTAATTCTACTCGGCAGATAAATATATGCTTATCAGTCCACGTTAATCGTTCTGTTCATGAGAAATTTGCCACAATAGTCTTTGTGATTTTCAATCAGGGAGATTCACTTAGCTTTGTAAAATTTGATTTTTGAAAAACAGCAAGTGGGTCAAGAAGTCATGACACAGATTTTATCAGACTCGTAACAATGATGATGATGATGACGACGACGGATATCCATTCTTCCAACAACACGTCACAGTGATCACACATTTATAATTTATGTACTTTTAAAGGAATTCCTGAGTGACTAAATAGAAGGACGTTAATAAAACACGGTAAATCAATTTATCGATAGACAGTTTTATACTCGGTAGAGTTCAAAGAAGGAATGAGTGCGAGCGGGAGATAAATCACAAATATGCGATAAGTGGAGTCAATGTACATTAGGTGATGTGTGTAAAATATGAGGTGCTGTTCGAGACACACGCATTATGTTCTTTTGAGCAATAATAAACATGTCATCGTTCAAAACCCATCTTTCGCTGCCGTAGTGTTGTCCCTGTTAGGGCTGTATGTGCAGCTATGACTTACCGAACGTAAATTTAAATTTAAATCCTAAGGAAATGTCAACAAATAACTGTCAATGACATAGCAAAACACATATTCATTAACTATATTTTGTCATGCTTTTGACCTTGGGGCATTTATGTTCTCAATGGTCTCCAAAAGGGAGTTTTAAGGCGGAGACTGACCAGCGATCAGCCTTTAGTCGGTGTCAGGTACACTGCGTTAGTCGATGTGGACGTGGCTTGAAGAAGAGCTCAGTCACGTGGCCAGGCAGAAATAATTTTTTGAACGTACATCAAGCTAGATAGCTGGGTCTTTGGTATTTTGTCTGCTAAGAACATATTATCGTAAGTAAGTTTAATTTCACGTGACTCAATGCGTGTATGCCATTATATACAATTCAGTAGTACATGTCTTTCAATATATTTATTGGATGCACGTTCTCAACACAGTTAATGGTTCCAGACATAAAGCGGTAGAATCTGAGCAAGAATTTACAAGGAAATGTACATCGTACATGTTAACAAATATGTTGAAGGCAGTTTTCTATTTAAGTTGATTACTTCATAATATGATAGTATTTGCAAAACACTAAATGCATTTTTAAATTTTCTATCGGAATTATGAGAGTCCTAGAATACTCATGTCAATATGTGTACCCAGGTAAATAACGACTAGTTAGATAGCATTCTAGCAAATCATTGTTTGTAAAAAACAACCACAAAATAGTGACTATTTTACTAAAGAATTTAGCAAATCATTATTTATGATAAATCGTCCCAAAATAACGTGCCAAATGATGAGTTGGTATTTTGCGGTTACATTTACATTCCAATCAAACACTTTAAAAAGAAAGAAACAGAATAATGAAATCAAGATATCAAAGTTAGAATAGACGTGTTATAATACCTTTTTTAATGTATTAACTATTACGGAAATTTTAATAATAACTGTAATGTCTACTCGGGAAAGAATGCATTTAATCTTTGATTTTATTATGCTTTTAGTAATATTTAAAAAAAATTATTATGTGAATATAAATATATTTCCCTATATTCAATTTTGCTTTTTATATGGGAGTTTTAAATTAACGACTTCAATTAAAAATTATACATAGACATTTAGCCCAACACTCTTTAAATATGTGACAATTTTGTTCATGTTTACTTCAGTAATGTGATCAATGCATGAGTATACAACTAGCCTCAAGACAATTTTGTGTATGTTTACGTCAGCAATGTGATCAATGCATGTGTATACAACTAGCCTCAAGAAATTTTGTGTATGTTTACGTCAGCAATGTGATCAATGCATGTGTATACAACTAGCCTCAAGACAATTTTGTTTATGTTTACGTCAGTAATGTGCTCAATACATTATTATACAACTAGACTCAAGACAATTTTGTTTATGTTTACGTCAGTAATGTGATCAATGCATGAGTATACATCTAACCTCAAGAGAATTTAGTTTATGTTTACGTCAGTAATGTGATGAATGCGTGGATATACAACTAGACTCAAGACAATTATGTTTATGTTTACGTCAGTAATGTGATGAATACATAATTAAACATTTTAGCCTCAAGACAATTTTGTTTATTTTACGTCAGTATTGTGCTGAATGCATGAGTATACAACTAGCCTCAAGATAGTTATGCGTTTACATTGAAGTGTTTAGTCACGTGATTAGATTCCGCACATTTGCGGTAAAACTGTCTGGTCTTCAAATTATAGATTAACTGATTGATGCCATGGGTTAACTGATTGTTGCCATGGATTAACTGAATGTTGCCATGGAATGACTGACCCTGGCGTGAGACGTCGCCTTGCACTCACAACAATAGATGGCGATTACGTGTGACCATTGCGCAATAATGGTGCATACTGAGCCGAATTGGATAAAAGGGTCAAACCTTAATAAAGAAATAATGATTTAACACCTGAAAGGCCTAATAAGCATGATCACAGACACTACGAAATTATCATCATTTTTACAACAAAGAAAACGAACTGATCCGCTCTTTTTTCTCTTATAATAAGAGTACGCGGACAGTGTGATGAGTTTATTTTTCATTATTATTAAACATACGTATTACGATAAAATAATATGAGAAATATAATTATTAACGACCATAAGAATGTTTTTCATGTTACCTATACATTATTAACGACCATAAGAATGTTTTTCATGTTACCTATACATTATTAACGACCATACGAATGTTTTTCATGTTACCTATACATTAATGAGATTTTGTGTAATGACGCGACTTTACTAAAAGACCATAAAGACTGGGTTTTGCGCATAAACGAGTATAATTGTCCATGTTCCATTTCTTCGCAATGATATTTAATGTTTCTATCATGTCGTTAAACGCTGTGCCACTATACACAACATTGACGATGACAATGCTACCATTATGAACTAATATAGTCAAAGAAATTAGCCACTGGTCTGAACGAAGTGAAAAACATTACTACTAAACTGAATGGATTGTAAGACATTAGCCACCATATTGAACACATTAGCCACTGTTTGGAACGCTGTCAAAGACATTCGCCACTATGCTGGACAATTTCAAAGATATTAACCACTGTACTGAGCATAGTCCAAAAAATAGCCACTATACTGAACGATGTCTCAGACATTTGCCATTGTACTGAGCAAAAAATGTTCAAACATTAGATGCTATAATGAACGAATTCATAGACATTAGCCACTTCACTGAAGGATGTGAAAGACGCGATTTTACCTGATTATTGAAATGTATTTCTTAAAGCACGGATATATGCACTGAAAAACCACAAAATGAGTGCTTTATTTAGACTAGCAGATGCTGGTGTGTGAAGAGTACACTTCAACATGTGTCTACCCTTATCACAGTCTTATTGAACCAGAGTGACATGTTTTGATTTAGTTATAAGTACTCAACAGTCGCCAAGAAATACATCTTGGCCCGGTTTAAAGAGTATAATTTAAAGCTGATTTCAGATCTTAAAAAATAAAAATGTAAAAACTGAACAATAAAAATGTCAACTATTAACAAATAATTATATTTAAACGAATGGCTTTTAGGTGTACATTTCGACAGAAGCAGGGCTAAAAAGAGGCAATGGATATATTTAATATTTGAGGTACTTATGACTGGTGTGCAACTGATAGCGGCCATCTTATGGTTGTATGCTCGAACGTGGCACTTATGTCAGACTCTGCGTTGCATGCTGGTTAGGATTTTAATCCACTTTCGAATGCCATATTAAAAGCTCTTACCTCTGTATATCCACTCTCCAACTTTACTTTTGTTGGGGCTGGACACTCAAGTTATTAATTTATCAACTATCCAAGGCTACCTGTAAGGAAGGATAGTCCCCACACATACCTTCTGGCTTTCCAGATATACAGTCTACGATCGATGATGCAGAACAAAAGAATTATTGTGACGTTCTACTTCGGGAAGGTCAAGATGTTAATTATCCAACACCCCATGCTTTCTGTAATCACCCGAACTCATTTTATGTTCGCCACAAGTGTTGAAGATATAGGCAATACAGAAAAGTGATAGTACCTTGAGATAGCTCCTTCCCCCTCCTCCACCCCTGGTACATAAAGCCATATATGTTAATTAAATACAGGTGACAGACTACAAAATATAAAATGCAAGTTAGTCACGCCAGCAAGAGTGGTCTAAGCATCAACAATGTATTTAGCGAAAAATAAAGTAGGTCAGCAGGGTTACATAAATTTCATAAGAAATACATCAACTGTATTAGCGATTGTATTTAACGGTATTTTCCTTAATTTAGAGGTTATACTTCCCTCCTCCTCTTCAATCATTAATTTATTTCACTCTCAATATTATTTGTTGAAAAATAGTGCAGTTTTGGAATTGTTTAATATAATTATAATACTTAAGTTTTCTTTATAACAGATCGACCTAATTTCCTGCACTGATCGAGGATTGAAGATAAAACCAAATGGCATTGCTATCTTTATGGCATGGTAATACAATGATTATTACTCTTAAGCAAAGTTTAATATATGTCTCTATCTGTAGATGATGTCAATGCCTATGTATATGTCTCTCTCTCTATTTGAGTGTGCATCTGTTTGTCAGCTTATCAATATGTGTAAGAAGGTCAATACGTTTAACAATACATTTATTAAATTAACAATCAAATAATAGTATAGCAAATACAAATGTAAACATTACTTGAGATCAATATTTCCATGAAACCAAGTTCCAATACTTATTTTATATTTATACAGCTATATATCCAATCTACAATTCAACAATAGAGTCAATACAAATTAGAGGATAGTTCTTATCAGAGAAATATATTTCTTAGAAATAAGAAATAATAGATTCAACATAACTTCTTTAGAAGAAGCTGCAATGTCCTTTCCATGTACTTTTTATATCAAAGTCACGAGTTTATTGTCCATTTCAATTCCTTGTGTTCCATCATGTAGAAAATCGCTGATCTTCTAATTATTCACTTGAGCTAATCTGGCGCTCATTCGCCGTACCAATTAACTCAAGCAGTACACCAACTGTAGTAACTTCCAGTAAACTTCTTTATTCCATATATTGCTCGATTTAGTCAGCATACCTTGACACCATACATCGATGGCGTGTAAACCAGTCGATTCAAATAACACAAGGAAAGACTGCTTTCCCCCTTTAAGCTAACAGCCGCCATTCGTGACCTGACTTCTTGCCACACCAAATTCAATTGATCAGACAATAGAATTCTTTAAACTTTTGACTTGAGCCCATTGGCTTATTTCGGTCTTGTAAATCGTAACAAATGGATAATAAAATCTACTCAACCAGTCGGAACTGGTTTGCATTACATCAGCCATTTCTATAATATTCTCAGCTTGAGTATTTACTCCAACTTTGACACTTACAATTGTAACATCATAAGGAGTGTCCAAGGTCGGGTCACTTCGACAATTGAATAATTTATGTAACAATTTAATCTAGAAATAGGGATAGGTAAATATACTTCGCCACAGTGTCTTTGTCACTGCTATACCTGTCAGCAATACAATAAGATTAAGTTGTTAGAAGTTCGTGAAAGTCAAGACACACGATTCCTCAGAGGGAACGAATGCTACACAGAGGAAGGGGGTCATTAACTGGATGCTAGACTCTACAATATATGATCAATTATGTTCATTTCCGTGACGTAGACAGGACATGGAACTACGCGTGTTAATTTTATAACTACGGATTCATATTATCTCCTTGCATGCTGACGAGAGAGGTTGAAAAATTCGGTGAATCGTGAACAAATGAAATATGCACTATAATTATATGGTATATAAGAAAGGACTGTATGATTATATTTTATCAAATGTGTAATTGATATTATATGTAAATTCCTCTTAAAGGTGCATATGTGGTGTAGGTCTGTTAGTGAGTGTATTATGCTGTAGACGTATGGCCTTAAGGTGTAGGTCTGTTAGTGAGTGTATTGTGCTGTAGACTGATGGCCTTAAGGTGTAGGTCTGTTAGTGAGTGTATTTCGCTATAGACTGATGCAGCTAGTGAGAACAAATATTAAAGCCGCCATTTTTTGTTTCATAATTGTAAATTCGTAATAGATAAAAACTGTATTTTTAGTATAACATATTTTATTATTCACAAATAAGTGAATTTTGAACAGTGAATGTTGGTACCCCCCTAAATACGGGTATCTAGGACGGACAACAAGTTGAGGACGTCACTTCCGGTAACTCGTAATGAGCCCCCAGAGGAAACGATTCCTCACAGATAAGACGGACGGACAGATAAGACGAAAGACAGACTCAAGACAGACGTTAGACGGACGTGACGATAACAATTATAAAATCGTACTAGACAAGAATGACAATGAATTTGACACAACACTAATGAAAATTTAACAATAACTTTATATGACAATAAAAGAAAAATAGAATAAAGAAAATAACAACAAAAGAAGAACAGTTAACATTGTTGGTCAAAATAATTACAGAAAATATAAGTCCTATAACTAATTCAGGGAAGATGCTAGCCCCCCTATGAAGTGATTTTTAGTGTCCGTTTTCCTTTCCCCAAATCGTTCCTTTTTCTGTATTTTAGTTCCGATACACTATTATGCACTTCTGCTCAATGTTTATATTTCTGTACTTAGCTCAACAGCTGGAGCAAAGGTCAACACAGCGTTGAGTCCCCGTCGCGCAAGCGTTCCCCAACGGCGGGCCCTTGAATAGTGGCTCCGTCCCTTTTCACTCTGCGTGAACAACAACCAGCAGAATATACGTCGTCTGCTCTCTGACCCGGATTTGGTCCTAGCTTCTGTTTGTAGATACTCTTTGTAGCTACTCTCTCTCTAGTTACTGTTTATAGATTCTCTTCCTCTGATTACTGTTTGGTTCTGAAATGTAATTAAGGCAGTGTAAGTAACTGCTAATTACAGAATAAAAGTATTTAGGTGCCAGGGCTATTATTTCCCTGAGCACATTGGCACTAATCTGAAAGAAAGGTTTAGTTAGAATACATAAATCATCCCCACACATCCTACCATTATTTTACTAAGTTTTACAAAATTAAAATTAGCCACACATACCTTTCACGTTCCGAAACCGAATGAACCCAACGTCATCTGGTTGGAGTGCAGTACACTCAAGGATTAGTCTTTCTGACTTAGAAATTTTCTCACTTCTAAAATGTTACCAGATGAAATCTCTGGGACTGCCCCTGCGTGTTTTAAAACTCGGGTTGTTTTGGGCAAGTGAAGAGAATTGGTTCGGCCTGACTTATATAAAGGCTTTCCAGTATTCCTGGTATTTCTTTGAAACTAACCCTTCCCTCTACTATTAGCTAAGAGTGGTCCTTTGATCCCCCGACCGCTTCCTGTACCCTAGCCCATAGCTCAGTGTGAGTCTATCCAAAGTGACCTTTTGATCCCTGACCGTTTCCTGCGCCCTAGCCCTGGGTGGTCAGTCTTGTATAACTCTAACGTCCTGCTAATGTCTTGGAGTGGCTGGTCAGTCTTGTAATTAGTGTCTTGGTTAAATGCTTTGAACGAACATTTTTATGCTATGGTTCCTATACCTCTTGTGTATCTACATTTTATTATTTTAATTTTTAAATGTTTATGGAGTGATGCCGGGCTAAGTTTTGCTTTCGCCTGACAGTGAAATTATAAAAAAAAACTGCATAACGCTTTATGGTTTATCACTATTGCCAAATCATTTATATATTAGAGATTTGAATTTGTTTTCCATGAAAGACTGTTTGTATTTTGTCTAGCTGGACTTCACTTAGGTCAAACACAGTGCATAATTAAATTGATACAAACCAAAGAATTGTGGACCAGGTTTACTCCAAAACCTGTTTGATTTACATCAGCGGGAGAGAGTAAGGGGTTTCGATGGTGAGGATAGAGAGCTTTTTCTGATCACCCTGCCCAGGGAAACAAGTGAGGACTGTGCGAGTCCTCGTGTTCATGCAGTTTGTCATTTCTATGACTGCACCGCCCATCTGAGAGACAGATTAAGCTCTCCAACACAAACACTAAATCTGAAATGTATCTAACAATAAGTATATATTCATAGATATGGACTGAAATTCTTACATTGTAGGAATTTTTTAAAAAAATAATATTTTGCAAATATTATCTTTTAGTGATTCATGTTTATTTTTTTATTGTTTTCACCATATCATAATTAATTCCGTAGAAGGATGGCAAATGAAATCATTTGGGGGCGAGCCGCAGATTTCATGAATGAGATTTAATTACATGAAAAAAAATAGTTCGTTGATCCTAGAGGAAATGTTAATTCGTTTACTTGTCACTAGATTTAGTTGAATATTCCCCAGTAGAGCTATAGAAACGAGTGATAATATTATGATTCGACGGATAGACATTGCCGAAGGGGCTATTAGTAGTATTAATATTAACAACCTAAAACAATTGTTTTAATTCTCAATGTACTCATACAAACCACACAAGTAAAGCATAATAAGGAAATTGGGGGTTTGTACTCCACTTTATTCGTCCATTGCTTAAATGCAGGAAACACACACAAAATGAACAACACTTAGTGTCGATGACCCATATTATCCGTCTTCTATACCTTACACATTCCAGATGTTTTGTTTCAGTCTTCATTACTTAGTGTGGTATAAGGGTTATCATTCTTGTTTTTCCATTGTAACAACATAAACACCACAATACGTCTACTAAACATGTAAATAGTTTTTCAGTCATCAGCACCTGGCGTTTTGTTATTGCTCCTGAATACACAACATTTACACTAATGACGCATATTTCTGCAGGTTTACGAATTGCAAAATATGAAAAATATATTAGTATAAAATATAAAATATAATTATATTTCAGATAGGTAGATAGGTAGGTAGGTAGATAGATAGATAGATAGATAGATAGATAGATAGATAGATAGATAGATAGATAGATAGATAGATAGATAGATAGATAGATAGATAGATAGATAGATAGATAGACAGATAGATAGATAGATAGACATATAGACAGACATACAGATAGATAGATAGATAGATAGATAGATAGATAGATAGATAGATAGATAGATAGATAGATAGATAGATAGATAGATAGACATATAGACAGACATACAGATCGATAGATAGATACAGTGAAATGTATATAATCATATCATGGATACGTTTTAATTGTTATATATTTATTTCAGTATTCCAGCCAATACAAAATGGGAAATACATGTTTACTTTAAGTGTAGCAGTCACAGTAATGCTGCTTTTATATTTCTACAATGAACGTTCATGGAATATGAAATGTAAGTTTTTCCAACGTTATAACTGAATATTTTGTCTTTGATAATGTGCTGGAATAAATCTACCTATTCCTATTTTTAAACTTAATAATTATACATTCGTTTTCAATGTAAATGTGACCCAATCTTGGGGACTTCTTATGATGGTACATTTTGGTAAGTGTAAGTTTTGGAGTAAACAACTCAGGTAAAGAATATGATGATGCAATCCAAGCATGTTCCAAACTTATGAGTAGTTTTCTAATAGTCTCACACATGTTCATAACAATTTCTTCCAATGGTGACATATCGAAAAATTGAAAATGATTTTGTTGAAGAAAGTCCTATACTCTTATCACTTTGATTTTCACATAACTCGAGTCTGGTCATAAAAGCAATCATTAGTTTATGATACTTTCACTGACTGATAAAGGGAGAAAGGACTGAGAAATATTTAGAACGTTTGCTATTAATCTATGATTTGAATAGGAGAATGCTTCTTGTAAGTTAACCATTATTACTATGTTCACTAATTTGACGACTTTGTACATTACACTTGTTTGTTTTACATTTTAAAGTTCATCATTTTCATCCCCCCTTCATTTACCACAGAGTGTATGACATTGGAAAGTTTTATGTTTGACTAATCACTGTGTGAAAGAGTAGTGCCCCATATTAGGTAATGAACGACCTATTTTTTTTCATTTTCAAACAAAATTCTTATTCACAGTTTTTTTTGAGAGGGGCGAAAGAATTTGTATTTGTATTGTTTGTTCGTTCATCTGTTCGCCCGTTTACTCACTTTTATTATACTTGCTCACACGTATGCACAACCAATAAAACATTCATTTACATAAGAGAATAAAAATGGGCCTCACACAAACATCAATGAGGTTTGTTATGTGTTTTGTGTAACAACTTATGACAGCGTAATACTGGCACATGTCACTCGAGCTTCTTGGAGATACACCAGAACAAGCCAAACCTGACTTCGCTCCCTTGTGTCTCTACATTAGCTCGTTCCGCACTTGTGACAAATATCATTGCAGGCTTTGTAAGTTGAGAATGTGTGTGAGATAGATAGGAGTTTAAAGACGAAATATGACTGAAATTTAGTGCTGCCTTAATTCGACCTTGCAGAAAATAGCACGCCATATTTTTATTTTATAGTTTTATACTCACTTCAAGATCATGTAGGTGTTTATATAGAGCATTGCCATCGACTTATCAGTAAAGGTGTTGGTGGAAGTTGATTCTTGTAAATTCCGTTCGAGAGCCAGTATGACAAAAATTGAGGCTTCAGTTTGGTCTGAATTTTTTTTGAACATTCCTCATGGTGTGCAAAGTGGTGCACATGAAAATTCTAGAACACTTCGTGTGATGTGCTTTGATAGCTCCTGTGAAGTTCTAGATCATTCTTCATGGTGTGCTTCGTTTTGCATCGAAGATTTGGAACAGTTGTGTAACATACCTAGAAGGGGGAACATTGGACCATCACCTAATAGAAGAAAAAAGTGACTTGTTGCAACCACATGATCGTGAACACATGCCATTGAAGGGAAAAATACATTAACAATAATTATAAATTATCTCTCAGAAACTCTATCTTAATTTCTATGATGAACTGTATCAATGAATTTGATTATATGTATATATGTTAGTTTGACTGCTGATGTCTTTTTGTTAGGATAAACTGAAAGAATGTCTAGCATTCATCAAAAAATGTTGTTAAGTGGTGTAAATGCCTATGGTCTTTTCATTATATTCATATACTGTATATTTGATTGCTGATTTAATATGTTTCTTGTTAAATTTATTGCCCTTATTGTACATATACATTGCAAACGTATGTTGAAGTTGTGGGTGGGTGGAGGCTCATTAATATAAATAAAAACGAATTTTCATTACTCGTTTAATAAGAAGTTTCTACCTGCAGAAATATATAACAGGAAAACGTCTCTCTTATTATTGAGTAACGTGTAGAGTATTATACCACCCTTAAAATCCGCCAAGTGAGAGATATGCTGGTCTTGTGGGAGAATTATTAATAACAATAAATTAAAATAATTTATTGATTACTTGTAATTAGCTATGTATTGTTGATTAATAAATAATAATCATAAACACTGAAGGTTCCCAGAGAGGTGTCATGGCTAATAATATGCTTGTTTTAAAAACTGTGTGAATGTTTGCAAGTTTTTAGGAGTTAGAAGTTTATGTTTTATAGGTATTTTTTTTTATTCTAGCACAAAAAACATAACATAACCATTTAAAAGTGTTCGGTAAGTAATATTTTGATGGCATTTTATGAGAGTTTAGATGAAAAATTATAAACCAAAATGTGCCTATTTTCCAGACGCCCAAGAAATGCAATCGCTTCAAGACAGCGAAGATGACGTGTACTTTTGGACTCAGACCCTAAAACAACAACTTTCGGGTAAAAAGAAAGACATTTATTGAAATAATATTATAAAAGTTTAGAGTGCTCACATCGTGAAATATCAGTCTAATTGTGTAGATTTCTGCGTCTGCATATATTACCTGTTTAGAATGCACTCATGTTTCAAATCCATAAATTTATTTAATTAATGCAGTCAAAATTATTATTATATCTTTTAAAAGTAAATGATTCAACACTGACATCATTTTGTTATGATAAAGACAAAATGTAAAATCCGTTACACACAATAAAAATAAATGTATTATAATTATTAAGCACTTTACGTAATAGTAACAATAAAGTTGCATGCATTTACTTTGATCACAGGAGAACCCTATCGATATAATAATATATTGGTCTGATTTGAGATCACTTAGTCCCTTTTTCAATCGAAACCACAAAATCTCTCGCGTGCTTTATTTGTTGTGTTATCAAGATTTCAATAGTGATTCCCTAAAGGATCAAGTCTGCCCGCTGTAAACATGTCATAATTAAAGGTATTCACAGATCAATCTAAAATTGATAGAAATCATCACAGAACACATCTTTCGTAGCACCTCTCCTTTATAACTCGGGAATAGTCACACCTTAATTTTCAAATGAGTTCTTAAAACAATTTTTTCATTGAAAACGCAATGTATACGTTATAATTTCTCGCTCAATGAGGAATGGTTATTCTATATGGGTGTACTTGTTATTAATATATTACTATATTTATCAAACTACATTACTATACGTCTGAAAAGATGGAAAGTCAGGATGAAATTGATAACGCAGAAGTAGATCTGATATGACAGATAGACAGATAGGTTAAAAAAGGTGTACAGATAGATAGATAGATAGATAGTTAGATAGATAGATAGATAGATATATTGATTGATTGATAGATAGATAGATAGATAGATAGATAGATAGATAGACAGACAGACAGATAGATAGATAGATAGATAGATAGATAGATAGATAGATAGATAGATAGATAGATAGATAGATAGATAGATAGATAGATAGATAGATAGATAGATAGATAGATAGATAGATAGATAGATAGATAGATAGATAGATAGAAAGAGCATGTTTATAGTTTAAATATTTTTTAAGACTGAGAGCGCAATTAAAAGCATAAAGTATGATCAATATTTTGTTTGTAAATTTCCCAATAACGACACGAACTATTTATTACAGATGCAGTAGCAGACAATAGAAAATTCATAACTTGTGAATCACTGAAGGATTTTCACAAATATTGTAAGTACTAATGATGAAAATAGTTCAGAACTGTCTTATAGGTTATTCGGATACCTTAACTATCTTTTGCAAGCACGCACACACATACTCACACATGCATCCACAAAATCTATAAATGCGCAACAATGCAACAATATTTTGTACTACTGAAAGAAAAATGCACGTGGTATTTGCCCTACGAGATTGTCATTGAAACTGAAATGAGTAATTTTCATTTGTATGCAATATAGTGAATGCAAATTTAGTACTTATATGGCTGTATTAGAGAAGAAAGTAAGTTACTGTGCTTCAGTAAACGTATAAAATAATAGATATTGGATAGATAGTTAGATAGATAGATATATAGATAGATAAATAGATAGATATATAGATAGATAGTTAGATAGATATATAGATAAATAGATAGATATATAGAAACGACAAGAGGGTCTCTTTAATTATGAGAATATTATAATTCCTACATGTCTACGATAATATGCACCTCTCAACTAGCATTTAACGGACTGAAAGAGTAACCGCCGTACTTCCCCCATAGTAATTTCTAGCATTGTAAAAGAACACTACAGAATATTTCTGACCTGACAAATGACCAAAGAGAGTAGTGGACATTCTTTATACTTGTCTACAACCGCCTTATTAATTATTACGCCCCCCCCCCACTACTCCTAACCTTTTGTCCAGTTGAAACATGAGGCCGAGGGTGTTGATGAACAAAGTACATAAAATTTATTAACAATATCAATAACTACAATGTAATTCAAATTTGAACAAATACAAATAATGACATATAAAATGAAGACATATATAAATGAACAAATACATAGATAAGTTGAATGCCCAGTGTAACTTCAGGCCCGAAAATGCTTTCCTTTGAACAATTAACAATAGTGTTCCTGAAAATTATATCTAAATCTCCACATAGACTCATGGAGTGAACAATATTCAATAACAATTTATTCGATTAAGTGATGTTCAGACAAAACGCATAAGACACATCACAAAGTAAGGACAGTGCTTAAAATGTGTATGAAAAGTCAGTGTGACCTGAACGAAAGTTTTGTCTTTGTTTTAACAACTTCACAACAAGTGGACAAGGTAACCCCTTCACTGGCTGGCTTCATGGACTGGCAACGTAACACACACTGGCAGTCCAGTCCAGTTTGTTGGAAGGTGTAAAACGTTGTAAAAGTATCTAAGGGATATATGCCAACGGCTTCAGAGAAACAACAATAATTCTTCTGTAGGAATTCACCTGGACATATTATTCCTTTCCTTATTAACTCAACAGACTTATTTTACAATTACTGAAGGCAATTATTCAGTTCACCACAATTGAACATTGAATTCAGACTGCTTGCCCTTTCACAAGCTGCATACATTTTAAATAGAGATATGCAGTATTAACGAGGTAATGTTAACAGACCAAACAATAGAAATAGAAAAATCCCTAAAGTACACAAATACTTAAATTTCTATGTAATGATGTTAAGGTCACTAAATCAAACACATTATTCCGCAGAGATATAAATTCGTTGCATCCTACTTGCTGAAAAGATTCCA
Source organism: Sinotaia quadrata (assembly GCA_028829895.1). NCBI lineage: Eukaryota > Metazoa > Mollusca > Gastropoda > Architaenioglossa > Viviparidae > Sinotaia > Sinotaia quadrata. The sequence goes on from CM054179.1 coordinate 137,090,995, forward strand.
ACAATGACTACATTTGTTAGTTACAAATAAATCAATTATCATTACTCACATGGTATTTCTACTGAATAAGATAACAAAATATATCTTAGAATGATAACAGCACACAAAGAAAAGAAACATGGAAAATACAATTTAAAACTTATAACTATGTGTTTTACTTACAATTAAGGCTTTGATCGTGCAACTTCTCAATAGGACAATGATTGCAGCATAGACATGAATTTATAACATGGGTTCCCCCCCCCCCCGCCCCGTATTCATTTAGCACTCATCGGTCAGGTACAGTTGGCCAGTAGTAACGCCATCGGTTAGCTATAGTTGATCTGTAGATAGCCATTGTTTAGCCATACCTGGCTAGTTTTTAAGAAATGCTTACATTATGAAATAAGCCATTTATCAATAACAAGGTTTAAGGTGGACTCACACTTTCAATGGAACGTGGAATATTGAATTCCACCAGGAAATACACCAGTGTTATTTAATTATAATAGTACTTCAAGCAATGTCTAGGAATCCATTTTGAAGGACTGTTGTGGTTTTCCATTTCGTCTTTGCTTAAGTGCACTGAATGACGTGTGCTTTCAAATCATACTGTATAAATATCAGTAATACAAACTGCTCTACAAATATCATCACATAAATATTTCAAAGATAAAAATATATGAAACACGTGACAAATAAAGGAAGGGGTAGAAGCGTTTGCCACAATCAGTACCAACTTAAGGAGTGTTTATTTCAACAGAAAACATATACTATTAACAAAGGTTAGCATACATAAGTACATCGACATATTTGCAATTGAAGAATCTTTGCATTCGGCTATCAATTAGCTAAATTGATAAATTTGCTGGAAGATTAAATAACTAGCCTACATGAGAATATTGGAGTATCAGCAAGGTGTATACTATACCTATGCCTACCGTTGTTTGTGAGTTGTCCTAATTGTGCTTAAATCGCGGACGTGGTTCGTACAAATCTAAAAGTATAGATGCAACAGGTTTCATGAAATACGGTCCGTTCACTTGACAAATGAAATTCCGGCAGACGTTTGACACGTTAAATTGGAGGTAGATAAGTTAAAATGGTATCTAAAAGGTTAATTTATTTTAAATATCCTGAATCACAAACATTCATTACAATTACGAATTCTTCAATAACAAATACTCATTTGGACCTCCATATATCGAAACAATGGAACAGTTTAGTACTAATGTATTAAAATATTTCAGCTGAACACTGTGATAACACAACCTAACGCTGTGTGTTTCAGCTGAACACTGTAATATCACAACCTAACGATTTGTGTTTCAGCTGAACACTGTGATAACACAACATAACGCTGTGTGTTTCAGCTGAACACTGTGATAACACAACCTAACGATTTGTGTTTCAGCTGAACACTGTGACAACACAACTTGCCGGCTTAAGTTTGATGAATCTGCTGAAAAGCGAATATCACAGTTGCGCTTCCCCTACATGCGGGTGTCAAGGGAACAGCTGGACAATATCAGCAGCATTGGAAAGGATGTGGAACCGAAAAGATACATTTTTCTCACGGCTGCTTCCTCCAACCACTATCATGAGTCTCAGGCACTTGTGCACAACTTAAATCACAATGTCTTCAGCAAGCTTCACCCGTCCAACTTTACATTCGTGTACATTGATTTGGGATTAAGTCCCTTGGAGAAAAGCCGGGTATGACAAATAACGTTCATGTTGTGGGTACTGAATCTAAATTGTAGATTTGTTACCTAAGACATACTTCCTTTTTGATATTGAGCATACATGAGTGAATGAGTGTTCTTTAGTGCACTTTTTTATTTTGAAAATAATTTGCTTTGAAACACGTCATGATTGGTTGAGCATTTCCCTCTCTGGTTGCATTTAGGTTGAGAAGAATTGTAACTGCACTGTTATAACCATGCCATATGAAATCTTTCCAAGTGTGTCAAGAAGCCCTATATGCTACGAGTGGAAGCCACTTATTATCAAGGTAGGTTTGTTACTAATTTTTATTTTATTCAAGTTTGTCGCCTACTTTCAAGCAAGACATTTCGTTTTAACTGTCTGCTTATTTTGCAACTAAGTTGTGTCAATTATTTCCAAAGTAGACTTTTTAGCTTCTTTTCAATTTTTCATGCATTGAGAAAATGCATTGATTATAATCTATCATATTTAATGTAGATAACTGTACTAACACTTAAATACAGTTTTACTGTAAATGCAAAACATTTTTTAGTAATTATGAACTAAGTAAACTACTGTTAACATACTTCTGCATTCAGTTATCTCTGTTTATCAATTTGTTAATTAAGGAAAGTATATATGCATGTAATACAATTGTTGTGTCTGTGTGTTTGGCTGGGATTAACTACTAGACAACTAGACTGATTTTGATCAGACTTATACTGTTGTATACCTTGTTACCATAGAATCAAGTTACGGTATGTAGCATCATGTTATCCTATAATGAAGCCTCCTGTATCTCTATAACTAAATTGTGTCGCATGTAAGAAAACTCACCAGTAAAAAATAAAGAGCATGTGGCCATCGTTTATACATCAAAGTGACCTCCATGACCTCAATGCACAGAGGATGATTTGTGTATCACTCAGATTGCCTTGCTCATTCTGAGTATTATATTTTAGATTGTAGGAAATATTATATATCAAATGTTTGTGTGTTACATTAAGCATTCTGTGTTGTTATTACTTAAGTTTGCAATGCCTACTGGAAAAAGATCAAAAATTAATTAAACCTTGGCTAATGCAAAGAGATAGCAACATTTGCATGACCATTGAAAAACCACTTACAGTACTGGGGAGTTTCTTTGTTCCGGAGAGATAAGCAAGTGTTTTTGTCACAACAGAAAAAAAACCAAATTTCAATCTAACTTTAAAATATAATTTGCTATTCTAACACTTCATATATAAGAAACATGATTTTGGCATCAAGTAGTATTGTTCTTTCTTGGCAATAAAACAGTACATTAAAGTAATTTCACTTTAAGCAACGTATTCTGCAAACGGACATTTATGTGATCGAAGATGTGGGCAAAAACTTGTTAAACATATGTCTCAAATAATTATGATCATTGTTAAATATTCCGGGTAAGACATTAAATGTGTATCAACACAGAAGCTAGTTAAACATGTGTCTCAAATAATTATGATCATTGTTAGATATTCCGTGTAAGACATTACATGTGTATCAAAACACAATTCTGAAATCACTAGCATGTAGAAATTAAAATGAATAATCTCCAGAGAATATCACCATATTTAATCTTTGGTTGATTAATAAGACTCTCTCTCTCTCTCTCTCTCTCTCTCTCTCTCTCTCTCTCTCTCTCTCTCTCTCTCTCTCTCTCTCTCTCTCTCTCTCTCTCCTTTTATCAATCTCTGTCTCTCACTCGCTACACAGTATGTTCCTATTTCTCATTGTCTGATTCTCGCTACATTAGTGATTCTCTCCCACTAACTCACTAACTCACTCTCTCACACACACAGACACACACACACACACACACACACACACACACACACACACACACACACACACACACACACACACACACACTATCACGCTCATACACATTCTTTCTTTCTTACTCAATACCTGTCATAATTCAAGACGTACATAATTGCTTCATTTTCATGTTATAAACGCAATTCCAATATTTCAGATGTTTCAGACGTTTCTCAAACAGTCGATTGTCTCTTGAATAGGTTCATTATAAAGTGTTGTGTTCGAGCTTTTCGACAATTAATATCACATAAATGACGTAAAGATCTAGTGTTGTTATCCATTCATAAGTGCATGCATTTTTCTATAAGATTATCTTACCACATGTGATTTTGTCTCAAGGCCATGCTGCCCAAAGCTGAAGTCTTGTTCTATGTGGACACTTCAATTCGGTTCAAAAGCAACACAAATGTGGACACAATAGCACGGGAGGTCAGACGACGGGGTGTCCAGCTTAAACAGGGCGTGTTTACCATACCTAACCACACCCTCTGGCCCATGTTTCGTTTCTACCAAGAGATGCCTTGTCTGTTCCTCTCATATGTAGAAAGGCAGACAGGGATCCTCTTTTTTCACAACCGTGATTTCATCGACAAGGTAACATAGTTTATGATATAAACATTTTTCTTTGTGTGCATTTTAGAGGGACCAAAAGAATAACTGACTATTTCATTTACGTACCTATTGCAATATTAGCTTTCACCTTTGTATGCTAATTATGTGTATGTGCTGATGTGGGGCGGCTGCTTGCTGTAGTTCTACATGGAGTTTCTTCCCAGTTGACGTCACTCCATGTGCCACGTTTAATGTTGATGGTAAATAATGCTGATTTTCAAGTCATTTATTATGGTCGTTCCTATCGTGTATCTGGCATACAAGTGAATTCCAACTGCTTGTAGGTTTCCAAATAAACAGCACTTCTTCTAGATATAGCTTACTACCCTTCTATTTGGTAAGGGGAGACTTCAATCTTCAACAGAAAGCCTTGGGCAGATATTTACCTGCTTAGATCTCATCAATGACCAGGAAGACAGTCAGGTAGGTCAACATGACATATATATCAATCCTGGTAACACTGATACCTGTTTGGTGGAACCCACCACAGCAAACTGCAGCAACCTTCAAGAACTAACTGAAGGGTTTGCTTCACTGTAAACAGGAAGCGTTGTATAGAGTTTTCTGTTCGATAGTGATTGCACGCTTTTTGTTTGATCTGAAATATTGTGTTAGGGTCTTGGCATGTTTTTAATTTTATAATCTGTTTAATTTGTGCATGCATATCTGAATTGCCTATGGGAGTGTGTGAATGTCCACCATGTTTTGTACCATATTTTGCCACTTTATCTGTTGTTTTATTTCCTGATATATTCTTGTGTCTTGGTATCCATAGTAATGTGGGTTTAATGTTGTCATTATCGAGTTTCTTAAGTAGTTTATTATTTTGCTTATGGTGTAAGTTATAGATGTGATGTATGTGTGACATAATGCCTATATTGAAGATAATGAGGCAGTTAATATTAGTATGTTTTTACATACGGGTAAGGATTTATTTTTCTTCAGTTGTGAAAGTATTTTTTGTCTGCTTGCAAGTTCAGTTGTTTGTATTGAATAAGTAGGTTACAATTTGTGTGTAAATGTCTGTTCCAGTTCCGCCATTAGTATTTGAACCATTTTATACAATTTTAGATGATATGGATATGTTTGTAGCTGTGCTCTAATGTGTTGTGTCGTGAAAGTTGCGTGTTAGTGCTTTTTGAGTTTATATCTTGTAAGGTCTGCGTATGGAAGTGGGGCCATGTGACGCATATGCCACTCACTAGTTAATGATGCTGACGATGATTGTTATTTGTAGTAGTAGTAGTAGTAGTAGTAGTAGTAGTAATGCTATTATCATTATTATTATTCAGTCTCTTTCCACGACTTCTGATTTTGACTGTCGGTTGTGATCCAAGGTCTCAGAATCTTACCAAGTGATTAGTCAAACATTCAACTTTCCAATGTTATACACTCTGTGGGAAATAAGTGTGTGTGTGTGTGTGTGTGAAAATGATGAATTTCAAAATATAATAAAAATAGATACACAATTATTTTGCGAAAAATGCAACCGCTATTAACAATAATTCATATACAAAATAACCGTAGGTTTACCACCATATTAAATTTATATTGTATACAAATATCAACAATGAATAATGAATGTCTATTCACAAAAATTATAACAATAACAGTATTAAATTCCAGATCGACCAAAAAAATACGATTTAAATCTACCTATTCCTAACAGTTCTAGATGCGCTTAGATTTAAATGTTCTTATACATAACAGTCTAGGTGCGCTTTTGCCTTCTAAGTTTAACTACTCACAGTACTGTCAATGTTCCAAGATCAGTGACGTAATCAGTGTCACTCATAATGGATGTTTGAGAAGATGGAAGACAAAGTTCCGCATCGTAGCGTCGGTCTTAAGAAACGAAAATAAAAGAGATATATTAGGATAAGAACAATAATTTCAAAACAAAACGAAATATGATTCTTAGCTACTGATAATGCGATTTTTTTACTTTGATATATGAAACTAGCATTTATTCTCTTTTTCACCCATCAATTATTAACTCCATGTCATACTACTTCTTCACTGAAGCTGAAAGAGAAACACATCTGTAAAGTTTACAGTAACAAGCAGAAACTGTGTGATATAAGGCAACCTCTATTTCAGATTATCCTCGAACCCTGGGTGGCGTGTGCATTAAACCAGACTTGTATGTGCCCCGTTGATCCAGTGACTGTCAAAACATGTCATCACAAGACAAAAGAAGTGGGAGAATGCCATCGGTTTGAACAGTCCAGTCTTTCCATTATCCTCGTCCATCTCTATGGAAACAAGGTTGACCTCGTAGAGTTAAACACTCACGTTCCTGACGTTAGAAGGGGAGATAAAATGGATTATTTTCGAGATTAATTTTTCCAATTTTAATCAAATATTTTTGAGGACTTGATATATATTTTATTAATTTTCTTATTGTATTATTTTATTTCCTATCACAGCAGCGTGATTTAGGAAACTTCTGTGAAAATAAATTGTAAAAGAACATTTAATTATAAAGTATAAACATTGCTATATATACACATACATATTCTCTCCCTCTCTCTCCATATATATATTTTATATATATAAATACATACATACATAGCTATATATTGATCTTTTCATCAAATTACAATTTTATGCTCTTGCATCCAAATGAAATGGATGTGACATTTTTGTTTATTTGCTTGCTTTCTTGTATGTTGCTCTTCTTTCTTTAGTCTAACACTCTAATTAAACTTAGTATCGGACTTTCCAGATGACTAGTTATGTAATTTTAATCTAGCTTGTCACTGGTCTCAGACGCCATAATTTGCGAAAAGCCTTAGTGTTGGAGCAAGCGAGTTCTTGCCCCTTGACCTGAACCCACTTTGGCTGGATATAGCCAGCAGAGTAAACAAATTGCTGTCATCAACTGGTAGAATGCAAAAATAAGCATTCAGGGAAAATTAAATTAGATGGTTTTCGACCCATCTAGCATCTCCTATAGAGAGAGTACAGTTATCTTCTTCAGTAAAATAATTATATGTCAGTAGACTAGTTTGTCGGTTAATTCTTACTGGATTTATAATTCGGATTCATGTCAGAAAATGTCAAGGAAATTGTTACGGACAGCAGTCAACTTAAAGGCCACTCACTCGTCCGTCATCTCTAAACTTGGCGATTGGTGACCAGGCTGAAAGGTAAGGCCCGTCACAATCATCACATATCCTGTTGGTCCATGCCTACATCAGGTGCCCGACTGCACATTGCATTAAAGAATTGAATAGACATCACCAATGATGTCTTGAAGCTGACCACATGATCCTCCTCAGATCCAAATAAATTGAAAATTGCCATTACTTTAATAGTCATTGCCTTAGTCCGTATATTGTGCATGACATCCTTATAGTGATGATATTGTAGGGACGCATTTTATTTTATTAGAACTTTTATCTAAACTTCTACCTCTTCAATTTCTTTTGTTATTCTTTATTTCTTTATTAAAATTGCTGACACTTTTCAATTTCGACATTTCATGTATCGTCCCGTTACGTCCAAATTGTTCTAGGAGTGGGACATCATCCATCACGGGTGTCTGTGGGCTACGAGCTACTTAATGATTATTACATGTTGACCCTAGTACTGGACGGTTTGTGACGCGTTATCTGTTGGATTATTTGTGCGAAGTGTGTGTGTGAAGTCGTATTAGCTTCCAAAAGCGGGGGTGTGTGTGTGGGGGGGGGAATAATTAACCAATATTTGTTTTTTCTCGTCTTTCTACCCTCCTGCATTTACACGTAATTAACAACCGCCACACTCTGCCTCAAAGAAGGGTTATATATGTTAACAATGACATACTATTTCCTAATAAAAACGTAACCATTCCCATAATACATAGATGCTATTATTTTTCTAGCCAAACGTCCACCGTGTTTTTAATTTTTCCTTTAAAAGGGTCCACCGTTTGGTTCCTTTTAAATGCATTTCTTTGTTCTAGCCAAGGGTCAACCGTTTGGTTCCTTATAGATGCTTTTATTTTTTCTAGCCAAAGGTCAACCTTTGGTTAATATAGATAGTTTTATCTACTTTTAGCCAAGGGTCATCTGTTTGGTTCTTTATAGATACTTTTATTTTTTCTACCCAAGAGTCCACCGTTTGGTTTCTTTTACAACTCTTTATTACAGAAGAGATTCGATACACATAACGCCTCACCAAAAGCATTGGCAAAAAGATAAAGTTTAAGGATTCTGCACCCTACATTTGTCTTGAAATCATGCTGATCTCTAACATGGCTAACTTTATGTATCAATCAAATTGACTAATACAAGGAGAATTAATAAATATTTATAACTGTCCCATTTCCACTAAACCCGCATTCTGTCATCACGCATTACCTATCCATAAACAAGCTGATAGTTCTTCAGCCTAAAATTTGGATAACCACATGCCGATGTCTTATCAAAACGTGCTGTAGGTTTGAATCAGTCACTTTACTGTGCAGATGATTGTACATATCAATAGTGATAATTCTACTCTCTGCTAACCACTCAAAGCCCACCCATTCAATTAAAGTAGCTTATCTTCTCTCCATTTCAGTCTATTCATGGCTTTCGATTCATAAATAAACTGACAACGGCATTTTAACGTCGGAATTACAAATAATATTAAAAAATTATAGATAAGAAATTAAATGTATGTTTATAATAAGTCGGTGAATATCTCATTATAGACAATTAAGTATTTTCGATTATTTTTGAACTATGCTGATCAATTTTCCCCCCGCTTCCTATCGCTCGCTTTTTAATTATGTTCTTCTCATTCTTTCCTTTGATGTTCCTTCTCTATTTCATCCTTTCCTTGTTTGCTCTTTCTCTTCTTTGCTTTATTATATTCTTTATAGTGATATCTTTCTTTTTTTTCTTTTCTTCTTTCTCTTTCTGATACTGTACTTCATTTCTTCTCATCTCTTTCCATCATTGGATCTTTACTCAACATATTAAAACTCAGCACACTTAATGTCAACGGCAAAAGGTCACGTCTCTTGTTTATCATTGTAGCTTCACTCTATTATTGTCACACATGTATGAAATAAATAACTTTTAATTCATTTTCTCAAAGAAATATTATTTTCCCCAAAAATTATTTCGCGAGAAATTATAGACGATATGGAAGAAAGAAGAAACATTTTTTCCCAAGAAATGTTAGACGATGTGAAAGAAGGAAGAAAGATTATTTCAGGAGAAATTTTAGGCGATATGAAAGAAAGAAGAAAGATTATTTCACAAGAAATTTTAGACGGTAGAAAAGAAAGATTATTTCACAAGAAATGTTAGACGATGTTGAATAAACTTTAAAGCTCAAATAACAAAGATCGATAAGCTTGAACAACAATATCTCATAAGGTGACAAAGGTTATCTCCCTTTCGGAGAATAAATTTTGTACTGATGAAAAAATCGATGGAGAAAATCATTCTTAAAAAGTCTTAGTTTTAATAGAAAGAAACTAATGAGAGTTTCTGTCACATAAGATATGCATCCCGAACGCTTTCAGCAAATGAGCGACGTCATTGCAGACGTGTGTGTGTGTGTGTGTGTGTGTGTGTGTGTGTGTGTGTGTGTGTGTGTGTGTGTGTGTGTGTGTGTGTGTGTGCGCGCGTGTGTAGCTGCGTGTGTAGCTGCGTGCGTGCGTGCGTGCGTGCGTGCGTGCGTGCGTGCGTGCGTGCGTGCGTGCGTGCGTGTGTGTGTGTGTGTGTGTGTGTGTGTGTGTGTGTGTGTGTGTGCGTGCGCATATAATAGTATTCACTAGCGTCGGATAATTAGTAAAGCACGAAATTGGATAATATTTCAAAAAATTATAATTGATAAATCCCACTTTACATCGAAAATGCATTCCCTTTGATGCTATTAATACTAGGAATCAAATATTCTTTGATGCAATAATTGTAGTATAATTCTCCAATCATTTAAAAAAAAATACTAATAACGAAATTTAGCACAGCCTCTTTTGTTTCTTGGGTATACTGTGTGTATGATGTAAGATATGAACTTGAGAATTTATTACGTCACAACGTGTGTTACAATGCCTGCAGTATTAGAGAACGTCTATAGATTACAATATGCTTGAAGACTTACATGAAAATTTACATTAGAAGAAAAGAATAGTGTCATATGTAATGATTCTTATAGTTTCATGTCTTGTATATGTTCGTGTAACCACTATGGTAGTTATCAGTAAAGAGGTGTCCATTTAAGGAACACTCCACTCATGTCCGATATCTAGATGTTACAAAAAGTATGAAAGAAAGTGTGACGGGCAACGCCACTTAATGGAAATGTGACGGGCATCGCCACTAGTTAATTAAAATGATTATTAGTATTATTATTAAATCTTTCATAACAAATTACAAGTAATGATAATCTTAATTGACTGTATTAATGATCTTTCAACAGACACCAATCGTCTATCACTTGGTAGATAAGCAGACGCAGTAAGCGTTTTTTAATTCTTCCACAACATAAACAACATTTACACTCACATAATTTTCCATAGGTAGAGAACGTCTTACTGAAGGAGAAAACAAATCCGATTTTAATGTATTTATAGCAGGTGTGCACAAACCGCGGCCCGTTGGCCGCATGCATGTGTTGTGTGTTTTCTACCGAGCCATCCATGTGCAATCTGATTTGCGGCCCTCCATGCACTATCAATTGGAAATTTGACCCTCTGGCCTAAAATGTTTGTGCACCCCTGATTTTATAGCGACCCCCCCCCCCCCCCCATCAACCCATTTTCTTCGGTCTTTGGTTCCTAGTTTTGATGCCCGATTCTGAACTCTTTGAGTCGAGTTCTTTTCCAATTACATTCCTACTGCCATTGTTGGGAGGGTGCTGACGAGCAGGTCTGCACGTCCTTTGTCTACACTCACAGTCTTCGCCCGGCGTGTTAACTGAGAGACAGTTTCCATTTTTATGCTGTGTGCATTTGCTGGCGGACGATCAAGTGAGGTAGAACGGTTTGGACTGGATCAAGAACCACGCGGCATAAATCAAAAGCTATGTCATAGCTTGCCCATCAAAAATCACAAGGAACATTTCTCATGGCATATTTCTCACGAACAACGATAAGCGTATACCTTTAATTGCTGAGTAGAATTAGACTTCGTGTTCGTATATTGATTATCTTGTTAATTGTTAAATCTTATTAAATCTTATTTTAATTGTTAAACCCTCTTTGTAGTACATTTTTATGCATTATAGACCTAATGTTAACACACGGTTTGGATAGGGGCGATTGAGCTGAATGACGTAATGAATGCATATTAATTTAGAGGAATTTAACGACTCCAAGCCAGCTTTTGTACGCAAATTGTCAGTTTGTAAATCTGTTGTCTGCACTACAAGACGCATTTTTAAGTTAGTCGAATGATAATTTGGGCAACCAGTCTGTGTAGGATAGAGAGAAGGAATTAATTTAAACTATCATTTTTAAAGTAACTATCATTTTTAAAGTCCTTAAAAATCCTAGGCAGGGTCTATAAAGAAATACTGGAAACATAACACAAACCACACAAGTAAAGCATAATATGGAAAATGGAGGTTTGTACTCCGCTTTGTTTGTCCATTGCTTTAATGCATGAAACACATTCACAAAATGAACAACACTTAGTGTCGATGACCCATATTATCCCTGTCTTCTATACCTTACACATTCCAGATGCTTTGTTACAGACTTCATTACTTACTGTTGTATAAGTATTATCATTCTTGTATTCCATCGTAACATCATAAATTCCACAAAACGTCTACTAAACATGAAAGTAGTTTTTCAGTCATCAGCACCTGACGTTTTGTTATTGCTCCTGAATACACAACATTTACATAATGACGCATATTTCTGCAGGTTTACGAATTGCAAAATATGAAAAAATATATTAGTATTAAATATAACATATAATTATATTTTAGATAGATAGATAGATAGATAGATAGATAGATAGATAGATAGATAGATAGATAGATAGATAGATAGATAGATAGATAGATAGATAGATAGATAGATAGATAGATAGATAGATACAGTGAAATTTATATAATCATGTCATGCATACGTTTTAATTGTTATGTATTTATTTCAGTACTCCTGCCAATACAAAATGGGAAATACCTGTTTACTTTAAGTGTAGCAGTAATGCTGCTATTATATTTCTACAATGCACGTTCATGGAACATAAAATGTAAGTTTTTCAAACGTTATAACTAAATATTTTGTCTTTGATAATGTGCTAGAGTAAATGTGCCTATCCCTATTTCTAAACTTAATAATTATATATTCGTTTTCAATGTAAATGTGACCCAATCTTGGGGACTTCTTATGATGGTACATTTTAGTAAGTGTCAGTGTGGGATTAAACAACTCAGGTAAAGAATATGCTAGAATATGCTGATGCAATCCTAACCTGTTCCAAACTTATGAGTAGTTTTCTAATAGTCTCACACTTGTTCATAACAATTTCTTCCAATGGTGACAGACCGAAAAATTGAAAATTATTTTGTTGAAGAAAGTCCTATACTCTTATCACTTTGATTTTCACATAACTCGAGTCTGGTCATAAAAGCAATCATTAGTTTATATGTTCACTGAATATAAACGGTGAATGGACTGAGAAATATTTCGAACGTTTGCTATTAATTTATGACTTGAATAGGAGAATGCTTCTTGTAAGTGAACCATTATTACTATGTTCAGTAATTTAAAGACATTGTACATTACACATGTGAATTTTGATCAATGCTGCATTTCTTATGCTCCATGTGTATTGGGATAATGAATATTGTCACGGTAAAGAGGTGGGAACCAACATTATATTTTATTTCATTATCTAAAACCCGCTAACGGACTAGGGGAAGTAATCCAGTTTCGTTATTGTACACAATATATATTGATTGAATTTGGAGTATTCATGCATGATGAGATAACGAGTGTTTATGAGTTAGATATCCAAATGCATTAAAGTCGCCAATAGTGAGTGTGGTTCACGTGAATAAAAAAGTGTGCCTCAACAGATTATGTCACAAGACATAAGAAGTTCTAGAAGCTTTGTGGAAACTCAGTAAAACTATATAAGGGAAGAAGAGAGACTTGTGTCTTCATGATGAAAACGTGGATTTATGTGAAGACATCTTCATTTGTGTGGAATTGTGTATACAGAGATTTCATTAAGAAGTTGGGAATGTCTCTTTCCACCTTTTCTTTTCATCTGTCAAATGCCTAGTGTTGAAGATACGAGATAACTTGCTTCAATATATCATGGAAAATCTAGAAAGTTCGACTTCAAGATAGCTTATGCACACAACATTGGTTGTATGCAATTACGACAGATAAGCCATTTTCATCTCCATGTCTGAGCTTGTTTGAATCCACATTTCGCAGATGGAGAGACAGCATCTCAGTGCCCCTCAGACACGAGAAGTTCTGCATCCATAGACGCAATGACACACTCCACTGGACGACACATCTGGTAATGCTTAATATCACTGGGATTTTTCCGTTGTCAAGGTAACCAGAGAAAGCTATTACCAAGGTTGGCAACACACCAACAGAGGCACATATTTACCCCCACTGCGAATCTGAGATGGTGCCTAGATCCTGTAGGTCTTCACTGTCCAGTGACACATTGATTGTGTCATATCATCTCTTTGAAAGTACTCCTTATGAGTGTTGTGTGAGATTATGTCATCTCCCTAAGAACATTGACTTTACTAAGTGAATAATTGATAAAAGGCAAACACACATTTTAGAACTGTTACGAATAAGAACATTTAATCTCTTCTTGTTGAACTCATTATTATTGTCATTTTGTGTAACAATATACTCTAAGACAATGTTTAGACACATGCCTATGTTGTATGTGAGTTATCATTGTTGATAGCAGTGCCATTTACCACGTAAGAATCGTATATTTAATTTTTGTTTTACATTTTGAAGTTCATCATTTTTATCTCTCCTTCATTTCCCACAGAGTGTATGACATTGGAAAGTTGTATGTTTGACTAAGCAATGTATGAAAGAGTAGTGCCCCAAATTAGGTAATAAACGACCTATTTTTCCATTTTCAAACAAACTTGTTATTAATAGTTTTTTTGAGATGGGCGAAAGAATTTGTATTTGTATTGTTTTGTTCGTTCATCTGTTCGCCCGTTTACTCACTTTTATTTTACTCGCTCACCCGCATGCACAGCCAATAAAACATTCATTTACATAATAGAATAAAAACGGGTCTCACCCAAACATCAATGGGGTTTGTTATGTGTTTTGTGTAACAACTTAAGACGGCGTATTACTGGCACATGTCACACGAGCTTCTTGGAGATACACCAGAACAAGACAAACCTGACTTCACTCCCTTGTGTCTCTACATTAGCTTGCTCCACACTTGTGACAAATATAATTGCAGACTTTGTAAGTTGATAATGTGTGTGAGATAGAAAGTAGTTTAGAGACGAAATATGGCTGAAATTTAGTGTTGCATTAATTTGACCTTGCAGAAAGTAGCACGCCATAATTTTATTTTATAGTTTTATACTCACTACTGTACTCTACCAGATCATGTAGGTGTTTGAATAGAGTATTGTCATCGACTTATCAGTAAAGGTGTTGGTGGAAGTTGATTCTTGTAAATTCCGTTCGAGAGCTAGTATGACAAAAATTGAGGCTTCAGTTTGGTATGATATTTTTTTTGAACATTCCTCATGGTGTGCTATGTGGTGCACATGAAAATTCTAGAACACATCGTGTGATGTGCTTTGATAGCTCATGTGAAGTTCTAGATAACTCTCCATGGTGTGCTTTGTATTGCATCGAAGATTCTGGAACTGTTGTGTAGCATGCCTAGAAAGGGAAACATTGGACCATCACCTAATAGCTGGTCTTGTGGGATAATTATTAATAACTATAAATTAAAATAAATTCTTGATCACATGTAAATAGGTATGTGTTGTTGATTAATAAATAATAATCATGACCACTGAAGGTTCCCAGAGAGGTGTCATGGCTAATAATATGCTTGTTTTAAAAAACTGTATGAATGTTTGCAATAATTACATAGGATTTAAAAGTTTATGTTTTATAGGTATTTGTTTGTTATTCTCGCACAAAATCATTACATAACCATTTAAAAGTGTTCGGTAAGAAGATTTTGATGGCATTTTATGAGAGTTTAGATGAAAAAATTATAAACCAAAATATGCCTATTTTCCAGACGCCCAAGAAATGCAATCGCTTCAAGACAGCAAAGATGACGTGTACTTTTGGACTCAGACCCTAAAACAACAGCTTTCGGGTAAAAATAAAGACATTTATTGAAATAATATTATAAACTCAGACCCTAAAACAACAGCTTTCGGGTAAAAAGAAAGACATTTATTGAAATAATATTATAAAAGTTTAGAGTGCTCACATCGTGAAATATCAGTCTAATTGTATAGATTTCTGCGTCTGCATATATTATCTGTTTAGAATGCACTCATGTTTCGAATCCATAAATTTATTTAATTAATGCAGTCAAAACTATTATTATATCTTTTAACAGTAAATGATTCAACACGGACATCATTTTGTTATAATAAAGACAAACTGTAAAATCCGTTACACACAATAAAAGTAAATGTATTATAATTATTAAGCACTATACATAATAGTAACAATAAAATTGCATGCATTTACTTTGATCACAGGAGAACCATATCGATATAATGGTATATTGGTCTGGTTTGAGATGACTTGGTTCCTTTTTCAGTCGAAACCACAAAATCTCTCGCGTGCTTTATTTGTTGTGTTATCAAGATTTGAATAGTGATTCCCTACAGATTCAAGTCTGTCCGCTGTAAATATGTCATAATTAAAGGTATTCACAGATCAATCTAAAATTGATAGAAATCATCACAGAACACATTTCCATTCGTAGCACCTATCCTTTATAACTCGGGAATAGTCACACCATAATTTTCAAAAGAGTTCTTAAAACATTTTTTCATTGAAAACACAATGTATACTTTATAATTTCTCGCTACCTGAGGAATGGTCATTCTATATGTGTGTATGTGTTATTAATATATTACTATATTGATCAATCTACATTACTGTACGTCTGAAAAGATGGAAAGTCAGGAAGAAACTGATAACGCAGAAGTAGATCTGATATGACAGATAGACAGCTTTATAATAAAAAGGTGTACAGATAGATAGATAGATAGATAGATTGATTGATTGATTGATTGATTGATAGATAGATAGATAGATAGATAGATAGATAGATAGATAGATAGATAGATAGATAGATAGATAGATAGATAGATAGATAGATAGATAGATAGATAGATAGATAGATAGATAGATAGATAGATAGATAGATAGACAGATAGATAGATAGAAAGAGCATGTTTATAGTTTAAATATTTTTTAAGACTGAGAGCGCAATTAAAAGCACAAAGTATGATCAATATTTTGTTTGTAAATTTCCCAATAACGACACGAACTATTTATTACAGACGCAGTAGCAGACAACAGAAAATTCATAACTTGCGAATCACTTAAGGATTTTCACAAATATTGTAAGTACTAATGATGAAAATAGTCCAGAACTCTATTGTAGGTTATTCGGATACCTTAACTATCTTTTTTAAGCACGCACACAAATACTCACACATGCATCCAGAAAATCTACAAATACGCAACAGTGCAACACTATTTTGTAATGTATTACTGAAAGAAAAATGCACATGGTATTTGCCCTACGAGATATTTCATTGAAACTGATATGAGTAATTTTATTTGTATG
The DNA here is from genome assembly GCA_028829895.1 of Sinotaia quadrata. Lineage (NCBI taxonomy): Eukaryota > Metazoa > Mollusca > Gastropoda > Architaenioglossa > Viviparidae > Sinotaia > Sinotaia quadrata. Next base: position 137,107,923 of record CM054179.1, read on the forward strand.
CAATATTGTGAATGCATATTTAGTCCTTATATGGCTGTATTAGAGAAGAAAGTAAGTTACTGTGCTTCAGTAAATAAATTAATAGATATTGTAGATAGATAGATAGATAGATAGGAAGATAAATAGAAAGATAGATAGATAGATAAATAGATAGATAGATAGATAGATAAATAGATAGATAGATAGATAGATAGATAGATAGATAGATAGATAGATAGATAGATAGATAGATAGATAGATAGATAGATAGATAGATAGATAGATAGATAGATAGATAGATAAATATATAAATATATAAATAGAGAGAGAGAGAGAAATAAATAGATAGGTAGATGGATGGATGTGTGGATGGATGGACGGACGGACGGACGGACGGATGGATGGATGGATGGATGGATGGATGGATGGATAGATAGAAAGATAGATAGATAGATAGATGTATTTGAAATTCATCAACAGAAACCTAGAATATTACAAATGTTAGTATATTTTAAAGCTTTGCCACAGTACTCGTGAACCCGAATGAAATAAAAATTTAAAACACTCTCCATACTTATATTAGAACAAATGACTAATTAATTTCTAATTCGTGAAATAAGAGCTAAAGGGTGAATCAAGAATAAAGAATAATGACTTGAATCTTTATCTACCATTTGTTTTCTCGCTAATTTGTTGTGAATTGGGAATCAGATTTATATTTTATTTGAAACGACAAGAGAGTCTCTTTAATTATGAGAATATTATAATTCCTACACGTCTATGATAATACGCACCTCTCAACTAGCATTTTACGGACTGAAAGATTAACCTCCGTACTTCCCCCATAATAATTTCTAGCATTGTAAAAGAACACTACAGAATAATTCTGACCTGACAAATGTCCAAACAGACTAGTGGACATTCTTTATACTTGTCTACAACCGCCTTATTAATTGTTAGGTCCCCACCACTACTCCTAACCTTTTGCCTGAGGCAGAGGGTGTTGATAAACAAAGAAAATATAATTTAATAGCAATATCAATACTACAATGTAATTCAAATTTGAACAAATACAAATAAATATTTCATAGATAAAAATATATGAAACAAGTGACAAATAAAGGAAGGGGTAGATGCATTTGCCGCTATCAGTACCAAATTAAAGAGTGTTTATTTCAACAGAAAACATATACTATTAACAAAGGTTAGCATACATAAGTACATCGACATATTTGCAATTGAAATATTTGCTTTCGGTTATCAATTACCTAAATTTGCTGGAAGATTCTGCCATCAGCATTAACTAGCCTACATGAGAACATTGGAGTATCAGAAACGTTTATACTATACCTATGCCTACCTTTGTTTGTATCAAATTGTAAGTTGTCCCTAATTGTGCTTAAATCGCGGACATGGTTCGTACAAATCTAAAAGTATAGATGCAACAGGTTTCATGAAATATGGTCCGTTCACTCGACTCATGAAATTCCGGCACACGTTTGACACGTTAATTGGAGGTAGATAAGTTAAAATGGTATCTAAAAGGTTAATTTACTCTAAATATCCTGAATTATTTTTAATGTCACTAACATTCATTACAATTACGACTTCTTCAAGTACAAATACTCAGTTGGACCTCCATATATTGAAACAATGGAACAGTTTAGTACTAATCTATTAAAATAGAAAAAAAAGATACATTACATTAACGCTGTGTTTCAGCTGAACACTGTGACAACACAAGCTAACGCTGTGTTTCAGCTGAACACTGTGATAACACAACTTAACGCTGTGTGTTTCAGCTGAACACTGTGATAACACAACCTAACGATTTGTGTTTCAGCTGAACACTGTGACAACACAACATGCCGGGTAAAGTTTGATGAATCTGCTGAAGAGCGAGTATCACAGTTACGCGTCCCCTACATGCGGGTGTCAGGGGAACAGCTGGACAATATCAGCAGCATTGGAAAGGATGTGGAACCGAAAAGATACATTTTTCTCACGGCTGCTTCCTCCAACCACTATCATGAGTCTCAGGCACTTGTGTACAACTTAAATCACAATGTCTTCAGCAAGCTTCACCCGTCCAACTTTACTTTCGTGTACATTGATTTGGGATTAACTCCCTTGGAGAAAAGCCGGGTATGACAAATAACGTTCATGTTGTGGGTACTGAAATCTAATTTGTAGGTATGTTACGTAAGACATACTTCCTTTTTGATATTGAGCATACATGAGTGAATGAGTGTTCTTTAGTGCACTTTTTTATTTTGAAAATAATTTGCTTTGAAACACGTCATGATTTCCCTCTCTGGTTGCATTTAGGTTGAGAAGAATTGTAACTGCACTGTTATAACCATGCCATATGAAATGTTTCCAAGTGTGTCAAGAAGCCCTATATGCTACGAGTGGAAACCACTTATTATCAAGGTCGGTTTGTTACTATTATTCAAGTTTGTGGCCTACTTTCAAGCAAGACATTTCATTTTAACTGTCTGCTTATTTTGCAAATAAGTTGTGTCGATTATTTCAAAAGTAGACTTTTTAACTTCTTTTCAATTTTTCATTCATTGAGAAAATGCATTGATTATAATCTATCATATCTAATGTAGATAATTGTACTAACACTTAAATACAGTTTTACTGTAAATGCAAAATATTTTTTTAGTAATTATGAACTCAGTAAACTTCTGCATTCAATTATCTCTGTTTATCAATTTGTTAATTAAGGAAAGTATATATGCATGTAATACAATTGTTGTGTCTCTGTGTTTGGCTGGGATTAACTACTAGACTACTAGACTGATTTTGATCAGACTTATACTGTTGTATACCTTGTTACCATAGAATCAAGTTAGGGTATGTAGCATCATGTTATCCTATAAGGAAACCTCCAGTATCCCTATAACTAAATTGTGTCGCATGTAAGAAAACTCACCAGTAAAAAATAAAGAGCATGTGGCCATCGTTTATACATCATAGTGACCTCCATGACCTCAATGCACAGAGGATGATTTGTGTTTCACTCAGATTGCCTTGCTCATTCTGAGTATTATATTTTAGATTGTAGGAAATATTATATATCAAATGTTTGTGTGTTACATTAAGCATTCTGTGTTGTTATTACTTAAGTTTGCAATGCCTACTGGAAAGAGATCACAAATTAATTAAACCTTGGCTAATGCAAAGAGATAGCAACATTTGCATGACCATTGTAATACCACTTACAGTACTGGGGAGTTTCTTTGTTCCAGAGAGATAAGCAATAGATTTTATCACAACAAAATCAAACCAAATTTCAATCTAACTTTAAAATATAATTTGCTATTCTAAACTTAATATATAAGAAACATGATTTTGGCATCAAGTAGTATTGTTCTTTCTTGGCAATAAAACAGTACATTAAAGTAATTTCGCATTAAGCAACATATTCTGCAAACGGACATTTATGTGATCGAAGCTGTGGGCAAAAACTAGTTAAACATGTGTCTCAAATAATTATTAAATATTCCGTGTAAGACATTAAATGTGTATCAACACACAAACTAGTTAAACATGTGTCTCAAGTAATTATTAAATATTCCGTGTAAGACATTAAATGTGTATCAACACACAAACTAGTTAAACATGTGTCTCATATAAGTATGATCATTGTTAAATATTCCGTGGAAGACATTAAATGTGTATCAAAACACAATTCTGAAATCACTAGCATGTAGAAATTAAAATGAATAATCTCCAGAGAATATCACCATATTTAATCTTTGGTTAATTAATAAGACTCTCTCTCTCTCTCTCTCTCTCTCTCTCTCTCTCTCTCTCTCTCTCTCTCTCTCTCTCTCTCTCTCTCTCTCTCTCTCCTTTTAATAATCTCTGTCTCTCATTCGCTACTCAGTATGTTCCTATTTCTCATTGTCTGATTCTCTCTTCATTATTGATTCTCTCCCACTAACTCACTAACTCACTTACTCTCTCTCTCTCTCACACACGCACACACAGACACACATACACACACACACACACATTACACACAACTACACAGACACACACCTACAAACATGCACGCTCATACACATTCTTTCTTTCCTACTCAATACCTGTCCTAATTCAAGACGTTCTTCATTGCTTCACTTTCAATAATGCAATTCGAAAATTTCAGACGTTTCTCAAACAGTCAATTGTCCCTTGAATAGGTTCATTATAAGGTGTTGTGTTCGAGCTTTTCGACAATTAATATGACAGAAATGATGTAAAGTACTAATGTTCATTATCCGTTCATAAGTGCATGCATTTTTCTATAAGATTATCTATTCCACGTGTGATTTTGTCTCAAGGCCATGTTGCCCAAAGCTGAAGTCTTGTTCTATGTGGACACTTCAATTCGGTTCCAAAGCAACACGAATGTGGAAACAATAGCACTCGAGGTCAGACGACGTGGTGTCCAGCTTAAACAGGGCGTGTTTACCATACCTAACCATACCCTATGGCCCATGTTTCGTTTCTACCGAGAGATGCCTTGTCTGTTCCTCTCATATGTAGAATGGCAGGCAGGGATCCTCTTTTTTCACAACCGTGATTTCATCGACAAGGTAATATAGTTTATGATATAAACATTTTACTTTGTGTGCAATTTTGAGGGACCAAAAGAATAACTGACTATTTCATTTACGTAACTATTGCAATATTAGCTTTCACCTTTTATGCTAATTATGTGTATGTGCTGATGTGGGGCGGCTGCTTGCTGTAGTTCTACATGGAGTTTCTTGCAGGTTGACGTCACTCCGCGTGTCACGTTGACTGTTGATGGTAAATAATGCTGACTTTCAAGTCATTTATTATGGTCGTTCCTATCGTGCATCTGGCATACAAGTGAATTCCAACTGCTTGTAGGTTTCTAAATAAACAACACTTCTTCTAGATATAGCTTATTACCCTGCTATTTGGTAAGGGGAGACTTCAATCTTCAACAGCAAGCCTTGGGCAAATATTTACCTGCTTAGATCTCATCAATGACCAGGAAGACAGTCAAGTAGGTCAACATGGCATCTATCTCAATCCTAGTAACACTGATACCTGTTTGGTGGAACCCACCACAGCAAACTGCAGCAAACTTTAAGACCTAACTGAAGGGTTTGCTTCACTGGAAACAAACCGTCGTAGACGTAAATCATTTTGCTTGCCAGTTCTTTATATTCCCTCTCCCTCCATACTTCTATATACACTCCCTTTCCATACTTCCTTAAACGTCCTTTCTCTCCGCACTTATGTATGCTCCATCCCTCTTGATACCTCTTTAAACTAATTTCCACAAAATTCTTTATATTTTTTCCATCCTTCTCTGTACAGGAACCGCAATAGACTTTTGATAGTTTGAATTTCTCTCTATTGTTTTGTTCCTGTAAGTATTCACTCTTCCCATCTTATTCTGAAGAGGGCATTCTGCGTGTCATTGTTCCTTTGGTGGTGATTGTGTTTTTTTTATATATGTTTGATCTTATAAGACACACACTGTTTTAAAGGTTTTACTGCTTGTTTCTGTAAGGAAATTGATGAGTGTTTTTAGTATGTTTTGTTGTTGTGGTGGTGGTGGTTTGTGGTTGCAGATAAAGTAGTGATTGAGTGGAGAGTGTAATTTGTAATAGATCTTTAATGTCAATGATTGTTTTCTTTTTTAGTGTATAGTGGACAGTGTTTTAGGAAGCGTCGTATAGTGTTTTCTCTTCTACAGTGATGGCAGGTTTTTGTTTGATCTAAAATATTGTGTTAAGGGGTCTTCACATGTTTTTAATTTTATAATCTGTTTAATTTGTGCATGCATATCTGAATTGTCTATGGGAGTGTTTGAATGTCCACTGTCACAAACGGGAGGGCTCGTTACAAGCCGACCCTGAGCTGAAGTTAGAGATGCAAGGGGTGAAGTCTATTTTTGGCCTGCTCCGGTGCACCTCCAAGGAAAGCCCGTGTGACGTATGCCAGTACTACGTCGTGTCAGGTTGTTACATAGACACACATGACATACACCATTGATGTTTGGGTGGGGCCCAGTTTATTAGTGTCATGCCAAGGAACGTTTTATTGGCGGTGTGTGTTGTGAGTGTGTATCATAAATGTGAATAAATGGACGAACAGACGAACGGTGCAAAACAATAGTACAAATTCTTTCGTCCCTCTCAAAAACTATGAATAACAAGAGAGTTGAAAGATGTTTAAATCAGGTTATTTATTTCCCGATTTAAAAGGGGCACTACTCTTTCGCACAGTGATTAATCATTCATTCAACTTTCCAATGTCATACACTCTGTGGGAAATAAGGGGAGATGAAAATGATGAAATTCAAAATATAAAATAAAGATTAATTACACAATTCTTATGCGGCAAATGGGGCCGCTTTAACAACAGTTGACATATAGAATAAGCATTAATTTTAACATTACAGTTCGAATTTCACAAATGATATAATAGTGTTCATTTTCTTAGAGTCCTAGAGTTAAGTATGTGCGCGTTAGCCGTGCTAATTATTACTCACTATTAATGTCAGAGTTCCAAGGAGATGACGTAAGCTCACACGTCACTTATAAGGGGCACTTCAAAGTGAAGACCAGGACGCAATTGAGGCGTCGCATTACAGGTGAAGATTCTGCAGAATCTAGGCACCACTTTCAGATTATCACTGGGGAGAAATCTGAAATTTAGCTGACTGTTGTCAGCTTCGATAATTGTCGCTGTTTCTGGTTGTCGTGGAAACGGACACCCCAACGACGTTTAGCATTATCGGGTGGAGTCGTCCAGTGGGATGTGTCGTCGCATTACATTGAGTGTAGAAATCCGGATATCTGTAAGATTTATCTCGGTGCTAGCCTTCTCAATTTGCGGGATAGACTGCCAAACGAACTCAGACAGGGGGGAAGAACAAATTGGTCCCTCGTGTCGTTAACTGCATACAACCAGCGTCGCATGCATCGGGTTTTTCTTGGCAGTGAACTTTCCACTTTGCCAAAAATTATACTGAGTAATTTTGCCTCGTTACTCAATATATGGCATCAGACGGATGGAAAACGGATGGAAAGAGATTTTTGCAGCTTTCCTTTATGAAATCTCTGTACATGAGATAATTCATAAGTGAAGTTAGACTGGCTTCAGACGGATCGACGTTTTCAACATTGAGAGTAAAGTCTTCATTTTGCCTCTTATATAGCTTTCACTGAAGGTTTCCAAAACTTCCAGAAGCTATGTCCTGTGACATGATTTTTGCCTTGGATATATAGTGGTAATCGTGATGCACGCTTTTCTGTGGTCAATTCTAATGCGCACTGGCCATTTCTCTCGTCAACAACATGTGACTAGTAGTGCGCAGTTGTCCCATTGTTTAATATACATATCTTTCACAAACTAATGCATATATTCAATATGATAATTGACACACACTGCGTCACGAACGTCTGTCTACTAAAGAGATCTTAGGTGACCGTTACTGGAAGTTACATGCTACATATGAAAATAACAAAACTCGGGTTACTTCAACTAGTTTTGTTAGCGGTTTTTTAAAATGAAATAAAATATAATTTCTGTCCCTCATTTCCTGTGACATCCACCATGTTTGTACCATATTTTGCCCTATCTGTTGCTTTATTTCCTGATATATTCTTGTGTCTTGGTATCCATAGTAATGTGGTTTTAATGTTGTCATTATCGAGTTTCTTAAGGTAATTTATTATTTTGCTTATGGTGTAAGTTATAGATGCGATGTATGTGAGACAGAATGTCTGTTTTGAGGATAAGGAGGCAGTTAATATTAGTATGTTTTTACTTTAAGGTAAGGATTTATTTTTCTTCAATTGTGAAAGTATTATTTGTATGCTTGCAAGTTCAGTTGTTTGTATTGAATTAGTAGGTTGCAATTTGTATGTAAATGTCTGTTCCAGTTCCGTCAGTAGTATTTGAACCATTTTATACCATTTTAGATGGTATGGATATTTTTGTAGCTGTTGTCTAATGTGTTGTGTCGTGAAAGTTGCGTGTTAGTGCTTTTTGAGTTTATATCTTGTAAGGTCTACGTGTGGAAGTGGGGCCATGTGACGCATATGCCACTCACTAGTTAATGATGCTGATGATGATTGCTACTTTTAGTAGTAGTAGTAGTAGTAGTAGTAGTAGTAGTAGTAGTAGTAGTTGTAGTGGTAATAGTAATAGTAGTAGTAGTAGTAGAAATAGTAGTAGTAGTAGTAGTAGTGTTATTATCAATATTATTATTCAGCCTCTTTCCACGACTTCTGATTTTGACTGTCGGTTGTGATCCAAGGTCTGAGAATCTTACCAAGTGATTAGTCAAACATTCAACTTTCCAATGTTATACACTCTGTTGGTAATAAGGGGGGGATAAAAATGATGAATTTCAAAATATAATAAAAATAGACACACAATTATTTTGCGGTAAATGCCACCGCTATTAACAATAATTCATATACAATATAACCGTAGTTTTACCACCATATTAAATTTATATTGTATACAAATATCAACAATGAATAATGAATGTCTATTCACAAAAATTATAACAATAACAATATTAAATTCCAGATCGACCCAAAAATACGATTTAAATCTTCCTATTCCTAACAGTTCTAGATGCGCTTAGATTTAAATGTTCTTATACATAACAGTCTAGGTGCGCTTTTGCCTTCTAATTTTAACTACTCACAATACTGTCAATGTTCCAAGATCAGTGACGTAATCATCACGTGTCACTCATAATGGATGTTTGAGAAGATGGAAGACAAGGTAACGCATCGTAGCGTCGTTCTTAAGAAACGAAAATAAAAGAGATATATTAGGATAAGAACAATCATTTCAAAACAAAACCAAATATGATTCTAAGCTACAGATAATGCGATGTTTGACTTTGATATATGAAACTAACATTTATCCTCTTTTTCACCCATCAGTTATTAACTCCATGTCTCATATTACTTCTTCACTGAAGCTGAAAGAGAAACACATCTGTAAAGTTTACAGTAACAAGCAGAAAATGTGTGATATAAGGCAACCTCTATTTCAGATTATCCTCGAACCCTGGGTGGCGTGTGCATTAAACCAGACTTGTATGTGCCCCGTTGATCCAGGGACTGTCATTAAATGTCATCACAAGACACGAGAAGTGGGAGAATGCCATCGGTTTGATCAGTCCAGTCTTTCCATTATCCTCGTCCATCTCTATGGAAACAAGGTCGACCTCGTAGAGTTAAACACTCACGTTCCAGACGTTAGAAGGGGAGATAAAATGGATTATTTTCGAGATTAATTTGTCCAATCTTAATCAAAGATTTTTGAGGACTTGATATATATTTTATTAATTTTCTTATTGTATTATTTTATTTCCCATCACAGCACCGTGATTTAGGAAACTTCTGTGAAAATAAATTGTAAAAGAACATTTAATTATGAAGTATAAACATTTCTATATATACACATAAATATTATCTCCCTCCCCTCTCTCTCTCTCTCTCTCTCTCTCTCTCTCTCTCTCTCTCTCTCTCTCTCTCTCTCTCTCTCTCTCTCTCTCTCTCTCTCTCTCTCTCTCTCTCTCTCTCTCTCTCTCTCTCTCTCCATATATATATTTTATACATACATACATAGCTATATATTGATCTTTTCATCAAATTACAATTTTATGCTCTTGTATCCAAATGAAATGGATGTGACATTTTTGTTTATTTGCTTGCTTTCTTGTATGTTGCTCTTCTTTCTTTAGTCTAACACTCTAATTAAACTTAGTATCGGACTTTCCAGATGACTAGTTATGTAATTTTAATCTAGCTTGTCACTGGTCTCAGACGCCATAATTTGCGAAAAGCCTTAGTGTTGGAGCAAGCGAGTTCTTGCCCCTTGACCTGAACCCACTTTGGCTGGATATAGCCAGCAGAGTAAACAAATTGCTGTCATCAACTGGTAGAATGCAAAAATAGGCATTCAGGGAAAATTAAATTAGATGGTTTTCGAACCATCTAGCATCTCCTATAAAGAGAGTACAGTTATCTCCTTCAGTAAAATAATTATATGTCAGTAGACTAGTTTGTCGGTTAATTCTTACTGGATTTATAATTCGGATTCATGTCAGAAAATGTCAAGGAAATTGTTACGGACAGCAGTCAACTTAAAGGCCACTCACTCGTCCGTCATTTCTAAACTTGGCGATTGGTGACCAGGCTGAAAGGTAAGGCCCGTCACAATCATCACATATCCTGTTGGTCCATGCATACATCAGGTGCCCGACTGCACATTGCATTAAAGAATTGAAGAGACATCACCAATGCTGTCTTGAAGCTGACCACATGATCCTCCTCAGATCCAAATTAGTTGAAAATAAGTTGAAGACTCTCGAAAGACATTGCCATTACTTTAATAGTCATTGCCATAATCCGTATATTGTGCATGACATCCTTATAATAATGACATTGCCATAGGCCATACGTTGTTCATGACATCCTTATAGTGATGATATTGCCATAGTCCGTATTTTGTGCACGACATCCTTATAGTGATGATATTGCCATAGGCCATACATTGTGCACGACATCATTATAGTGGTAATATTGTAGGGACGCATTTTATTTTATTAGAACTTTTATCTGAACTTCTACCTCTTCAATTTCTTTTGTTATTCTTTATTTCTTTATTAAAATTGTTGACACTTTTCAATTTCGACATTTCATTTATCGTCCCGTTACGTCCAAATTGTTCTAGGAGTTGGACATCATCCATCACGGGTGTCTGTGGGCTACGAGCTACTTAATGATTATTACATGTTGACCCTAGTACTAGACGGTTTGTGACGCGTTATCTTTGTTGTGCGGCCTTGCGTCTGTTGGATTATTTGTGCGGAGTGTGTGTGTGTGTGTGTGTGTGTGTGTGTGTGTGTGTGTGTGTGTGTGTGTGTGTGTGTGTGTGTGTGTGTGTGTGTGTGTGTGTGTGTGTGTGTGTGTGTGTGTGTGAAGTCGTATTAGCTTCCAAAAGCGGGTGTGTGTGTGGGGGGAATAATTAACCAATATTTATTTTTTCTCGTCTTTCTCCCCTCCTGCATTTACACGTAATTAACAACCGCCACACTCTTCCTCAAAGAAGGGTTATATATGTTTATAATGACATACTATTTCCTAATAAAAACGTAACCATTCCCATAATACATAGATGCTATTATTTTTTCTAGCCAAACGTCCACCGTTTTTTCCTTATAGATGCTTTTAATTTTTCCATTAAAAGGGTCCACCGATTGGTTCCTTTTAAATGCTTTTCTTTGTTCAAGCCAAGTGTCAACCGTTTGGTTCCTTATAGATGCTTTTATTTTTTCTAACCAAAGGTCAACCGTTTGGTTAATATAGTTAGTTTTATCTACTTTTAGCCAAGGGTCATCCGTTTGGTTCTTTATAGTTACTTTTATTTTTTCTACCCAAGGGTCTACCGTTTGGTTTCTTTTACTACCCTTCATTACAGAAGAGATTCGATACACATAACGCTTCACCAAAAAGCATTTCAAAAAGATAAAGTTTAAGGATTCTGCACCCTACATTTGTCTTGAAACAATGCTGATCTCTACCATGGCTAACTTTATGTATCAATCAAATTGACTAACACAAGTAGAATTAATAAATATTTATAACTGTCCCATTTCCACTAAACCCGCATTTTGTCATCACGCATTACCTATCCATAAACAAGCTGATAGTTCTTCAGCCTAAAATTTGGATAACCACATACCGATGTCTTATGAAAACGTGCTGTAGGTTTGAATCCGTCATTTTACTGTGCAGATATTTGTACATATCATTAGTGATAATTCTACTCTCTGCTAACCACTCAAAGCCCACCCATTCAATTAAAGTAGCTTATCTTCTCTCCATTTCAGTCTATTCATGGCTTTCGATTCATAAATAAACATACAACGGCATTTTAACGTCGGAATTACAAATAATATTATAAAATTATAGATAAGAAATTAAATGTATGCTTATAATTTGTCGTTGAATGTCCCATTATGCAACAATTAAGTATTTTCGATTATTTTTTAACTATGCTGATCAATTTTTTTCCCGCTTCCTATCGCTCGCTTTTTAATTATGTTCTTCTCATTCTTCCCTTTGATGTTAATTCTCTATTTCATCCAATCCTTGTTTGTTCTTTCTCTTTTTGGCTTTATTATACGGTTTATAGTGATATCTTTCTTTTTTTATTTTCTTCTTTCTCTTTCTCATACTGTACTTCATTTCTTCTAATCTCTTACCATCATTGGATCTTTACTCAACATATTAAAACTCAGCACACTTAATGTCAACGGCAAAAGGTCACGTCTCTTGTTTATCATTGTAGCTTCACTCTATTATTGTCACACATGTATGAAATAAATAAGTTTTAATTCCTTTTCTCAAAGAAATATTATTTTCCCCCAAAATTATTTCGCGAGAAATTATAGACGATATGGAAGAAAGAAGAAACATTTTTTCCCAAGAAATGTTAGACGATGTGAAAGAAGGAAGAAAGATTATTTCAGGAGAAATTTTAGGCGATATGAAAGAAAGAAGAAATATTATTTCACGAGAAATTTTAGGCGATATGAAAGAAAGAAGAAATATTATTTCATGAGAAATTTTAGGCGATATGAAAGAAAGAAGAATGATTACTGCAGGAGAAATTTTAGACGATATGAAAGAAGAAAAATTATTTCAGGAGAAATTTTATACGATAGAAAAGAAAGATTATTTAACAAGACATTTTAGACGGTATTGAATAAACTTTTAAGCTCATATAACAAAGATCGATAAGCTTGAAAAGCAAGATATCATAAGGTGAGAAAGGTTATCTCCCTTTCGGAGAAGAAATGTTGTACTGATGAAAGAAATCGATGGATAAATCATTCTTAAAAAGTCTTAGTTTTAATAGAAACAAACTAATGAGATTTTGTCACATGAGATATGCATCCCGAACGCTTTCAGCAAATGAGCGACGTCATTGCAGACGTGTGTGTGTGTGTGTGTGTGTGTGTGTGTGTGTGTGTGTGTGTGTGTGTGTGTGTGTGTGTGTGTGTGTGTGTGTGTGTGTGTGTGTGTGTGTGCATATAATAGTATTCACTAGCGTCGGATAATTAGTAAAGCACGAAATTGGATAATATTTCAGAAAATTTTAATTGATAAACTCCACTTTACATCGAAAATACATTCCCATTGATGCTATTAATACTAGTAAATGTAAGCACACACACGGCCATTTCCTTTCGTTTAAGGAGAGCAATGCTCTGAAATAAATATTTTAGCGACATTATCAGTACGTTCTCCTAAGCAGTGTGATGACAGAGTAACACACTAATTTATCGTGCTGATAAAAACATCAGAAAACACGCCAGGTATAGAAATCGTGGTGAAACAATGGCGGGAGAAACTGATAGTAATATATTCTTCATTAGACATATGCAGATTATAAAATCAGTCATATGCACGCGAAATTCAGGTGTTAGCAACGAGCCTTCTAAAATAACACCATAAGGAGTGCACAAGGTCTGATCACTCTTACAATTTGGCAACTTATATAACAATTAAAATTAAAAATAGGGAGGGGCAAATTTACGTTTTCAATATGGTTGACTACAAGGCAAACCACACAATACTTCACACTGGGGGTCAACAGCAAATCAAAGAAAACACAATATTTATATCAACTATTGGAAAATAGAAAACTAACTAGAATGTAAAATTCTAAAAGTAAGGGGCATAATTTACACTAAGACGATGTAATCCTTTGCAACTGTTTAAAAGAATTATAAGTTCCCTTTCTATGTGCTTCTGTACTTGTGAGCCATCATCTCATTAAAGTTTGTTATCATAATTCAAATTTCAGTCTCTTCTAAAAATATTCCTTTGAAAACTACTACATGATTATACATGCCGAATGCAAGTACAGGGAGAGACAGTGAACATGTGTGTACTAAAGTAATCTTCATATTCATATGTTACTCACGTCACCATGAACAAAACCTTGCTAAGGGGTTTGCTACTTTTTAAATCCGCTAACAAAATTTAAATGCCTTGTCAATTTATGGAAGTGAATAAACATTTTTTCTCTTATCAACATTTAACTTTCCGTTAGCAACACAAGCAAGCACTATTGCTTATATTAAGGGGATTCAGGGATATTCTTCAGGCTCTTACGTCAGTAACTTATAGTACCACTAACAGTTTGTTCAGTTTCATCTAAAGGCGTTTTGTTTATGCTCAGTGTAGACGACGAAGGGTTTCGTGACATGAATGTGATTACACGTATCAATGGCACGAACCATCATAAATCCTAACGAGTTAGCGCAAGGGTTGTATGTGCCATAAGCTAAAGAAGCCCCCCCCCCCCGCCGTTGCATTCACTTACCATCCATTCGCCGACATATTTAAAACCATGGCACCTCGATGATATATTACTAGCTTTTTATGGGAGTAAATCATTTAACTATTTAGAAATAAGTATCAGCTTATTTAATTTCAATCATTAATTTTTAACTCTAAAAATATTTTACATTTTGTTGGGATGCGTCTTATATTAGCGACTAGGTGACAGCCAATGTTCGCCTAACGGACGGAGGGACTCTGAATGTATCTTTCAATCATGTATAGTTTCAAAGTCTTTTAGAGACACATACAACTAAACTCTAGACCACTTACTTAGAAACAAACATGTCGGTTTTAAAAGAAACTTAGAAACAGACTTATCACACATGTTACACTTTGCAAACTGCTTGCCTTCTGTGATAATATATTATCACAAAATATGTAATTTTAATAATCTTTTCATATATTTAATTTGGTTCTTCTTACACATGGGTTTTTCCTGGTGTTGCACAACCAGTGAGACATTTCCGTTAGGAATTAAGCTGACGAAATACTTGTTTACTCCGTCAGACAAATTAGGCTAACTACAAGTGAAGGTCGCATCAAAAATCGGATGCTAACCATCCATATACGGTCATTTGTTTTCCGGTAAATGACGTAACGCTATTGATAAAACCCGTGTGAATGGGAGGGAAGCGTGAGACGCCACATTGCATTGCGCCCGACTTACATCGGTAGATATAGAGCCGTCCGTCCATCTACGACCGTGCCTATCAGAAAACAATATAGTGCAGGTCTTGAGGTTTACTCAGAACTCTAACCCGACAGCTCAACACGTGGTGGGAGTCCAAGCCTTTACCGCTGGAGCGGAAATACGAATGAGCGAACGTCTGTGCTTAACACTATTCCCGCCTGTCAACGACGAGGGTTGCCTAAGGTCACGGAGGTCAGCGTGCGTCAGTGGACGACAACAGGACAACATGTACTTAATATAAGTTAAGTCCCGAAAAACTATAGAAACAGACTCTCCATGGTGTGCATAATGAAATGACATTCCGGGTCGAGCGTAATCATTCTGTACTCGCGAAAATCGATTTGTTAATTTTTCTTGTTTTGATCTAAATTTATTGTTATTAAATTTTATTGTTTAACTTTCTTAACTGTTATCTCTCTATTATTACATAAGTATACGACCAAAAAGGGAACTGCTATCTGGGGCGAGTCATAAATAAAGGAATAAAGAACCTTGTTTATTTATCTATAAATAAAGAGGGAGATAACATTGTAGCAGAGAAGTCAACTAATTTATCAGACTAGGTGTCCTGAACAATCTAGCTGAGATTGTGGCATTGGAAAGGGAGATAAATTAGGCAAGTCCAGCCGTCGCTAAGGTTAGGGGTTATCCTATAAATTAATATTGGTAATTAGTGCCTAAATTAGGACGGGGTCGTAAAATGAAAACTGGACATTTGACACCTTCCAACCCTTATCTATGACTGTTTCATACGTGCACTGGACGATGATTGGCCTACAGTGTAGATTTATTGATTAGCGCTGACTCACTTCATTCGCCACTTCATCCACCATTGTTCTTGCTGTACCAGTTGCATGAATTTCAGACATGTTCAGACACCTACCTATACAATAAATGCCAAGGACGTAACCATTCAACACGTATTGGAATGACTGCTTTTTATTTCTTTTTGGAAGAACTGTGTTTCAGATGAGTTATATATCAATTTCATCTGTTCCTCGCAAATCACGGTTTGTAGATTGATTTGTTTACTTTATATATTTGTAGAGTCTTGTTAACATTCACTGTTTATATTTTTAAATACTCTTTGATGAAATAGAATCACCAACAAATACATTTTCATCCAAAACAACTGTGTGGAGACAACCTGTCGCTTGAGATGTGTAAATGACATTACCACTGGGGTAGAATTTGAAATATGTGCATTAGTATCCATCGTACACCACGTCAATTAGGTCATAGTACATATGCTGAACTACATACTTGATAAAGGTGTATGTTTTTAGTTATCAGCAGATATCATGTGTATGTGCAACAAATATTTTTTATAGCTATTTGCTTTGCGAGTGTTGTTTGATGCGTTTAAAAGGTCTCGTGACCTAGTTTGTTAGTAATTCAATAACAGTGTTAACGTAGCATCATATCTAAAGCTACATCACTCTAGCCTAACAAAAAGTTTCATTCTTTTCTTCATCGCTTAATTCATCAACGCTGGAACGTTTTACATTATATGTATCGACATCGACAAAATAGAAACGTTTAAGCCAATCAAAATGAACTGCGATAATCACAGTTACAGTGTCATGTGAATTCACTTCACACTCATGACACCGTCCACAATTACACGATATGTTTTTGTGCGGTTCATCTTCCCGTTCTTTAATTTGCATTCATGATAGTGCCGTTGAAAGATTGTAAAACTTTACATTCATGATAGTGCCGTTGAAAGATTGTAAAACTTTGCATTCATGATAGTGCCGTTGAAAGATAACTAAACTCTGCAATCATTATAGTGCCGTTGAAAGATTGTAAAACTTTGCATTCATGATAGTGCCGTTGAAAGATTGTAAAACTTTGCATTCATTATAGTGCCGTTGAAAGATTGTAAAACTTTGCATTCATGATAGTGCCGTTGAAAGATTGTACTAAATGAACCAGGATATATGGCAAAAAGACGTTACGTAGGCTATCTATGCAGAGCAACATCTAATTTTCTACAGGGAGCTGCGTGGGAAGGATATTTATTTATCACACTGATATATAGATCCTATAGTTATCACTGCAATTAAAGAATAAGGCAAATTTAATCTTCATTCATTTTTCTTTGTTTATAAACAGTTTTGAAGATGACGTAGATATGTAAACTGCTGAATTAATTATGGCGTAAGCAAACTTTGATAAACAAGAAAAAAGCTATTTGTTCATTTGAGCGACTTGTTCTCTCTCAGATAGTTATAGTCTGATATAAACTTATATTTATTTATATACATCGATCAATCAATCAATCTATCTATCTATCTCTATATATTCTCTCTCTCTATCTATCTATCTACTTACCTACCTACCTACCTACCTATCTACCTATCTATCTATCTACCTATCTACATGGCTAAAAACCAGCCTTATGTCGACCCACATCACTAGGCAGACATATATGTGGTCTGCCTAAAGCTTGTACTATTTATGTTTATAAATAAAACCTCATTTTGCCATTTTCTCTCTTTCTGTTAACTTTATTGTAAGCTACCTTTGACATTTTTTCATATTTCAATATTTACTGAGGTCCACCTAATGCTGGTTTTTAAAGCATTGTCTACCTAAAGCTGGAAGTAGGATTACTCTCTCTCTCCTCTCTCTGCGGGAGTGTGTGTGTGTGTGTGTGTGTGTGTGTGTGTGTGTGTGTGTGTGTGTGTGTGTGTGTGTGTGTGTGTGTGCGTGCGTGCGTCCTGTATTGCGTTACGTTTTCTCTTAAAGTCCAAATATGCCCTTAAAATAATATGAAACATTAGTTTTGCATGTAAATGCATGTACTAGCAAAACAAATTAACACAAATTGCTAAAAGATATAATGTTGATCAGCCTATTGATTTGCGTTACAAAATCAATCTTATTTCGCGGGAAATGCCCTCATGCAACTGCACACAAAGCATTGTATACGCCTGCCGTTTTAGTCATTCCGTTTGTCTTCTTTCCCACGCCGATTGCAAACATTTAGTAATTGACAACCATAAGTGTCGTGTGCACAAACAATTTGTTCCTATGAGGCAGCCACTAAAGGTACAAGAAGTAAGGGGATATTAACGATTTTGTCGTTGAAACGGAGAAATAAATGCAGAATCCATTTACTTCATTTCTAATGGTATATAAATACATTTAACATCCATTGTGAATATTATTACGTTTAATTTACGTTCATGTGTAATAGAGTAATTATTTTTTGTGAATTAACGTGTTGTGTAATAGAGTAATTAATTTGAGTGAATTAACTTGCTGTTTGACAGAGCAACTATAAAACGTATATGAATGAACGTGCATGTGTAATAGAGTAATTAATTTTGTGAATGAATGTGCATGTGTAATAGAGTAATTTGTGTGAATAAATGTAATTGTGTAATAGAGTGAATAATGAGTGTGAATTAGTGTGCATGTGTAATAGAGTAATTAATTTTGTGAATTAACGTGATTGTGTAATAGAGTAATTTGTGTGAATAAATGTAATTGTGTAATAGAGTGTATAATGAGTGTGAATTAGTGTGCATGTGTAATAGATTAACTAATGTGTGTGAAATAACTTGCATGTGTAATTTAATAATTAATATGCGTGAATTAGTGTGTATGTGATATAGAGTAATGAAAGTGTGTGAATTAACTTCCATGTGCAAGAGAGAAATTAATTTGTGTGAATTAACGTGCATGTTTAATAGAGTAATTATTGTGCGTGAATTAGTGTGCATGTGCAATAGAGTAATTAATATGCGTGAATTATCTCCCATGTGTAATTTTGTAATTAATGTGCGTGAATTAACTTCCATGTGTAATAAGGTAATTAATATGCGTGAAATAATGTGCATTTGTAATAGAGTGATTAATTAGTGTGAACCTTTATGCCCAAATATGTACAGCCCATAAAACCGCGTCGACCAGGTACAAAGTTTAAGAGCGACGTCCGGATTTCTGTTCAGGCACAGCGTCAGAAAGGCTTATAAATCTGTTTTAATTACAGTCATTTGCACAAATCTGTGGTTCCCAATGTCATTTAATAGCACGTGAATACGTGTGAAAAGTAGTTGAGATACAGGCCGTCTTTTCCCGTCTCAATCCGTTACTATCTACTGCTTTAGTGGAGGGGGGGGGGGGGGCACTCCCAGGTTATGTTGAAAAGTGGGCTGTATAAGAAAGAGGGGAGTGGGACGTTAAAGTATCCGAACTAGGCTGGTGAACTTCAACCTTTCTCATGAGTGATGGTTTTTATTTTCTCTTTCAAGCTATGTCTGAAGGTTCCAATGTGAGCATCACATATCAGCATCCAGTGAAATAATAACAGGCCCTCACCATGTCAATCCGTCAGTACACCCACACCATCTCTTGTGCATGTCATGATACTGAATGAACCACTCCTGTGTTCTACTTTGTCTTCCTGTTCTTCTAGGACCCACTTCTTAAGTGTATTTTCCCCATCTGCATTGTTATATATAGCTCTATGGTGTATCGCCACACTTTAGCTTGTTAACTGTATTTCCCCCATCAGTATTGTTATATATAGCTCAGTGGTGTATCACCACACTTTAGTTTGTTAAGTGTATTTCCCCATCTGTATTGCTATATATATAGCTCAGTGGTGCATCACACACTTTAGATTGTTAAGTGTATTTCCCCCATCTGTATTGTTATATATAGCTCAGTGGTGTATCACCACACTTTAGTTTGCAAGCGCACACGCACATAGTAAGATATCAGTGGCCTGTGTTTCCATAATTAAACTATTTCAGTTATTAATCCATTGCGACAATAGTGCTATTTTCCTCAAGCTTTGCGACTTATTTTTTGTAACACTCCCTATCCCCCAAATGAGTGCTTCAAATAAAATACATTATTTCAACGTTGAGTGGGAAGAATCCTATTATTTTATTGACTATAAAGGGAAAAAGTGTTCTCTTAGTGTGTGGTGGTACATTTGCAGCACCGTAAAATAATAATGTGAAATTCCATTTTGAAACTAATCACACCTCTTTTGATGTTAGCCATCCCATTAAATCTGAGTTGAGAAAGAAGAAAATTAATCAACTCAAATCAAACCGAAACCTGCCCAACAATAAATTGTTCCTAGACAAGTGATACGAGTCCAAAAGTGCTACCATTGCTTCCTTTCAGATTGATCATCTGCTTGCAAAGAAGAAAAACAAATTCAAGGTGGAGAATTGTTGAAAGAAGCATTTTTGATTAGTGCTGAATGTCTGTTTGAAGAATTTCCTAACAAGTCAGAGATTTTGTCGACAATGCAAGACGTGCAGTTATCAGACTAAACGGTTATAAGTTGGATGTATACAATTTCAAAATACAAACAAATTATTCTCAAGGATGACTTGGAAATATGTGATTGATTTTCACTGCCGATCGATGAGTCGACAAATATATCGATATACCACAGTTGGGAATTATGGTGAGCGTGGTATTTAGTGACGTCACTATCGATAAAGAGTTACATAATGTATTGCCTATGAAAGGACGAACAAAGGTTGAGGACATCTATAATGTATTCATATCATTTGCTACATCGATTAATATGCCACTTCAAAAGCTGCCTGCGATTACCATTGATGGGCAACACCAATGAATTCATTGCACTCTGCAAGAAAAATGAACCATTTCTGAACTTTATTTCTTATCATTGCTTTATAAATCAAAAAAATATTTTGCGTCACAGTTCTTTCTTTTCATCACATCATGGATGTCGTTATAAAAATATAATTAACTCCATTCGAGTGAAACATTTGCAACACAGGCGTTTTAAGGCCCTGTTAGAAGATGTTGTTAAACATTCTGATTTTATCTTGCACACAGAAGTAAGATGGCTGACCAAAGTAAAGTTCTTGCACGCTTTATAAGTTTTGAGGAGATAAGGGATTTTTGAAGTCTACAAATAAAAATTTCGAGCCACTTGGAGATTCAAGCTGGTTTTCCGATATCACTTATAAATTGAATATTTTAAATCTCGAGCTGTAGAGAAATACACTCACGTGACTCAAATGATAAGTTCTATAATATTGTTTAAAGCAAAACTGGATGATTCATATGAAGACAAGGTATCTTGTACAGTTTTCCAAGTAAAAGGAAAATATTATTTTACACCGATTTTGACCCATCACCAGAGGATATTCTGATGGCTCAACGACTCCCATGGCCTGCCAGAGTGACTTGTGACTCCCTTTCGTTCTGCTGTATCATTAGCCTTAGGAATATGACATTCATGCCTTGGGGTGCAAAGGCCTGATTGGGGTCGGTTTGGGGGACGGTTATAACCTTTTTTTCTGAGAGGTATTTTGCATTTTCAACGTTTAATTGTTACGCATGTCATCGCCTGCCTCTCATATATCTAAAGCCATAACTTGAGATTTTAATTCTTGTTAGAAACTTTATAAAATGTAAAGTTTCTAACAAGAAATAAAATCTTAAAATTTAGAGAATTGCTATATGAAAACATTACTTTGTGGTGACAATTTGCAAATGTTAAAGAATATTTGAATCCAATGTCAGCAATTTGCAATCTTGTTTAATGCTTACTGCAGAGGTTTGTATCACGATTGCACCATTCTTTATCAAATGTACACATCAGTATTAGTCCAATGTGTAGCAGTATTAGTCCAATGTGTAGCAGTATTTGTCCAATGTGTAGCAGTATTTGTCCAATGTGTAGCAGTATTAGTCCAATGTGTAGCAGTATTAGTCCAATGTGTAGCAGTATTAGTCCAATGTGTAGCAGTATTAGTCCAATGTGTAGCAGTATTAGTCCAATGTGTAGCAGTATTAGTCCAATGTGTAGCAGTATTAGTCCAATGTGTAGCAGTATTTGTCCAATGTGTAGCAGTATTTGTCCAATGTAGAACACTATTAGTTTCTCAGTCATTTGTATTCATTATGACCTCGCTCCCTTCTTTTCTGATTAGACTTGCTCAATGCCTTTTCGGCTTAGCTACTTCATGAAGGCAATTGCTCGCCCACGGCCTTAGTTCGATATAATTTGTCAAAATCTTATACTGTCATTTAACGTGTGTAGCCTGTACTCGACCGGATCGGCGTAAAACATGCACAACAGCTGTGAAAAGGTGTGCGAGTTGTAAAATGAACTTTCTTCTTAGGTATTTCTCGGCACACTTCCTTCTTGATGATGTCCTTGTGTACTCAACTCACTTTCGAGTTCCCCTTAAAGTGAATTGTTTTAGTTTCTCTTTCATGAGAATTCAATTTCCTATATGCTGCAATATATGTGTTCTGAATGTGTGCGGCTTTATTCTTGACAGAGTAATTTCTTTTTAACTCATTTATCATTTACCTTCATCAGAAAATGTGCAAAATCCTTGATTCAGATATTCATTGCAGTAGTGTTACACCATCGTCTCTTAGTTGAATGCACAAGTACCAATGCTGTGAAATCCCAATATAGAATGTGCCATAATTTAAAATGTGATGACACTCTATTCGAGCACTCACAGCAATGTAATCACAATCAAAACGTCAAGATAACGATTTCAGTGTCTTGCTGTTTGAAGATACAACATTGTGATTAACAGCTAAACAAATGTTATTATCTATGGATGAATAAAATAGAATAAAACATAATATGCAGAAGTATTTAGGTGACGAATGCAATAGAAATTAGTCATTAAAAACATATATGAAATATTTTCTACTACACTTTTATCTATATCTTATAGCATACTATAGTCTGTCTGTTATAGATTTTCCATAACGCCACCAGACAGGGCAAGTATTTATCAGCCCTTTGAACTTCTGAACACATCAGGTCTTTTCTAGCCTTCTGATGTGTTCATCTATTTCAGGTCAGAATTGCCGAGTAGACTTTGATGAGATCTGCACTTTTGAATTGCAATACTTTCTAATCCCACTCTCTCCTTTTCTTTCCTTCTATCTCTCTTTCTTTTCTTCTTTCTTTCCCTTCCTAAAACATTTCATGTATGTATATCATGTGATATGTTGACTTCAACAGTTCAAGTTGATTCACAATAATACAGTGGGTTCACATATTTCACTGGAGATCTTTATGTTAAATAAGAAAATGTTGAAGTCCAATTCTGAGAAGAACACTAAACATATACAATATAAAATGTCTATCTAGGTATATGTTTAGTGTTCTTCTCAGAATTGGACTTCAACATTTTCTTATTGAACATAAAGATCTCAAAGTGAAATATGTGAGCCAACTGTATTATCTGCTCCAAGCAGATGTAATTGCATGCCACAAAATAACTAATATTATAATTTCTTTCTCCCTCTCTGAGTTCTCAACATTTCTAATGGATTCATAAACAATGTACATCATTGGATCCGCAAGAATGATAGTCAAAAGGTAATTAAAATTGTCCTATGATTTTAAACTATCCCAATCATATGATTTTTGTATGCATCATCTTTCAGTATTCATGCTTTGTTCAGCTGATTCAAAGTTTGAAGTACTTACCTCCTTTTAAGCATTTTCAGAGATTTCCTTAAATCCCATAATACGAATGCCTTCTTAGAAAATTGGCTTACATCATTGGTAGTGGACTCCTATTGTGATTCTCAAGAGTCATTCTTGCATGGTGGAAAAAGGATTAATATGAAGGTGTAGACAGTCATTCATTTTTTTACATTCTTCCTGAACTAAGTTGATGTGGATAGAGTAATGGATTCATAGCCCAGGGCTGAGAGCGAGCGACATCTGACTGAAGAGATGGTTTCCTACCAGAACCTTAAGTATGTAGCTGTAAACATGACTGAATGATGAACGGCAGCTGGAGGGGTAAGATGGGTGACATCTGACTGAAGAGATGGTTTCTAACTGGAAGCTTAAGTATGTAGATGTGAACGTGACTGAATGATGAATGGTGGC
Source organism: Sinotaia quadrata (assembly GCA_028829895.1). Lineage (NCBI taxonomy): Eukaryota > Metazoa > Mollusca > Gastropoda > Architaenioglossa > Viviparidae > Sinotaia > Sinotaia quadrata. Next base: position 137,131,906 of record CM054179.1, read on the forward strand.
TGGAGGGGTGAGATGAGTGACGCCGGTTGGCTGATGTGAAGTTAGTATAAATGGCCAGTCAAACACTCTTTCAAAACTCGCGATCACTATTCTGATTCCAAAGGCAGACTGTGAGCAGTTGTGAGTTGTCTGGTACAATATGTGAGAATGAACTTAGAATAATTTGTACATTAGAATTGTTGCTTCATGTGTTGGACTTTTGTTCCTTGATCTAGATCAGGGGTGCACAAACGTTTTAGATCAGAAGGCCAAATTTTCAATTAATAGTGCATGCAGGGCCACCACATGGATGGCTCAGTAGAAAATCAACACAAATAATGAAATAATGTCCTTTACATTTGCAATAATGGTAACATCCAAAAGTCCTCCAGGGGCCGAATAGAGCCCTGTCTCGGGCCGCATTTTGTGCACTCCTGATCTAGATGCACTGTATATTCTGAGTTTATTCATTTGAAATGTATATGTTATTTAATTATTTATTACCGAATGTATGAACTGTCACAGATAAATAGGGATTATATCAGATGTATCTGGTGGAGTGTTTATGAGGGCTAACAATTCTCTTGCAGACACATAAGTTGAGTGACTGGAGAGAGAGAAAGGGAGTGTAATAAATGATGTAAACTGAAATAAAACATTACACCTGAATATTCCAATATATTTCTTGTCCTTTTGGGGTAATTGATGCTGCTTCCTCTTGTGGCTTTGTTCATTGTTTGGGTGGTACCCTATGGTTGATGCATGAGTCATCTCTGTCGGGTTAATATCTACTATTGAAACTTCAAATGGTGGTGGGAGTGGAGACGCCCATACATCGTCACTTCTAATGCCAACTGAGTTTGAGAGTTATCATGCAAACTCTGCATATATGAGTTGGAAATGAACCAATGTTCCCTATCATTTTTTTATGAACTGTCCATGTGAAGTAATGAACATGTTTCTTCCTACGATGCACGATAAGGTGGCCCAACAGAACAAGTCATTTATCTCCTATCTTTCTCTTTTCCAGCTCTTTGAAAAGAACACTAAACCTTAAACATAGATTGTTTCCTCAAAGTAGTCATTGTCAATATTGACGTATAAGAGATATACTTGAGAATTTATTCGATAGTATATATATATTTGATTGTTTCAAATCTTAGTTGTATTTATTTATGAGATGAATATTTTTAATAAATCTTTATTTTTTAAAAATTCCTTCTTATACATGCTAATTGATATATGTCTGGAATAATAAGTGAGTGGATGGAGGCGTGACGAGTCAGTGATTGGATGAATGTTAGTACGCTGCTGAAATGCATTACTCCTTAAGTAAGAAGCTCCACATGTAAACAAAACATTTTGTGTTGATAGTACGTTTATTTACAGTGGAGTATGGATGTAAAATTCATATGAGAAAACAGATCCTAAATCAAAATTTAACCACTGATAAGTGATTATGCATTATTAAATGATAATATATTCATAGTAATAATCATAACGGAAACAGGAAGTATTAGCACCACACGTATTAACTATAATATTTACAATGGTTCTTCAGAGACACTGATAAAAAGACACACTCATCCGTTTATAACAGCATAAGGCTTAAGAATTCAGGAAAATGGGTTTGAGGCCTTGTAAGGGTGAAAACCACCTCTTCTTGAAACAGTTTACGGCAAAATATTGAAGCCTGCTTATATCATTAATATCGTTTTAAAAATAATACGTTTTCAGAATTATCTTGGACACAAAAAATTAAGTAGAATACAGTTTCGAGGTTTAGAAATTGTTAAAATGTAGAAGTCTTCACAAAACCCCACTAGTTTTCTAAGTTTTTATTTGTCCCTTAATCAGGCCCAGTGAAGTCTTCGTGTGTTGTGAGTCACAATTATACCGTTTGTTTCCTGTTTCAACTCCAGCGTACTGGTTACACGCGAATCAATTTGTTTTCAATGTATGCATTGATTTAGTTAGATGTCTGCTGATAAAGATCGAACCGAACATTGTGTTTGCTTTTCAAGTGGTCACAATCGATGATAGTTGTTAAGGTTTGGTTTCAAGGATCATACTTTGGTGGGATAAGATTCCGTCCATATGAAATATAATTCTTCGATCTCCAAATCAGTAACTGTAAAACTTACCTGTGAGTATATATCATAATCACTTATAAAAAATAATATAATTTCGCTCACAGATTGAACGCTGCACCCTGATGTCATGAATTTATCGCTTCAGTAATGACAGGAATTCGATTGCATGCAAACAAAACAGCAATTTAGAGCCTTGGACCTTAACTGCTGATTATCTGTAATTAATTTTAATATGTGGATTTGATATAAAAATGTCATGTTCGTTTCACATGTGAAGGTCACATGCTTTCACTTCAAACAGTGCTTCATATATTTCATCTGCTCGTTTTCAATTTAAAGAAAAATGTGCCGTCTTTTTTCTTTTTATTTTATTGCGAAAAATTACAAGAGCAATTATACAATAAGCTCGTATAATAATAAAAGTATGTTGCTATATTTGTAAGGTTTTGTCTTCTGCGAGTCTTTGCAATGGTGTAGTATTAATCATTTTTATATTGTGTATAGATTTCAAGCTAGTCGTTGTGTAGCCGACGTCACGAAGCATTTTTTGCTAAAACATTTGTACTATTACTTCAGGATTTCAATTACCTATTAATGCAATCGACTAAAAACTACAGTTACTTATTGAATAATGCTTAAATATACGGTTTAAAAAGTTATTGTAGAGCTAATGTAATATAAGTATATCCAGAAGTGTGTGTGTGTGTGTGTGTGTGTGTGTGTGTGTGTGTGTGTGTGTGTGTGTGTGTGTGTGTGCGTGCGTGTGCGTGTTTGTGTGTGTGTGTGGTTTCTCTTACGTTAAATTTAAATAACCAGTTATACAGACCTACTATTATGATATAAACCTGAAACAGTTCCATTTTGATAATCTTTTTTTTTTTTTTGGGGGGGAAATCGTTGTTTATGTTGATTATGTATGTATCTAATGTTTACGATGAGAGAAATTATCACTGTCATCACCACGGGCTCGCTTGCACAAGATTTTATTGACGACGGTTAGACCTCTTGTGTTTCACTATTGTGTGTATCAGTTTGACACGTGTGTACAGTAAGTCAGCTTTCGTATCAGTTTCATAACATTACTATCCGATTGTACCGCAATAGGTACATCTAATGTTCCAGTCTAGACCTTTTAAATGAACATAGCAATGTATGTATAGCGTAGAAAAAGACATGCTAATTCAAAATTATATACAAATACTTCCTTGTACACAACAATGTATTTGTGACATATAAAATGCATCTCAAAATTATATACAAGTACTGTCTTCTACACATCGATTGTTTACACTACACGAAGCAAAAATTGTAATACAAAGAGGTAAGCAGGCGTTTAAACCAAAACTGTTTAATCATTCGTCCTTACATCAAACGGGATTATATTGTTCATCTCCTATTGTTGCAATATTGGCTGTTTGCTGATAATGAATAACACACTGTAACACTGTATTGGGTCAAGGACAAATTAAACCTGACCTCTTATCTGAAAATTATTTCTTATTGTCATATTAAGCTTCTTGATGTTTTCGTTCCTTTTGGAAGCATATATTTTTTAATTTTTTTTACACAGGCGAACGCGAACGGTGACGTAACCATTACGCACACCACACGTCACGCTATATGTGAAGTATGCGCAATTCAATGAGTCCGTACTTATTATATAATATACTTGAACAATTTTAGGGAGAGGGGTTGTTGTTCAATCCATGAGTCTAGTATGGTAGAGATAAACAATCTTGGAGCGGAGATATGGAGTCCAATCCCTAGTCTTTGCCCCTGGTTCTTTCTAAAATAATTAGAATTTTAGTGGGTTTTATCTGGTTTGCAAAGTGTTTACTAGAGTTTACGTTTATATCAATAGTGTCATATAAAGAATTATATGTTTTGACATGAATTCTATTAGTGCTTTTAAGTTTGAATGTGGGAAATATTTTCTGTTTTCGGTCGAACTTTTCACGAATTTTGTCGTTCTGTTGCCTGATCTGGGCCCCATGCATTGCAATCGGCATAAGGAAATTTTTATCCGTTGCTTTTATATTTATTTCCGTCTGAATTGGATTATTTTTAATTATATTTTACAATGAAATATACTCATTTATGTTAATCCCTAATCATACCAGAAGGGTCAACCTCAGACCAGCCCCTTATCTTATTCATACTCCATATAACGATTTGCCAGTTCTGTATCTGAACGATTCTATTTTGAAAAATCATAAATCAACTACATCCAAGTGACGAGCGTCAGAAACACACTGCTGGATATTAATGAATTGACTTTGTTTTCGCCGACACCCCTCCCGAAACCCCCGAAAGTGACTTGGTAAACATTTATTTGCAAAATATAAATTACTAGTCTTGTTCACACTCACGCTTATTTACTCTTAATACATGAAGAATCAAGAAATCAGGTTCAGTCCCGCTAAACAAAAAAGATATCATGCAAACCAAGTACTGTGCATTTTCAGTTAGTATTTTATTAACAATCTCTCTAGAAAATAGAAAGAAATAGATTTTCTAAACTTCGTTTGTCTGCCGAACGACATGTAGAAGAACAATTTACAATATAATAATGTAATACATTAGAAATTCAATCAATTTAAAAAAAACAACTAATTAAAAATAAATGACACAGACTTACCTTTCTGAATGAGTCCTCGATCGATCTACTCCAGGATTAATAAAATCAGAAGTTACGTCGATCAATACACTTACACAAACGATCGCGCGCGCACGCAAATAAATATCAATCATTAAAAAAAGTCTAACTGTCCTCCTTCAAAGGTAGAATATAGAAGAGTTTGTCTTTGTCCAAATTTCACGTGAGTTTAGAATATAGAAGAGATAATTTACAATGCACAACACTTCCTCGAAAGGAATTATAAATATAAGCACAGTTATTCTTGTGCAAAATAAATAAACATCTACCGATATCACGCGGCACCCTCATATTGCAATACTAGAACAATAAAATAAATCTTGTGAAATTACACTTAAATCTAGTGGAGGTTTACACGATTACAAGAGAAAATGAAAATCAAGACGCAAGCTGCTTCTAGCAAGAAAACTTCTCGAAATGACAGTCAGCAAACAATGTGCCACGCACGTGAACACCGGAAACTACGCTAGACGCTAGATTCTGGACTTATATTCTAGAATAAGTTATTGTTTTTTTTTTTACTGATTTTCTGGCTGACTCTATTTTCATTCTCATCATCCGTATGCTTGAATACGAGTAAACCAAGCGACTAGAAAAAAGTGAAGTGTTTAGCGGGAGATTCAAATGCACATATAAATTTATAATCTAAAAGCTTCAAGGTGATTTTACCCCTTATAGAAGAAACAAACACCCAGTCAGTTTATGATGCTTTAATCTATTCAAGGTCCTATCAACGCGACAGTTTATCTGTCAGTTCCCATTGAACTCTCCATTCATAAGGTTCATATACATGTCAGTCGGTTATCTAGAGGATAATTTACTCACATTATCTCTACTTCACGGAGAGGGAGCTGCATTTTCCTACACTTAAGGATTTAAAGTGCGTCACTATCTCTAGACCTCTCATTAAGAGAAAAGGAAGAAACTAACATAACTGCCACAAAACCTCAATGTTTATATTTATTTTTATTTCATTTGTATCTCTTTTACTTGTCATTTTTCGACAACTTTGAACTAGTACAGGTCACAGCAATGAAGTATAAAGGTAAAAGGCAAAAGATAAAATTGTTATGCATGGCCCTAGAACTCTACGTATTTTTATTCATATGGTCAAAGAGTTGAAGAAGATACGCCTCAATGATCTACTCTCTAACAACAAACTATGACCCAGCTGCCTCTCAGAATTTCACATGGACTTAAATCCTGCACGACTGATAACTCGTTGACCTGGTAGTACGACGAGTATGCGCTTGGGCTATTTATTCAACACTGATTAACGCACTATTGAGTCAAAAGGAAGTGCTAGCTTAAAGTCTTTGTGTTGCAGTGTTGGCTCCATTGCTCGCACTGTGGAATGTCTGTTTGCTAACTTTCTTTACAGGAGTCTACTGACCGCAGTGAAGAGCAATACTCAAAGTCTCATATAGAAAAGAGGACTCCTTTACAAGGTAATAATACATGTCACATATCTTCTTTAGTAATTTTTTTCTCTCATTGTAGTTGAGTCCCATAGTTGTCAAGTTGATATTTTCCCCAAAAATAAAATAGCATATGAAGCAGGGTTTTAAAATTAAAATTTGGTGGCTTCTGAATAGTTCGTCCTGGGATTGAGTGCTGAATTATTGCGCGGTAGGAATTCTATATGATTTACCACCACGACGGACGTGTGTGTGTGTGTGTGTGTGTGTGTGTGTGTGTGTGTGTGTTTGATGGCTTTCTTCGAGCAAGCGTTTCTAAACAATTAGCCAGAAAAACGATTTCTTAAAAATACTACAATACTTGCAGCTTACAAGTGAAGAGTGAATTTATGTCTATAATCTTCGCTAATTGCCTTCATCATAAACAAGAGGAAGTGTGGACGCCATATTGGAAGGTGACATATAAAGTAGTCCTAGTACTTTCATAAACTGAGTTCATTGGCCACGTGACACGGGAGGGGGGGGGGCGAGGGACAACCTTCCCAATCACTTCGTGAATTTTCTTTTTTACAACAAAATGTGTTCGTAGTCATTACTGTGGTGAATCTCTTAGTGTCGAATAATTTTTTTTATTATGCATTTCCTGAATAGGCATGACGTTACAAATGTGAATTGAACTGTGTGCGTTTACACGACTGTGGTACAGTGACTAAGCGTGAAAAACCCCGAAACGAAAATGCTTACTTTTGTATTATAGTGCATACAGAGATTAAATAATTTGACTAATGTCACTCTGCCTTACTATACTAAATTCATGAATTGTTTTCATTTTAGTGGCTGACAGTAATAACAATGAATATTTCAAATTCGTGTAGCACTCTGTTAAGTCAGATGATGTGTAATATAGCAATAGTTGATTTATAACTTGTGGTGCTGACACTCATTGTATTTGAGAGAATATTGCATTGATCTGTTAAGTAATCGGTTGTCTTAAATCATTTTGTCATTTAATTCGCCATGCCTTCACAGTGAAGTCAGGTGTTCTCTTGATTTGATTGCGGCGCAGTTTTGCAAGGGTAATGCCCCCACACCCACTCCCCCACTAGCCCATAGCAAATGCTGAAATTAAACAATGGATCATGGACGACGAAGACATTGCAAAAATTCACGGAAGTCAATGAAGAGGATTTAGTAGCATGTGCGAACGCTCTTGTACATAAATAGAAAGAATGACTATAAAAAACAAGCAAAAATGAAATGTTGAAATAGAAAGAATAGAAATACTCAGAGAGAGAGAGAGAGAGATGGAGGGAAGGAGAGTAAGAGAGGGAGAGATAACACTCGCCTATTAGAAATAAAAAGGAATGGAAGCTGATGTTTGTGAGTGTGTATGTGTGTGTGTGTGTGAGTGTGTGTGTGTGTGTGTGTGTGAGTGTGTGTGTGTGTGAGTGTGTGTGTGTGTGTGTGTGAGAGAGAGAGAGAGAGAGAGAGAGAGAGAGAGTACATCAAAATTAGAAAAGTAAAAAAGTAAAAACAATCAGTGTTACATTCCAGCATTTGTTTATAGACCCTGCTTATGCTGACCCTTGCTGACAACAGACTGGCTAACCAGATTTACCATCATTCAGTCTGACCAAATTTACCATCATTCAGTCTGACCAAATTTATTCTCGTAGTTAAAGACCCAAATTTAAAGACAGGTAAACCTGTGTAATAATGCAGTGAGACACGTTATTCAAACTAATTATGCATCTCATTCTTGACTCTACCCCCACCCAGTCCTAATTGGTCATTCTCGCATTAATTAGTCAACTACTACAATTGAATTAACAAATAACGAGATTTGACAAATAACAACTAACCAAAATTTAGATACACGGTCACGTAAGTCTAATTATTATCTAGCTCTGCAAATCGCGAAAATTGTCAATCATTGATTCCTGTTTATATCGTCACCACTTAGCATTTTCTCCATCCATAGAGTACGTCAGCACTCGCATCCTCAACGTATGCAGTTGGATAACGGATTCAGAAGTGGTCTGAAGCATCAGTTATCGATCCCCGACTACGTCATGAGATTCGTGTCCAGTAACCTCGATACAATGGACACCATCAAGTTCAAGCAGAACTTAAGTCATAGACAGTCTTAGAACTCCTGACGAAGTCTCAGGACTCAGAGATTCAGAAATTTCAAGAACCAGAATAAAACCCGAAAAGAGAACTCGCTCTGAAAATATAATGATTTAGGATGAGCAACAGTTCTTACAAATTTGCAATCCACACATGTGGTACAGATAATAATGTAGCTTACTTACAACTGACCTTTCGATATCTTTACATTTAGTAATTAAATACAATAGTAAAATTATAATCCAAATCACGCTCATGTGTGCTACAATTAAAACACATTGTGATACACGTAAGAGTTTAGTTAATTTAAAATAGACCATTATATATGCAGAGAAAATACAATTCGATGTAACATACATGAGTGTTACAATTATGGCAAATATTCCACATGCAAGTGAATTAAATAGTTACGCAAAAAATACAAAAACGAGCACAAGAGTTCTACAATTACAATTAGTTATTTCAACTTTACAAAGAATTCAGCGGTCCTCAACCTTTACAACTTCACAATTTCACAATTCAACAAACAAAATATAACAAAACTATTTCTATGTTTAACCACGCTATCGTCAGGCCATATGTCTGGAGAAAATAGCAATAAAATACATTTCCAACAGTGATAGAATGCATTAAGCTCTCGCAATGATATCTTAGTAAAATACAAGCAATACCTTAACAAATAAATGTGTTTCACCTTGCTTAGCATGTCTTCTAACACAGTGAGTTCACTGGTGATTCATTGAACAAATGAGGAAATGAATTCAAATAATAGAAAGTGTTTGCAATTGCTTGACTTTCTGAAAGATTTATTTTATTGCAGTTGTAATGTGTATGTGATATGTACTTTTTAGCAGAGACATGGTATGACATGGTTTGTGACTTTGTAATTATTTGCACAGGCATGGTTTCTGATACATTTGCTTCTTTATTATCTTTCAATAATATAGAATAGTTTTCTAAACGAAGGGTACTTAGACGACTAGACTCTCTAAAGTTCTGAAACACAAATTATATCTATATCAGTTTAGAAAGTGAATGGCTATTGTACATGTATTTGCCTTGACTTATAAATTAGCACATTATATTTAATAATGGCATATGTGTATATTAACACAACATTCAAATACGTTTTGTGCATGAATAGATACATGTCTATATAGCTTCTTGATGTTTCCTCTATTGCAGATAAATGGAGTGTGTCACGAAGAGGAATATACTCTCAGTATTTGTTGTTATTTTCCTATGTGGATATATTCTTGTGATTACTGGTGTTTGGAATATATTAGATACGCCTGGTGCATTAGTTTACCATGACTCAACCTCCACTATGGTCAATGAAACATCATCTTTTTCCACCAACCAATTGTCTGATATGGCCACAACCAATACATTTAACTACAAAGATTCAACCTCCTCATCGACATCTCCTGCAGCAAACAACAGCATTACTGGTTTTGAAACGATTTCCCCTGAATATTTTGCAGATTATGTATTACCACATAATTACACTTTACATATTCGTCAAAATCTGTCAGCTAAAAATATATTGTTTCATAATAAGCCGTTCTGGTTAAATCCAATTGAGTTCTCTAAGTGTGAAATAAGCTCGTGCACGCTAACCACCAACAGAGATCTGAGATCTACAGTTGAAGCAGTCTTGTATCACGTGGATAGGCTCTCCGATTCGGCCCCTCCATTCCCGAGGCCCATGGGCCAGATTTGGGTGGCGTACGCATTGGAATCTCCTGTACACTACATCTCTTCATTTAGGTCAACAGCTTGGCGTGGTGCGTTTAACTGGACCATGACCTATCGAGTGGACTCGGATATATTCTGTCCTTACAATGGGCTTGTATTTAGTCCTACTGTTACTGCGAAGAACTACACCAACATTGCTTCGGCGAAATCGAAATCTGTGGCGTGGTTTGTCAGCAACTGTAACACGCCAAGTAAGAGGAAGCAATACGTCGAAGCCATGCAGAAAGAAAACATAGCTATTGATATTTATGGACAGTGTGGAAGTTACAAATGTCCAGGAAGTGACGGCAAAACATGTGAACATTTACTGAATAGCACGTACCGTTTTTACTTGTCATTTGAAAATTCCATTTGTCGGGATTACGTTACAGAGAAATTCTTCAAGACGTTCGGTATTGATGTTGTTCCGGTAGTTCGTGGAGGGGCAGATTACAAGAAGTACTTTCCTCGAGGAACGTTCATTGACACTGCTGACTTTAAAAGTGCGTCTGAACTTGTCAAGTACTTAAAGTACCTGGAGACAAACGTAACGGCTTATGCAGAAATTTTGAAAAAGAAAGACCATTATAGGTTGAAATACAGAAATCCTTGGTGTAAGCTTTGTGAAATGTTGCATTTTTTAAAGAGTGAAAAAACATACAGTGACCTTCCAACATGGGTAGAAAATCAGGCGTGTCGGAATCCGACTGATATATAAGCAGGTGCATGCAGTGCTTTTCTCAACTTATTATCATGGATCTTAACTTAGTAACTAAATATTAATTTTAATATAAATATTTCCTTATCACTATATGACATAATACTTAATTGAGTAACTGAATAGAGAGTTCAAAATAAAACTTTCCATATTAATATCACACAAATTGATTTCACACTACCAACTCGATGCTTTGGTCCTTTAGTAGAGACGTGCCAAATTCTAGCATATTCTCAACTCGAGTGTTTACTCCATCTCTGACACTTTCCAAAATACAAACATAAGTAGTGCCCAAATTCAGGTTACTTCGACAGTTTAACAATTTATATAATGATTAAGTCTAGAATATGTTAGTATTTGCTGATGTAAAGCAAACGGTTCCAATTGTACTGTCCATATGATTAAGATTTCCAAGAACGAGACCAGCCAATGGGGTGAGATCAAACGTTTGCATGATGTAGAGAATTCTATTGTCAGATCACTTGCATTTGGTGTGGCAAGAAGTCTGATCATGAAAGGTGGCCGCTCGCTTAAATGTGAGTTATCTGACTGATTGAGAGACAATGGACTAATTAATATTTCGTGCATTTAGCAATCTATATGTTATACTTGCATTTAACATAAAGAGTAGACTATTATTTCTACAAATTTGAAATAAGATTCTCGTATATATTATGTTTAACACTTGACATTGTTTATAGTGAACCAGTTCACAAACCTGATATGCAGTGTGCGTGTAACGGTCTAATAAATATTGTTGCAGTAAATGAGACTTAAATGTATGAATGAATGGAGTTAAAAAGGGATAAAATAGAGACGTCACATTTGTTCCCTGATTATATTTTTCTGGTACAAATCACCTTTCCATGTATTATCTAAATCTCTTTGTTTATTGATAATAAACTGCTCCTACGATCATGGTATAAGCAGGAAATATCTAGAGCAATGATTGAGGAATACAGTCACTCCATTGATGTATGGAGGCAAGGCATGCTGACTACATCGATCAATTTTTGGTACACGGATGTTACTGGAAATTGCTACAAATGTTACTTTTCTGTTTGAGAGAGCTAAGCACATTGAAGGGGCAACCAGTTTAAATCTTGAGAGAGCTAAGCACATTGAAGGGTCAACCAGGTTAAATCTTGAGAGAAAAACATCAAATCGGTTTTCTGCAACGTGAAAAAGGAATCGTATGGAACTGTGAATATTTCTGAAGAATAAGTGTATGCTTTGTTGCAAACAAAGTGCATGAAAGACTACTGAGACATGTAAAAACTATTGCTTATTTCTAACAATTCCATTTCTATTATCTGAAAAGATATTACTGTTGAAATATATTTATCAATTAAAAACTGGATAAATATAAAATTATTTGAGTGCAGTTCCACAAATGTCAAATAATCTTTATCATTGTACTTTTCATATGTATATTTGAGTTCTTATTTAATACATTTATTGTTAAATTTATTTACCTTCTCATACATATTGATAAACTTATTTTGGAATATAAATTGGGTGGAGGGGGCTCGCTAAATGTAGATTAAAGAAACAGTTGTCTTCTACTTTAGTGAGAGGTTTTCCACCAATGAAACATTGTGTGACAGAAAATGTTTGTCTTTAATGCTGTGGAAGAGAGAAAACGTTTACAGAGCCCGCATATCCGCCAATTGAGAGATATTAGTGGAGTCTGGAGAATTATTAATTATATAAATTAAGATTCTCACTACGTATAATTAGTTATGGATGTTAATTCAAATACTAATCAAAACCAAAAAATAGGTTGCGTTGGCATTGCACTATCCTTCTCTAAGTAAGAATTAATATGAAATTTTTAATTTTATAATCATAATTAAACCAATAACAATAGACAAATCAATGAAAACTTAAACTGAAGGCCTGCACCTAACACATAAATATGACATTACTATATATATATACATTTTACTTTCAAAAACTATCAGTTTAACTCTAATTTTCATCAGTTCCAAGAGATAAATACAATAATTAATTATTAAACTTCCTTACTTTTACTCATTCAAAATCAAAGGAATGGTGCTCTAAATGTATTTAATAATTAATATGAATAATATCTGAAAATATTTTAAAATAAACATAAATTTTAAATACGCATTAGAGAGATAAAATGCTTCCTTCTATTCAAAAATACATGTTTATATATTTTATTATGATTTTAGAGAGACCTCCCTGTATGAATGTTACCCTATACATCACTAGTAGCTCGTACTTCACACACTATAAATTTCTTACTCATTGAAAGATGTGTTAAGGTATTATCCACATAATATCAGACATGGTAAATAAAATAAAGTAAGCATCACTCAAATAGTGTTTTATTTGAAACATTGAATTGCATGAGTACAGCACATTTTCTCTTCTTCTAAAAAAAATTTGTATAAATTACTCAATTGAAAACCGTCACTTCTGTATGTTTTTTATAAGATTTATTTTTTCTTCTTAATTTCATTGCGAACTGTAAATTTTACTTTTTTCTAAGTTCTTCTTTGTTTCTCATACTTTTATAGGACAATTTTCACATTCAGTCTTCACAGACATTTTCCTGTTTATAATGTGGTGTAAACATTAGTTTTAGTAATACTAATTTGACTATCAGTTAAGAAATCTTTCTCTTGTGCAAATGGTTTCCTTGTGACTACTCGTTTTTGCTGATTGCTTATATCAACAGTATTTATAAATGAAGAAATAGATCTGCTGGATTATAACTTTAATAATGCAATACGTTTGTCTTGAAAAAATAATAACGAGCTGGTTAACATTATCATCTGATTCAGCATCTGCAAGTGATTCAACACATCACCTATGACATACTCAATTGTCACATCAATCTGATCAAGTGTCTTTCCTTTCAAGTTGCTTATTACTCCTTGTTACGCAGCAAAAGGTACATGACTAAACTTTGAGTGGGACAGAAAATGCAAACAGACACACTGAAAATATTTTTCCTAATTAAAGTTGAACCACTCACGAAATTCTTGATGCTTTAACTTTAATTGTAAGCCACTGCAAAAGCCATTCAGATATTTTGCCTGTAGAAAATCGTGTTCAGAATTTAAGACAATTGAACTTTGATCTCGACGTAGGATTAGAGATTCAAAGCGGGTGGAGGTCACAGAAATTGCCGCACGGGCAGGCGCTCGAAGCAGACGCACTGAGAGGGAACGCGTAGGTTACAAACGCATATCAAAGAGACACGACACAGCTGAGACTGAAGGACTGTCGCCGCTATACTCTGGGGTGACTTTGTAACAATGACTTATACCAACTCTGTATAATTAGCTATGATACAAGACATCTACAAGTGCCGGTGCAGAGCATGGGTCACTGGTTAAATATGTATATCTGCAACTGTTACGCTGATATACTGGTACGTCGCCAATTTGGCTCCGCCCCCAACTCAGATTCAGCTGAGATTTAATGTTTATGAGTAATATATATATATAATGATTACAATTAACGAACAGAGGACAAGACGTACTCATTACATTATCACTTGAACTACGAAAATAACGATAGAACTAACAAACACGCGTTTTAAAAATAATAACAAGAAATTTAATAAAAGAAAAAAAGTTAACAAGATTTAGAAAATTCAGTTCATCCTAAGCCAGTTCATTGGACTGAAGTCACTGTCTGAATAGGCACTTAGCTTAAGCACAGAAATGACGTCAGTCTTGTAGACTTGAATTTTCCAGTCAATAGATCGACACGTCCCAATTCAGCCGGGACAAGTAGAACGGCCACACAGGCACAGCCACACAGGCAAACAACAGGCAGCTATAAACGAGCAGCCGAGAATACACAATAGCAAGAAAAAAAAACTATATAGCCAGGGTTTTCTTCTCTCATATACGACCCAGTGTTGTTTTGGGCGGACTACCCTTTTCCAGTCGTCACCCTCAGACGAGTTTTTCAGGAAGTAGTGAAGATAACATTTTCACTGTGGTTTTTATTACCCTGCTTAGACCAGCTTCTGACCTGTTCAATTCATTAGCTCTAAGATGATTATGTCCCTCTAACCACTCTAACCACCCGCTAAGCGTACGCACTGACCACACGCTGACCGCCTCGCTCGCAGACTTCAAACACCGCAGACATCAAACGCCAGTCCCTAAATCTTCCACACATGTCTCTCATTCGTTCCAGGGCTTCCCTTCTCGGTAAACAGGACGCAATACGCACTCATTCCACAAAATGAAAATTTATATAAAATATATATGTGGGAATATTTTCCCATCATACAACAGGGACAGACATCTTCTAAAGGCACCAGACTTGCGCTCACAGGGCAGCCTTTTGAGTAGAGTCACCCAACCGAGACTATATAGCACAATGGGTGAGACAAGAGAGGGATTATGTCCAGAGGGGGGAGATTAGAGTGTGGGACCCAACTTTAACATAAATACCCCACCCGTCAGAAAAAGAAGATAATTAGCAAAAATAAAATGCTGAAAAGAGGACTAAGACGCAATTTACATGCAGGAACAATAATAATTTTAAAAATTAATAAAAAAATAATTACCTCGCACAAACTTCGAAAAAAACCCAACGCATTGCAAATGACGAACACGACGGCATGCCCGCATCCTGGAAATAAGTGAAGGATGCGAAGCCCTGGTGGAGCGCCTCCACCAGGAGAACATGGCAGATGAAAGCCTTAAACCACGCTCAACTAGGAGTGAAGTTAACGTGACAACAACAAGTGGACTCTCATTCGAATCTGTCGTTTCCTGTGTCGTCACTTCCGCAGTGAGTAAAGCAGGAAAAAGCAAGACTAGGAATTTTCTGAGATGCTAAAAACATTATTTTTGAAAAGATTGAATAATTTTTATACTTATTGCAAATTGTATGTTTTTCCTATTTGCTAATATTGTATTTTAAATGCTTTTTTACTGTAATGTATTCTTGGTACTAGTGGATGAGCATATGTTTTTTGATAGCTTTCTTGCGAGCAAGAGTCTCAAAACAATTAGCCAGAGGGACGATTTCTTAAAAATACTACAATACTTGCAGCTTTCAAGTGAAGAGTGAATTCATATCTATAATCTTCGCTAATTGCCTTCATCATAAACAAGAGGAAGTGTGGACGCCATATTGGAAGGTGACCTATAAAGTAGTCCTAGTGCTTTCATAACCTGAGTTCATTTGACCACGGGAGGGGTGGGGGCGAGGGATAACCTCCCAATCACTTCGTGAATTTTCTTTTTTACAACAAAATTTGTTCGTACTCATTACTGTGATGAATCTCTTAGTGTCGAATAATGTTTTTATTATACATTTCCTGAATAGGCATGACGTTAAAAATGTGAATTGAACTTTGTGCGTTTACACGACTGTGGTACAGTGACTGAGCGTGAAAAAACCCGAAACGAAAATGCTTAATTTTGTATTATAGTGCATACATAGATGAAATAATTTGACTAATGTCACTCTGCCTTACTATACTAAATTCATGAATTGTTTTCTTTTTAGTGGCTGACAGTAATAACAATGAATATTCGTGTAGCACTCTGTTAAGTCAGATGATGTGCAATATATCAATAGTTTATTTATAACTTGTGGTGCTCACACTCATTTTATTTGGGAGAACATTGCATTAATCGGTTGTCTTAAATCATTTTGGTAATTTACTTCGCCATGAATTTACAGTGCAGTGAGTTGCTTTCTAGATTTGATTGCAGTGCAGTTTTGCAAGGGAAATGTTCCCTCCACCCACCCACCAGACCATAGCAAATGCTGAAATTAAACAATGGATCATGGACGACGAAGACATTGCAAAAATTCACGGGAGTAAGTGAAGAGGATTTAGAAGCATGTGTGAAAGCTCTTGTACATGAATAGGAAGAAGGAGTAGAAAAAGAAGAAAGTTAGCAAAAATGAAATGTTGAAATAGAAAGAATAGAAATACTCAGAGAGAGAGAGAGAGAGAGAGAGAGAGAGAGAGAGAGAGAGAGAGAGAGAGAGAGAGAGAGATAACGCTCGTTTATGAGAAATAAAAAGGAATGGAAGCTGATGTGTGTTTGTGTGTGTATGTGTGTGTGTGTGTGTGTGTGTGTGTGTGTGTGTGTGTGTGTGTGTGTGTGTGTGTGTGTGTGTGCGTGTGTATATGTGAGAGTGAGTGAAAGAGAGAGAGAGAGTATATCAGAGTTAGCAAATTAAAAAAATAAAAACAGTGAGTGTTACATTCCAGCATTTGTTTATAGACCCTGCTTCAGCTGAACGTTGCTGACAACAGATTGGCTGCCTAGATTTACCATTCAGTCTGACCAAATTTATTCTCGTAGTAATTTACTCTCGACAGAAATTTAAAGACAGGTAAGCCTGTGTAATAATGCACGGACTGAGACACGTTATTCAATTACAACTAATTATGCATGCATACATCTCATTCTTGACTCTACCCTCACCCAGTCCTAATTGGTCTTTCTCGCATTAATTAGTCAACTACTTTAATTGAATTAACAAATAACGAGATTTAATCAAATTTAACAAATAACACGTAATCAAAATTCAGATATACGGTCATGTAAGTGTTCTTATTATCTAGCTCTGCGAATCGCTAAAATTGTCAATCATTGATTCCTGTTTATATCGTCACCATTTAGCATTTTCTCCATCCATAGAGTACGTCAGCACTCGCATCCCCAACGTATGTAGTTGGATAACGGATTCAGCAGTGGTCTGAAGCATCAGTTATCGATCCCCGACTACAGTCATGAGATCCGTATCCAGTAACCTCGATACAATGGACATCATCAAGTTCAAGCAGAACTTAAGTCATAGACAGTCTGAAATCTCCTCACGAAGTCTCAGGACTCAGAGATTCAGAAATCTCAAGAACCAGAATAATACCCGGAAAGAGAACTCGCTCTGAAAATATTATGATTTAGTATGAGCGACAGTTCTTACAAATTTGCAATCCACACATGTGGAACATATAATAGTGTAGCTTACTTACAATTGACCTTTCGGTATCTTTACATTTAGTAATTAAATACAGTAGTAAAAATACAATCCAAATCACGAACATATGTGTTAGAATTAATACACGTAAGAGTTTAGTTAATTCAAATTAGACCATTATATTTTACAAATGTGCAAAGAAAATAAAATTCAAAGTAACGCACATGCGTTACTACAATTATGGCAAATATTCCACATGCAAGTGAATTAAATAGATACGCAAAAATTACAAGAACGTGCAGAGGCGTTCTGCAATTACAATTAGTTATTTCAGCTTTACAAATAATTCAGCGTTCCTCAACCTTTACAACTTATTATTTCACAATTCAACAATCAAAATATAATAGGAATATTTCTAGGTTTAACCACGCTATCGTCAGGCCACATGTCTGGAGAAAATAGCAATAAAATACATCTTCAACAGCAATAGAATGTATAAGTTCCGCAAAGATATCTTAGTAAAATACAAGCAATACTTTAAGAAATCGATGTGTTTTACCTTGCTTACCATCTCTTCTAGCACAGTGAGGTATCTGGTGATTCACTGAACGAATGCAACATATGGATGAATCCCAGCATGCTCTTCCCTCGTGAATGGCGTGTTTGGCTAATGTTCAAGCTCCTGTTGGAGTGTTAGTACAGCGTCAGCATAAGAGAGTAATGATTACATCACTGCTCTGACGTGATATGCATGTGACGTTTATGAGGTCTAGTATAATTTTCCTTGACTCCATTACAATGAGAGAGAGAGAATAAATCAATACAGATTTAACAGGTACAAGTGAAGAAATGTATTGAAATAGTCGAACGTGTTTGCAATTGCTTGACTTTCTGAAAGATTTATTTTATTGCAGTTGTAATGTAATACGTACTTTTTAGCAGAGACATGGTCTGTGATTTTGAGTAGGCAATGTATAATTATTAGCACAGACATTGTTTCTGAGACTTTTGCTTCTTTGGTCATATTTAAATAATATAGAATAGTTTTCTAATCGAAGGGTCCTTAGACGACTAGACTCTCTAAAGTCCTGAAATACAAATTGTATCTATATCAGATTAGAAAGGGATTGGTATATGTATATGTATTTGACTTATAAATTAGCGCATTATATTTAATAATGGCAGATGTGTGTATATAATCGCAACATTCAATGACATTTTGTGCATGAATAGATATATGTCTATATAGTTTCTTGATGTTTCCTGTATTGCAGATAAATGGAGTGTTTCTCAAAGAGGAACGTATTCTCAGTATTTGTTGTTATGTCCCTATGTGGATATATTCTTGTGATTACTGATGTTTGGCACATATTAGATACGCCTGGTGCATTAGTTTACCAAGACTCGACCCCCACTACGGTCATTGAAACATCATCTTTTTCCACCAAACAATTGTCTGATGTGGCCCCGACCAATACATTTAACGACAAAGACTCAACCTCCTCATCGACATCTGCAGCAAACTACAACATTACTGGCGATGAAACGATTTCCCCTGAATATTTTGCAGATTACGTATTACCACATAATTATACTTTACATATTCGTCAAAATCTGTCAGCTAAAAATATATTATTTCATAATAAGCCGTTCTGGTTAAGGCGAATTGTGTTCTCCGAGTGTAGAGTAAGCTCGTGCACGCTCACCACCAACAGAGATCTGAGATCTACAGTTGAAGCAGTCGTGTATCACATGGATAGGCTCTCCGATTGGGTTCCTCCATCGTTGAGGCCCATGGGCCAGATTTGGGTGGCCTACTCATTGGAATCTCCTGTACACTACTACTCATCATTTAGGTCAAGAGCTTGGCGTGGTGCGTTTAACTGGACCATGACCTATCGAGTGGACTCGGATATATTTTGTCCTTACAATGGACTGGTATTCAGTCCTACTGTTACTGCGAAGAACTACACCAACATTGCTTCGGCGAAATCGAAATCTGTGGCGTGGTTTGTCAGCAACTGTGACACGCCAAGTAAGAGGAAGCAATACGTCGAAGCCATGCAGAAAGAAAATATAGCTATTGATATTTATGGACGGTGTGGAAATTACCGGTGTAAACGACGTGACCTCAAAAAATGTGAAAATATATTGAATAGCACGTACCGTTTTTATTTGTCGTTTGAAAATTCCATTTGTCGGGATTACGTCACAGAGAAATTCTTCAAGACGTTCGGTATTGATGTTGTTCCGGTAGTTCGTGGAGGGGCGGATTACAAGAAGTACTTTCCTCGAGGAACGTTCATTGACACTGCTGACTTTAAAAGTGCGTCTGAACTTGTCAAGCACTTAAAGTACCTGGAGACAAACCTAACTGCTTATGCAGAAATTTTGAAAAAGAAAGACCATTATAGGCTGAAATATAGAAATCCTTGGTGTAAGCTTTGTGAAATGTTGCATTTTGTAAAGAGTGAAAAAACATACAGTGACCTTCCAACATGGGTAAACAATCATGCGTGTCGGTATCCGACTGATATATAAACAGGTGCATGCAATGCTTTTTTCTACTTCTTATCACGAAACTTATTTGTGTAACTTAATATTGATTTTAATATATATATATATATATATATATATTAATATAAATATTTCCATATTACTATCTCACTTAATACCTAATTTTGTAACTGAATAGAGAGTTCAAAACTTTCCATATTACTATCACACAAATTGATTTCACACTACCAACTAGATGTTTTGGTCCTTTAGTAGAGAGGTGCCAAATTCTAGCATATTCTCAACTCGACTGTTTACTCCATCTCTGACACTTACAAAAATACCAACATAAGTAGTGCCCAATGTCAGGTTACTTCGACAGTTTAACAATTTATATAATAGTTAAGTCTAAAATATGTTAGAAATTGCTGATGTAATGCTAACACTTCCAACTCTGGATGAGTAGATTGTATTATTAATATGATTAAGATTTAGGAGAACGAGACAAGTCAATGGGTGAGATCAAACAGTTGCATGCTGTAGAGAATTATATTGTCTGATCACTTGAATTTGGTGTGGCAAGAAGTCTAATAATTATAATGAAAGGTGGCCGCTCGCTTAAAGGTGAGTTAACTGACTGATTGAGAGAGAATGGACTAATAAATATTTCGTGCATTTTGCAATTTATAATTAATTAATGTTATAATCATAATTAATCCAATAACAATAGACAAGTCAATGAAAACTTAAACTCAAAGCCTGCAACTAAACACATAAATAAGACATTACTGTATACATACATTTTACTTTCAAACATTATTAGTTTATCTCTAATTTATATCAGTTCTAAGAGATAAATAGAATAAGTAATGATTATCCATCATTACTTTTACTAATTCACAATCAAAGGAACGGTGCTTTAAAATGTATTTAAGAATTAATACAAATAATATCTGAAAATATTTTCAAATAAATATAATTTTTAAATACGAATTAAAGGGATAAAATGTTTGCTTTTATTCAAAAATACATGTTTATATATTTTATTATGTTTTTAGAGAGACTTCCCTGTATGAATGTTAGACTATACATCAGTAGTAGTATTACTTCACACACCATAAATGTCATACTCATTGGAAGCTGTATTGAAGTATTATCCACATACTGTCAGCCATGGTAAATAAAATAAGTGTCACTCAGATAGTGTTATCTGAAATATTAAAGTGCATGAGTACAGCACCTTTTCTCTTCTAAAAAATGTTTATAAATTGTAATCCCTCACTTCTGTAGTTTTTTATAAGATTTATTTTTTCTTCTTAAGTTCATTGCGAACTGTAAATTTTACTTTTTTTCTAAGTTCTTCTTTGTTTCTCATACTTTTGTAGGAAAATTTTAACATTCAGTCTTCACAGACATGTTCATTATAATGTGGTGTAAACATTTGTTTTAGTAATACTAAATTGACTATCAGTTAAGAAATCGTTCTTTTGTGCAAATGGTTTCCGTGTGACTACGCGTTGTTGCAGATTATTTATATCATCAGTACTTATAAATGAAGAAATAGAAAAATAACTATATGAAATACTAATTTTGACAACAAAAAAAAAAATGACAGTAGACCAGGGCTTTTATTAGTGGTTGTTCCTGTGCTACGGGCATACGTGACGCACCTTCTTTTTCGTTAAACATCCATCAATGGCTGTTTTTTTAAAAACACCTTGAATATCTCAATACTTTGACTTTAATGGAAGAAGACAATATACCACTTCTTGGAGAGATCATTAATTAAATATATAACGAGCCATTGCGGACTTAACCCATACATTGATAATTAATCAGATCAGGTCATCCGCATCCGTGAGTGTGTCACAAGGGACAAAAGTCCATAAGAGGAGCAAGCAGGTATATTGATCGGTGAATGTGCGTCGACACAACAATTATGCATTTCATCGATTTCCTCATTATGTTTTTACATGGGAGTTCAACAGCCGGGTACCAGCAGTACAGGTATTTAGTCAATTTTCTTCATTTTCGACATACTACAGCATGACATTGAATCAACTGCTTAAACACTCTAACCTCAGGTACATTTTTTTCAAAATATTTGATTGGTTCCGAAATTTCATCAATTATTAAAATTTAGAGTTGTTAAAAATAAATAAATATATAAAATAAATAAATAAAATAATTTTAGAAAGGAATATGTTATGTTTGAGTCTAAATAAACTATACTTAAACATGTTTTAATACAATCATTTCAGCATTACGATCAATTCATTCCTTAAATATTCATAGGGGTAATTTCCGCGAATGTGTATTTTGATAATTTATTAGTTTTCGTTTTATCTACATCACCCATTAATTTGAAATTATCCTTTATTCCCTGAGTGTACGGGTTATGACTGAATGATTTGAGAGATGAATGATTTAAGTTTTCATCACATTAATGATTTAAGATTTTATCACATGAATGTTTTATTTTTTCATCACATGAATGCTTTATTTTTTCATCACATGCATGATTTAATTTTCATCACAAGAATGATGTAAGTTTTCATCATATAGGATGTCAGGATCTTCGTCCGGATCCCAGCTAAATATTAAAAAATTAAATATAAGAAAGAATAAGTGAGAAAACTAGATCTAAAATGACAGTTTAAAACAAGCTTGTACGGATTTCGCACGTATTGCATAAATGAAAGCGTGGACAGGATGTTTTTCTGGGTCAGTCGGGAAGTCTGACCTGTCAAATAAAAACACGTAGGAAGATGAATGAAAGCGGAAGGAAGTGTGACCTTAGCGTAGAAGTTGAATGGAGAATGGAACGGAAGGAATTCGGAACTACCTATCCTTCCTATGAATGAAAGCGTGGGCGGGTTGACCCTGAGGTCAGAAAAACAAAACAAAAACTATAAATAGGGAAAATCTCCCACTCACTTTGCTTTTTTCCACAACAAGGACACCCTCATTGGATCCAACGCTGATAGAGTGTCGGGATGGCCCAGTTTTAATAACTGTTAAAAATTTATATGTATATGTGGAAGGGTGGATGTACGTGTGTACAGAATGTGTGCGTAGCGCCTGTGATTGTCCGGCAGCAAAGTAGGTCATCGGACGCTTGTTTGAATCACGCGGCACGGTCTGCTATATAGGAATGTGTGGCTGTGCCATTGGGTACACGTTTGACCGCCACTTATCATATTATTCATTTATCAAGTAAAGATGTTTAGAGATTCTAATATTTAGTGGGATGTAGTTTATATTTATATAATTTTGTAAGTTAGTTTATATTGTTTTCTTAGTGTATTCTATGATTTATGTAGGCCCCTATGTGTACATGGTTTTCCTCTGGCACATGAATATAGTTAATTATTTTATTTTATAATTTATTTTGTGAATTATATTGTAAGGAAGTATTGTATTTAGAGAGTATTTAATGTAGTATTTTTTGATAGTTTAAGTGTTATATAACTCTAGGTAGTTTAGGAGAAATTTATGTTAGAACGAAAGTAGGTAGACACAGATGTACCCGTTAGCAGTAGTTTTAGTCAGCAGTTCCAGAATTGTTTAATGGAGCCCCCTTTGCCGCCCGGACTTTTTAGATATATTGTGTGTGAGAGAGTGTGCGAGAGGGTTCGTCTTGGTTCCTCTTTGTTCGTCGGGGTTCGTCTTTAGTCGTCTTTGGTCAAGAGAGGAACGTGGTTGACGGTGTGTCGCCGAAATAAAGATAGATGAAAATGTAAAACACGTGTTGCGTGTTCTGCCTCTCTTGCTGTGGTTGTCGTATCGTCCCATTGCATCTTCATCGTTTCATCATCGCCTCGCACCCTGGGGTGACCCATAACAACAACATAACACCTCACCCCATCACATATAGAACAGCCAGAAGGCTTGAAAAGAGTGTATCATTACACCATTACAGTTTTTCTTTAATCCTTGGTTTTTCGCCGAAACGAAAGGTAAGCTGGCTGCTTTTACATCACTTTAAATTAATGTATAGAATGTCATTTGATAAAGAATTGATATGTAAAACTAATTCATTCTATTTCAGGTTAGTGACATTGTACTCAGAGAAATGATTAGCTTTTAATTAGTAAATATAGGAAAATTTGTTAGTAGTCTCTGAGCCCTTTTATAATATATATTGCAGGATTTTTATTTTACTCTTCGTACGAATCTTTGGTTGCTGTGTGATCAACCTGAATCTTTGGTTGCTGTGTGATCAACCTGAATCTTTGGTTGCTGTGTGATCAACCTGAATCCTAGGTTGCTGTGTGGTCAACCTGAATCTTTGGTTGCTGTGTGATCAACCTGAATCTTTGGTTGCTGTGTGATCAACCTGAATCTTTGGTTGCTGTGTGATCAACCTGAGACGCTTCCTGCACTATTAAACTCCTCCCAGTTAAGTAACAAATGACTTTAGCCAGGAGTGTGCAACGATACATATTAACTCTTTAAGAAAATTGGGAACTCGAACGAACTTTATAAAAAGAAATCATAGAGACTCAGAGACAGTTAAGGAGAAGCTAATTTCTCTGATTAGATTTCGAGCTTAGTGCTCATCGTAAATATAATTGCAGTATATTGCTTTCTCTTTTAATTCATTCTTTATTTTATATAAATATTTTATTAATGTTCATTGGCTTTGTGTCAATTCTTGTTCTTTTCGTTTCGTGTAAAATTCATTTATTGTAGCCATAGCGTCTGTCTGTCCGTCCGTCTGTCTGTCTGTCCATTGTCAGTCTGTTTGTTAGTCCGTCCTGTTTATCATTTAAATGTGAGGTTCGAACCTTTGGGGGCTTTACACGAGCCAACAGAGCGACGACTTAAAAAAAATGTTGTGTATTTCGTGACGTCAAGTAGCGGGGTACCAACATAGGACACTATCTTTAAATCATAATCATCAAGATAATTAAATTTCCTACATCATGTGACACCTATGCGACCGTACGTAATGGATATGATTATTATTATTGATTATATCCCTAACTAATTACACGTGATTGTGACAGACTTCTGACCAGAATTCTTTGTCATGAACTTCTGACCCACATCCGAAACTCGAATATCATATTCGAATTGAATTCCTTTGTTAGAACCCTCCCATCATGCACCCGCATGAGGAAAAAACAATAGTGAGTTCATCCCTTGTTATGTAACTTTAGCCGACAGTCGAGAAAGTTCGGATCAACAACATACCTTGTGATCTAGTCACGTGGTGCATTCATGCACTACAATAAATACTCGACGTACTCAGAACACAAACCGGCCGACACACCCAGCTCTCGAGCACATTAGTCACCGAATACCTTGCTGAGTTGGAAAGGAACATAGGAACCCATGTCTTGTACAGTAAAGTCTACTTTAAGAAGGTAACACATCTACTTCTTACAATATATTGCATCTTACTATTTGTATTTTTGTATATGAATTTAGGTATGTATTTTGTGCGAATTATTGCCATTCTCCTCCAAGCATACGTGATTCGATAGAATGACTAGAGCCTAAAGATTTCTTTGTATATAAATTAATTGTAACTTTTAACTTTAATTTGTATAAACCACACTATTATTTCAGAACGGGTTCGTTTTCTTCTTCTCTACCTTATAATACGTTCTACGTATTATTGCCATCTTCACATCACTTGGGTGCTTGTTCCCTTGTTCAACTTTGGACGAACGACGTACAATTCTGTGTCGCCATTGTTGTTGATGCTATGCTATGATGGATCACTAGTGTGACCAGTCAGGAGACGACAAAGTTACTGTAAGCTACGATCGTATAGTGCAAGCAATGCTTGATACGTGGAAGGATCGAACTGTCCTTAGACCACATGTACATCAAGACTACTGAGAAAGATGAGTAACTAAACTGAACTCCGAATCAATTGAAAGGGCTGGCAAAAAAATAACTCTTTAACATTAACCTTCAAGCAGATTGAACTTGCCTTAGTTTAGATTTGAAGCTGTGTCTTCGTAATTGATTGTTATTGTTAAATATTAATTATTAAATTCTTTTATTGTTAATACCTCTTTCGTAGTGATTTTTATGCATATAGACCTAATTCGTGGTTTGGATGGGGGATCTACTGAGCTAAATATAAACTTTTGAGTTCATAAAGATTTAAGAGAGTGTTAACGGTTTCCAAACCGGCTATTGTACACAAGTTGTCTGTTCGTGAATCTGTTTGTCTGTACTACAAAGGCGCATTTTCATGTGAGACGAAAGGTAATTTGGGCAACCAGTCTGTTTAGGGAAAGAGGAGAAATTAATTTATCTAATTAAATTAAAGTTCTGTAAAATTCCTAAGCAGGGTCTTTAAATAAATACTGGACATGTAACAGTGATGATAATCTGAATTTATGCTATTAATTCTCCAGATAAAGATCCATATGACAACACTCGTCTCTATTCCATGGTGGATAAATGGATGAAAGTCAGTTTAAAGTAAAACTTTGCCCGGCCTCATATCAATAAACATATTTAAAACAGGAATAACGAGGAAAATAAAATCTAGATAAACAAGATGTACAGGAAGCCTGGTACAAAAACACCTTTAACGTATTTAACCAAGTCACCCCAAGATACTAACGGGATGTTTGCTAGAATATAAGATCTATCCGGGTTGGACCATTAGATTTAATGTATCTTTATTCTGGTAACCTGAACTGGAACAGTGGGCATGATAACGGGAGAATCGTTGGCCCAGGCCAACTGTCTGAGATAATTAATTGATCATAAATAAACAGAGGGATGGAAGGGGGAAATTACCGACGTAAGAAAGCTAGAATCGATGCTAGGGTACATGAATGGGTTGGAGAAGAGAATACCGTTTGCCATCATAAACCAGAATAGACATAAAAACGGGTAGTTTCAAAGAAATACATTATATGATGGAAAAAATCTTTATATACCGAGATCAAACCTTGCTCCGACAGACAGGAAGCGGCGAGTACCGGCATATTTTTTGGAAGAAAAATTGTTGAGGACGAATTCATTGTACTCCATCCAGATTATTGGGATTTGAAGAATGCGGAAGGTATGTGTGACTGGTTCTTAATTCTTTAGTTAAAACTTCGTGTAACAATAATAGAATATTTTGTAGATATTTATATATCATTAATTCACAGTTTTCCTTTCAGTTTAGTGACAATGTGCTAAGAGAAAATTGATAGCCATTGACACTTGAATACTTTAAATTGTAGTCAGCAGTCTTTTACATTGCATTATTAAATTGCAGAATCGCCAAATGCATTAGCCTGCTCTCTCTTAAACTGGTGAAACATCTGTATATCTCACTAGTCGTCTTAAAATATGCTAGCAGTTCGTATAGCTTCTTCCTCTAGAAGTATGTTAAATACCATATTGTCTTGACCTTCATACATGCCACTAAATGTTAAGCCAATCTATCTATCTATCTATCTAACTGTATGTCTGATATCTATCTATCTATCTATCTATCTAACTGTATGTCTGATATATATCTATCTATCTATCTAACTGTATGTCTGATATCTATCTATCTATCTATCCATCCATCATTCCATCCATCTATCTATCTATCTATCTATCTATCTATCTATCTATCTATCTATCTATCAATCTGTATGTATGTCTGAAACACTTGAAACCTTACTAACTTCCAATGTGACCGTTTGGGGTGAAAGGTAAAGGCACTGATGGATTCCATTGATTTGAGGAGACCCACAGATAGAACTAAAGCACGACATTTATACCGAAGGTATATATTGGCACGTGCTTTGCCATTGCGTTTGAATAAACAGTTTAAAATTGTGGCTCATTCTCACAAACCCAGGGGAAAGTAGTTGATTTGATACAATGCTAAACTAGGTTCAGGAATAAATATTTTACTGACTGAATATATTATATACTGCATTTACAAAACACCAAAATGATATGTGTGTTCGAGACAATTTGTTGGTGAAAATGAGGCATTTCGTTGCATACAATTTTGGATATCTTTCCTGTTTAGTCTTCACAGCGATATTTATTTTTAAACACACTCATGTGAACCCAACCAAAAGAATGCATAGGTATGCCCAAATCAATTCTTTTCAGTGATGCGTATATACAAATGTATATGTTGACACTTTACTTCAAAGATGAATAAAGAATAACAAAACATTAGCAGCTGTTACTAGGATAATTAAAATACCTTTCGATATTGCACAGTAGGGGATCGGATGCCGATAGACATATAGTAATACATCTATTTATTTATGCAAACCGGTAACACAGCATGTCCTTTGAAATAGCTCTGCTTGCATGCAAATGTAAGCACACACACTGTCATTTCCTTTCGTTTAAGGAGAGCAATGCACTGAAATAAATGTAGTTGTTGTTAGCAGCGTTAGTCAGTACGTGAGATGACACACCAATTCATCGTGCTGATTAAAACATCAGAAAGGACGCCAGGTGTAGATATCGTGGCGAAACAATGACGAGAGAAAATGATAGTAATATATTCTCCATTACACATATGCAGATTATAAAATCAGTCATACACACGCGAAATTCAGGTGTTTGCAACGAGCCTTCTAAAATAACACCATAAGGAGTGCACAAGGTCTGATCACTCTTATAATTTGGCAACTTATATAACAATTAATATTAAAAATAGGGAGGGGCAAATTTACGTTGTCACTATGGTTGACTACACGGCAGACCACACAGTAGTTCACACTAGGGGTCAACAGGAAATCAAAGGAAACACAATATTTATATCAACTATTGGACAATACAAAACGAACTAAAATGTAAAATTCAAAAGTAAGGGGCATAATTTACACTGAGACGATGTAATGCTTTGCAACTGTTTAGAAGTATTATAAGTTCCCTTTCTATGAGTCCCTGTACTTGTAAGCCATTGTCACAAAACGGGAGGCTCGTTACAAGCCGACCTCGAGCTGAAGTTAGAGATGCAAGGGGTGAAGTCTATTTTTGGCCTGCTCCGGTGCACCTCCAAGATAAACTCATGTGACGTATGCCAGTACTACGTCGCGTCAAGTTGTTACATAGACACACATGACATACTCCATTGATGTTTGGGTGGGGCCCAGTTTATTAGTGTCATGCCAAGGAACGTTTTATTGGCGGTGTGTGTTGTGAGTGTGTATCATAAATGTGAATAAATGGACGAACAGACGAACGGTGCAAAACAATAGTACAAATTCTTTCGTCCCTCTCAAAAACTATGAATAACAAGAGAGTTGAAAGATGTTTAAATCAGGTTATTTATTTCCCGATTTAAAAGGGGCACTACTCTTTCGCACAGTGATTAATTCATTCATTCAACTTTCCAATGTCATACACTCTGTGGGAAATAAGGGGAGATGAAAATGATGAAATTCAAAATATAAAATAAAGATTAATTACACAATTCTTATGCGGCAAATGGGGCCGCTTTAACAATAGTTGACATGTAAAATAAGCATTACTTTTAACATTAGAGTTCTTATTTTGCAAACGATATAATAGTGTTCATTTTCTTAAGAGTCCTAGACTTAAGTATGTGCGCGTTAGCCGTGCTAATGATTACTCACTATTAATGTCAGAGTTCCAAGGAGATGACGTAAGCTCACACGTCACTTATAAGTGGCACTTCAAAGTGAAGATCACGGCGCAATTGAGGCGTCGCATTACAGGTGAAGATTCTGCAGAATCTAGGCACCACTTTCAGATTATCACGGGGGAGAAATCTGAAATTTAGCTGACTGCTGTCAGCCTCGATAATTATCGTTGTTTGTCGTGGAAAACGGACACCTCAACGACGTTTAGCATTATCGGATGGAGTCGTCCAGTGGGATGTGTCGTCGCATTACACTGAGTGTAGAAATCCGGATTGTCTGTGAGACGATCGCGGTGCTAGCCTCTCAATTAGCGGGATAGATCTGTCCAACCGAACTCTCAGACAGGGGGGAGAACAAGTTGGTCCCTCGTGTCGTTAACTGCATACAACCAGCGTCGCATGCATCGGGTTTTTCTTGGACAGTGAACTTTCCACTTTGCCAAAAGTTATACTGAGTAATTTTGCCTCGTTACTCAATATATGGCATCAGACGGATGGAAAACGGATGGAAAGAGATCTTTGCAGCTTTCCTTTATGAAATCTCTGTACATGAGATAATTCATACGTGAAGTTAGACTGGCTTCAGACGAATCGACGTTTTCAACATTGAGAGTAAAGTCTTCATTTTGCCTCTTATATAGCTTTCACTGAAGGTTTCCAAAACTTCCAGAAGCTATGTCCTGTGACATGATTTTTGCCTTGGATATATAGTGGTAATCGTGATGCACGCTTTTCTGTGGTCAATTCTAATGCGCACTGGTCATTTCTCTCGTCAACAACATGTGACGGTATTGCGCAGTTGTCCCAATTTATTTAATATACATATTCTTCATAAACTAATACATATATTCAATATGATATGATAATTAACACACACTGCGTCACAAACGTCTGTCTACTAAAGAGATCTTAGGTGACCGTTACTGGAATTTACATGCTACATACGAAAAATAACAAAACTCGGGTTACTTCAACTAGTTTTGTTAGCGGTTTTTTGAAATGAAATAAAATATAATTTCGGTCCCTCATTTCCTGTGACAACCCCCTTCTTAAAATTGATTGGAGCTCACAGAGTGGAAATCAAATAGGAACAAAAAAAAAATTTATTTCACACGATAGTCCCCACAGGAATTATATGCGCATCTGTGGAGAGACTATCCTCTCTCTTGTTTATATCGCGGTTATGGCATGCCGGGATAATGCATCGGCACCCGAATTTTCTCTGCCCGCGATGTGTTCGACAACGAAGCTATACTCCTGTAGCAGGAGTGTCCATCTAGTTAGCCTAGCGTTATCGTACATGCTAGTGCGCAGATATGTCAGCGGCTTATGATCGCACTGCAGGATGAATGGTTTAGAGTACAGATAAGCACTAAATTTCTTGAGTGCCCATACGATTGCTAAGCACTCTTTTTCAATCGTAGAATACCGTGTCTCACGATCTAACAGTTTCTTAGACGCGTATGCTACCGGTAGGTATTCGTCATCTGTCTCTTGGAGAAGTATGGCACCGAGGCCTTCGTCTGATGCGTCGGTCCTGACAATAAATCTTTTGTCAAAGTCTGGTAACTGTAGGACGGGTTTACTGGTCAAGATGTCCTTCACTTTTTCGAGGGCGGTGCTACACTCTGCCGTCCATCGTATTTTCGTGGGTTGTTTGTTTCCAGTTAAGTCCGTCAGTGGTTTAAGAAGCGTACTGAAGTTTGGGACAAATTTTCGGTAGTATCCTACTAGCCCCAAAACTGCCCTGACCTGTTTCTTTGTAGTCGGTAAGGTCATGTCACGAATGGCTGCAGTCAAGTCTAGATTTGGGCCTATTTGTCCGTCACTTATGATATGACCAAGAAACTCAATCTCCCGAAAGCCCGCGCGAACTTTGGAGGGTTTCACGGTCAATCTATGGCGCTCGAGAATGTCAAGTAGACAACCCACTGAGGATAAATGTTGGTCCCATGTTCCTGTTGCTACCAGAATGTCATCAAAGAAATTCAAGGCGTCGACGCTCTCTAACGGTAATTTTCGCATGAAGCGCGCGAATGTTGCGGGTGCGTTCGCTAGTCCGAACGGTAGTCGGCAAAACTGAAATAAGCCTAGCGGGGTTGGAAAGGCTGTTTTTGGTCTGTCGTCAATAGCAACCGACAGTTGCCAGTACCCTTTGCACATGTCAAACTTCGAAAAGTAATGTGCCTTGGTTAGTTTTGCGAATAATTCGTCCTGATTTGGGATAGGTTCCGCATCGAATTCAGTTATCTCATTTAACTGTCTATAGTCCACACAAAAACGAAGCGTACCGTCTTTCTTTTTAACTAAGACGACCGGTGATGAATATGGGGAGATTGACTGTTCAATCACGCCCTGTTTTTGCATTTCACGCACCTGTTCTGCTATGTACTTTGTGCTCTCATATTTCTGTGGGTACTGTTTTAAGCGTATTGGTTTGTCACTTAAAAGTTTGATGCGGTGTTCAACCAAATCTGAGTGGCCCGGTTGGTCGGTGAATATGCGCGCGTGTCTGTGTAAGAGGTTTGACATTGCGTCGCGCTGTTCGACAGTTAAGTTCGAGTCAATCTCGACTTGATCGACTGTAACTGCGGGGTTAGGCGTGGTTTCGGCGGACATCATGTCTGTTCTGAAATTGGAGTCTTCCAATTGTATCAGTGCGACATTCACGTTTTGTATCTGTTCGTCGCTGCGTTCATAGTAACGCTTTAGCATATTTATGTGATAGGTTTTCTGCTTATTTCCTATCTGTATGCTGTAGTCGTTCTGCTTCACACGCTTAATAACGCGGTAGGGTCCACGCCAGTGCATTTGCATGCGGTTGTTATGCGTGGGCCGCAAGAGTAATACGAGCTGACCTGGTTCGAGGTCACGTTCCACAGCCGTACGGTCAAAATTTCGCTTGTATCGGGGTTGTTTTTCGCGAATGTTTTCCTGTGCTAAGTGACATGTCTCGGTCAGACGTTGACGTAGTTCGGCTACGTACGTGTGAACATCTTTACCATCGGTCACAGTGTCTCCCTTGACCCATGTTTCTTTTATTAGCTTAAGGGGACCACGAGGTTGCCTGCCATATAGTAGTTGGAACGGTGAGTAGCCCGTACTCTCTTGTGGGAGTTCGCGATACGCGAAGAGTAATGGTGCTAGAAAACGCGGCCACTGGTCGGGTTGTTCCGAGGCCATTTTAATTAACATTTTCTTTATTGTACCGTTGAATCGTTCAACGGCACCATTAGACTGAGCGTGATATGGTGATGAGAACAACTGTTTACACGCCAGTAGACGCATTGTTTCAGCCATCATTGCTGAGGTGAATTGAGTGCCCTGGTCACTCAATATTTCTCGAGGTACGCCCGTGCGAGAAAATACGTCTATTAAAGCGTCTGCGACTTCGATCGCTGTGATGCCCTTTAATGCGACTGCTTCTGGATATCGCGTGGCAAAATCCACGATTGTTAGGATATAGCGATATCCTCCTTCGGCCGCGGGAATGATTGGGCCAATAATGTCTACTGCGACTTTTAGGAATGGTTCCTCTACTGTTGGTACTATCTCGAGGGGAACTCGACTGACACGCCCTCGGTCAATATGTTGTTGACACTGCGTACATGTACGAACGTACGAGCGAACATCCCTACTCAGGCCTGGCCAAACAAAGTCCTCGCGAATCCGTTGTTCAGTGCGACGCGCGCCCTGATGTCCGGACATGATTGAGTCGTGTGCAAAGCTAAGAATCAGCTGTCTGAGTGGTGTAGGGGTAAATAAACACGTGGTGCTTCTAGTATCATTTTCCTTAAAGTCGGTGCGCCGAAACGCTAGTCCGTCCTTCAGGAAATACGTAATTGTCGCGTACTTGCTGGACGTAATAGTGTTTTTCCGTGCCAGCTTTAGCATTGAGGACAAGCTTTTGTCCTCCTGCTGCAGGTGACTGAGTTGACTTGGGGTCAACTGCGGAAATGTGTTCTCGACTATCTTTAGAGCTGGGGGTCCCTGTTTACTACGTTCCCGTTGTGCTCTAGTGGTTACGGGGAGAACAGGATAGATGTCATCAGTGTTCGCGTCACACTGTTCGGGCGATAGTATGAATCCGAACTGCATGTCTCTTATTACTGCGGCGGTGACTGTACCGGAAAATACGGATGACGTAACATGTACAGTGGCTCTTGGACATGTACTAAGGTGTCCCATAACACATCGAATGCGGACACTACCTCTTAGATACTGTTCAGGGCGTACAAGTTTAGCATTTATGCAGCTTATGGACGCGCCTGTATCGACCAGTATTTTGACTTTTTGTCCGTTTACTGTAGCCTGTTGGGTCTTTAGAGTTGCACCTGTTTCAGTGCATACCTTTACATCACGTGGACTGGGACAGTTCTGAGAACTATGCCCCTTCCCTTTGCAAGTGTAACATGTCATAGGTGGGGAGTCACGTGTGTGACGTCGTACGTCTTGTGACTTAGTATATGTCCGCTGTACCGGTTCGGGTTTTTCCGATTTCGTCATTGGTCGGTTCGATTTCGGTGTATACTTCTGCCGATTTGTAAGAGGAGGGCGTGGTGCACTCCTCGTAATTACCGGATCAGGGTAATCATTATACGTGTCTGCTAACTTCAACATATCACAGAAGTTAGTCGGGGGATTTCGCTGCAAATATGTCGTCATTGCAGGCGGAGCAATATGGAGAAATTGATCTCTTAATATCAAATCAAATAGGCCCTCATATGTCTTCCGGATGTCTGTCAAATCAATCCATCTATCAAGATAATGGCGTAACCGGGTACCGAAGGCTTGCATGGTGTCATTTGCTTTAGGTATGGCTCTTCTAAACATTTTTCGAAAGCCTTCTGCTGTACATTGAAAAGTACGCATCAAACCCGTTTTGAGATCTGCATAAGTAATAGCGGGATCGCGCGTTAGATCAGTAAATGCGCGCGAGCTTTCACCTTGGAGTATTTGACCGAGTTGTTGTTTCTTTTCAATGTCAGTGTAATTAAAGTTGGCAATGAAACTGTCAAAGCGTGTCAAAAACTCGTCAATCGTCTCGACTTCAGGGTTAAAGAAAGCTAGCCGTGTACGGGGTTTATTTAATTCGGCCTGTTGCTTAGCAGTCCCATCTAACAACTTCTCTCTAGCTGTTACCTCTTGCTTAGCTAATTCAAGCTGTTCCTGATGTGCTCTAGCTTTTAACTTAAGCTTTTTCTCTTCTACTTCCTGCCTTTTATCTTCTAAATCCCTAGCTGACTGAATCTTTAATAACTCTATTTCTCTCATATCTTGGATTTCTTTCTCTTTAAAATCTCTCGCCTCTTTCGCTCTTTTTTCCTCTAGCTCATTTTTTCTATCCTCTAGTTCTCTAGCCTCTTTCGCTCTTTTTTCCTCTAGCTCTCTCAGGTTTTGCATCTCTAGCTGTTTAGCTAACTCTCTCTTATCTTCTAGCTCTATAGCCTCTTTCGATCTTTTTTCCTCTAGCTCTCTCGCCTCTTTCGATCTTTTTTCCTCTAGCTCTCTCGCCTCTTTCGATCTTTTTTCCTCTAACTCTCTCAAAGTTTGCATCTCTAAATCCTTAGCTACCTGTCTCTTTTCTTCTAGCTCATTTTTCTTATCCTCTAGCTCTCTCGCCTCTTTCGCCTCATTTTCTTTCGCAACATACCATTTAGCTATCTCCTCATCTACGTATTTCTTTAACTCGGCTTTCTCATACCCGAATTCTCTACCCATAGCCATGAGTTCTTTCTTTATGTTTACTAGCTCGGCCATTTTTAAAATTGCTAGTTATCACGAGTATGGATAAAATGACTTAGAATATTCGCGGGATTTTGACCTCTGTCGGTCACAAGTGGTGCAATGGTGTGCGTATGAACACCAGCCACCACGTGATTAGGATTATTACAAACACGAATAAAAGAAATCCTAATCGGTCCCTCATTTCCTGTGACAGCCATCATCTCATTAACGTTTGTTATCATCATTCAAATTTCAGTCTCTTCTAAAAATATTCCTCTGAAAACTACTATATGATTATACATGCCAAATGCAAGTACAGGGAGAGACAGTGAACCTGTGTGTACTAAAGTAGTCTTCACATTCATATGTTACTCACGTCACCATGAACAAAACCTTGCTAAGTGGTTTGCTATTTTTTAATCCGCTAACAAAATTTAAATGCCTTGTCAATTTATGGAAGCGAATAAACATTTTTTTCTGTCATTAACATTTAACGTTCCGTTAGCAACACAAGCAAGCACTATTGTTTATATTAAGGGGATTTAGGGATATTCTTCGGGCGCTTACGTCAGTAAGTTATAGAGCCACTAACAGTTTGGTCAGTTTAATCAAAAGGCGAATGTTAGTACGCTGCTGAAATGCATTATTCCTTAAGTAAGAAGCTCCACAAGTAAACAGAAAATTTTGTGTCGATAGTACGTTTATTTACAGTGGGGTATGGATGTGAAATTAATTTGAGAAAACAGATCCTAAATCAAGATTTAACCACTGATAAGTGATTATGCATTATTAAATGATAAGATATTCATAGTAATAATCATAACGGAGGCAGGAAGGATTAGCACCGCACACTTATTAACTATAATATTTACAATGGTTCTTCAGAGACACTGATACAAAGACGCTGTTACGTGTCCATTATTTATTTAAAGACCCTGCTCAGGAATTTATAGAATTCTAATTTAACAATTTAAATTAATTCTCCTCGTTATCCTAAACAGACTGGTTGCTCAAGCTTATCCTTCAGTCCTTACGAAAATGTGTCTTGTAGTTAGAGACAGACAGATTCACGAACAGATAAACTTGCGTACAAAGCTCGGTTTGGAAACCGTTAAAACTTTCTTAAATAATTATGCATTCAAAATCTCATTTAGCTCATTCGCCCCCATCCAAACAGTAAATTTGGTCTATAAAATATGCATAAGAATTACTACGATAAGAGGTCTTAACAAGATAAAGAATTTAATAGGTTTAACATTTAAAACAATAACAATTTAATTAAGGTTAGACTACATTCAGTCCCCTAAACTATGCTACTATCGAGTGCGTATAGTCAATGATGTTAAAGTTCAAATGTTTAAAGTTAAGATTTTTGCTGATATCAATATTTGATTGGAGAGCACCGAGCATTCACTTATCTGCTCGAATTGCTTCGTTGTAGACCGCGTGTTCCCCAGTCAATTGGTTCAGGCCCACGGTTTACAACCGATACATCTCGTCGGGGAACGTTTTACCAGTTTCAGTTAGCCAGTCGTCCAATCAACCATTCAGCTACACTGGGTGTACTTGTGATGATGCATCAACAGATACGATGGCAAGAATTTTACTTGTAACAGGCAAGTAGCCCAAGCCAAAGATAAAGAAGGAGTAACAAGAACCAAGAACGAAGACCCGCTCTGGAAATAAAATAATTCCTATGAGCGATTTGCTTTATGTTCCGCAAATCCAAACGCACATGGTTGACAATAATGCACATAGTTTATTCCTCGACTATTGTGTCTTTACAAATATAAATTATATATTTATGAACAAAGATACAATATAATCCACATGTGTGTTACAATTAACATTTACATGAACATACGAATTCCCAAACATTTACGTTATCAAAAATGGAATTCATATAAAGAAAATCAGATACAATTCAAATTAAGCATAAGCGCTTTACAAATTACAATGAAAATTATAAGAAAAAATGAATTTGAATTATTACAAAAGTTCGCAACGTGCACAGACGTTCTGCGACACAAAATCAGTTAAGGTTATATAAATTAAAAGAGTTTGAAGATTACAAATTAATTTAATTAGCCACATTCTCGAACCACGTGTTTGGAGGAGATCGCAACAATATATTTTCCTGCACTAAACACATACATAAATTCACACAAGAGAGTCATAAAATAGAAATATAATTAGTATTTTAAGAAGCTAATGTGTTACCTTCTATTGTAGACAATGCATCAAGACAACGGATCTGCGTATTTACTTCTTCAATCGACTACGCGGAATATTTCTGTGGCTGCAACGTTCATGTTCTCTGTCGGCCATTTTTCCTCGTGAGTGAAGATAATATTGTTGTTGTTGTTGTCACGTTTTCTTTGCTCCTAGTTGAGCGTGGCTTAAGGTTTTCATCAGCGACGTTTTCACCTTTGGAGGCGCTCAACCGTGGTCAGTATATTTATGAAAGTACATGAATTCATCACGTGACCAGTCACATAGTGACGCTACAGCTTCGACCTACAATCGGCTATTGTCCAAAAGTTACATAATATGGAATGAATCTCTCTGCCTATTGAATACAGGAGCATGTTGGGAATGCCCTAACAAAGGAACTACATTCGAAAATACAATTTAAAATTGAAAAACTGGGCCAAGAGTTCACAACACAGAATTTTGTCTTGACTCTATCACAGATGCACTCACCCGTGGATACGGCTTAAGAATTTAAAATGGGTTTGAGGCCTTGTAAGGGTGAAAGCCACCTCTTCTTGAAACATTTTATGGCAAAATATTGAAGCGTGCTTATATCATTAATATCGTTTTAAAAATAATCAGAATAATCTTGGAACACTAAAAATTAAGTGGAATACAGTTTCGAGGTCTAGAAATTGTTAAAATGTAGAAGTCTTCACAAAACCCCACTAGTTTTCTAAGTTTTCATTTTCCCCCTAATCAGGCCCAGTGAAGTTTTCGTGTGTTGTGAGTCACAATTAATACGTTTTTTTTTCCTGTTTCAACTCAAGCGTACTAGTTATACGCGACTCAATCTGTGTTTTCAATATATGCATTGATTTAGTTAGATGTCTGCTGATAAAGATCGAACCGGACATTGTGTTTGCTTTTCAAGTGGTCACAATCGATGTTAGTTGTTATGGTTTCAAGGATCATACTTTGGTGGGATAAGATTCCGTCCGTATGAAATATAATTATTCGATCTCCAAATCAGTGACTGTAAAACTTACCTGTGAGTATATTTCTAAAAATAGTATAATTTCGCTCACAGATTGAACGCTGCACACTGTTGTCACGAATTTATCGCTTCAGTAATGACAGGAATTCGATTGCATGCAAACAAAACAGCAATTTAGAGTCTTGGATCTTAACTGCTGATTGTAATTAAATTTAATATGTGGATTTGATATAAAAATGTCATGTTCGTTTCACATGTGAAGGTCACATGCTTTCACCTCAAACAGTGCTTCATATATTTCATCTGCTCGTTTTCAATTTAAAGAAAAATGTGCCGTCTTTTTTCTTTTTATTTTATTGCGAAAAATTACAAGAGCAATTATACAATAAGCTCGTATAATAATAAAAGTATGTTGCTATATTTATAAGGTTTTGTCTTCTGCGAGTCTTTGCAATGGTGTAGCATTAATCATTTCTATATTGGGTATAGATTTCAAGCTAGTCGTTGTGTAGCGGACGTCACGAAGCATTTTTTGCTAAAACATTTGTACGATTACTTCAGGATTTCAATTACATTTAATGCAATCGACTAAAAACTACAGTTACTTATTGAATAATGCTTAAATCTACGGTTTAAAAAGTTATTGGAGAGCTAATGTAAGTATATCCAGAAGTGTGTGTGTGTGTGTGTGTGTGTGTGTGTGTGTGTGTGTGTGTGTGTGTGTGTGTGTGTGTGTGTGTGTCTGTGTGTGTGTGTGTGTGAGAGAGAGAGAGAGGGAGAGAGAGAGTACATCAAAATTGGCAAATTAAAAAAAGAAGTAAAAACAATGAGTGTTACATTCCAGCATTTGTTTATAGACCCTGCTTCAGCTGACCCTTGCTGACAAGAGAGTTGCTGCCCAGATTTACCATCATTCAGCCTGACCAAATTTATTCTCGTAGTTAAAGACCCAAATTTAAAGACAGGTAAACCTGTGTAATAATGCACTGAGACACGTTATTCAAACTAATTATGCATCTCATTCTTGACTCTACCCCCGCCCAGTCCTAATTGGTCATTCTCGCATTAATTAGTCAACTACAATTGAATTAACAAATAACGAGATTTAAAATTAAAATTTAACAAATAACAACTAATCAAAATTCAGATAATCGGTCACGTAAGTCTAATTATTATCTAGCTCTGCAAATCGCTAAAATTGTCAATCATTGATTCCTGTTTATATCGTCACCACTTAGCATTTTCTCCATCCATAGAGTACGTCAGCACTCGCATCCCCAACGTACGTAGTTGGATAACGGATTCAGCAGTGGTCCGAAGCATCAGTTATCGATCCCCGACTACGTCATGAGATCCGTGTCCAGTAACCTCGATACAATGGACACCAACATGTTCAAGCAGAACTTACGTCATGGACAGTCTTAGATCTCCTGACGAAGTCTCAGGACTCAGAGATTCAGAAATTTCAAGAACCAGAATAAAACCCGAAAAGAGAACTCGCTCTGAAAATATAATGATTTAGTATGAGCGACAGTTCTTACAAATTTGCAATCCATACATGTGGCACAGATAATAATGTAGCTTACTTACAATTGACCTTTGGTATCTTTACATTTAGTAATTAAATACAGTAGTAAAAATACAATCCAAATCACGCCCATGTGTGTTAGAATTAAAACACAATGTAATACACGTAAGAGCTTAGTTAATTTAAAATAGACCATTATATTTTACAATGAAAAATATGCAAAGAAAATACAATTCAATGTAACATACATGAGTGTTACAATTATGGCAAATATTCCATATGCAAGTGAATTAAATAGTTACGCAAAAATTACAAAAACGTGCACAAGAGTTCTACAATTACAATTAGTTATTTCAACTTTACAAAGAATTAAGCGGTCTTCAACCTTTACAAATTCACAATTTTACAATTCAACAAACAACATATAATACAACTATTTCTATGTTTAACTACGCTATCGTCAGGCCATATGTCTGGAGAAAATAACAATAAAATACATTTCCAACAGTGATTGAATGCTTTAAGTTCTCGCAATGATGTCTTAGGAAAATACAAGGAATAGTTTAAGAAATAAATGTGTTTCACCTTGCTTAGCATGTCTTCTAACACAGTGAGTTCACTGGTGATTCATGGAACAAATGAGGAAATGTATTCAAATAATAGAACGTGTTTGCAATTGCTTGACTTTCTGAAACATTTATTTTATTGCAGTTGTAATGTGTATGTGATATGTACTTTTTAGCAGAGACATGGTATGACATGGTTTGTGACTTTGTAATTATTAGCACATGCATGGTTTCTGAGACATTTGCTTCTTTATTATCTTTCAATAATATAGAATAGTTTTCTAAACTCAGGGTACTTAGACGACTAGACTCTCTAAAGTTCTGAAACACAAATTATATCTATATCAGTTTAGAAAGTGAATGGCTGTTGTACATGTATTTGCCTTGACTTATAAATTAGCACATTATATTTAATAATGACATATGGTATATTATCACAACATTCAAAAACGTTTTGTGCATGAATAGATACATGTCTATATAGCTTCTTGATGTTTCCTCTATTGCAGATAAATGGAGTGTGTCACGAAGAGGAATATACTCTCAGTATTTGTTGTTATTTTCCTATGTGGATATATTCTTGTGATTACTGGTGTTTGGAATATATTAGATACGCCTGGTGCATTAGTTTACCATGACTCAACCTCCACTATGGTCAATGAAACATCATCTTTTTCCACCAACCAATTGTCTGATATGGCCACAACCAATACATTTAACCTCAAAGATTCAACCTCCTCATCGACATCTGCAGCAAACAACAGCATTACTGGTGATGAAACCATTTCCCCTGAATATTTTGCAGATTATGTATTACCACATAATTACACTTTATATACTGGTCAAAATCTGTCAGCTAAAATTATATTATTTCATAATAAGCCGTCTTGGTTAAATGAAATTGTGTTCACTGAGTGTGAAATAAGCTCGTGCACGCTCACCATCAACAGAGATTTGAGATCTACAGTTGAAGCAGTCTTGTATAACGTGGATAGGCTCTCCGATTCGGCTCCTCCATTCCCGAGGCCCATGGGCCAGATTTGGGTGGCGTACGCATTTGAATCTCCTGTACACTACATCTCTTCATTTAGGTCAACAGCTTGGCGTGGTGCGTTTAACTGGACCATGACCTATCGAGTGGACTCGGATATATTTTGTCCTTACGATAGGCTGGTATTTAATCCTACTGTTACTGCGAAGAATTACACCAACATTGTTTCGGCGAAATCGAAATCTGTGGCGTGGTTTGTCAGCAACTGTAACACGCCAAGTAAGAGGAAACAATACGTCGAAGCCATGCAGAAAGAAAACATAGCTATTGATATTTACGGACTGTGTGGAAGTTACAAGTGTAAAGGACGTGACCTAAAAAAATGTGAAAATATACTGAATAGCACGTATCGTTTTTACTTGTCATTTGAAAATTCCATTTGTCGGGATTACGTCACAGAGAAATTCTTCAAGACGTTCGGTATTGATGTTGTTCCGGTAGTTCGTGGAGGGGCAAATTACAAGAAGTACTTTCCTCGAGGAACGTTCATTGACACTGCTGACTTTAAAAATGCGTCTGAACTTGTCAAGTACTTAAAGTACCTGGAGACAAACGTAACGGCTTATGCAGAAATTTTGAAAAAGAAAGACCATTATAGGCTGAAATATAGAAATCCTTGGTGTAAGCTTTGTGAAATGTTGCATTTTGTAAAGAGTGAAAAAACATACAGTGACCTTCCAGCATGGGTTGAAAATCAGGCCTGTCGGAATCCGACTGATATATAAGCAGGTGCATGCAATGCTTTTCTCAACTTATTATCATAAAACGTATTTGTGTAACTAAATATTAATTTTAATATAAATATTTCCTTATCACTATATGGCATAATACTTAATTGTGTAACTGAATAGAGAGTTCAAAATAAAACTTTCCATATTAATATCACACAAATTGATTTCACACTACCAACTCGATGCTTTGGTCCTTTATTAGAGAGGTGCCAAATTCTAGCATATTCTCAACTCGAGTGTTTACTCCATCTCTGACACTTACCAAAATACAAACATAAGTAGTGCCCAAATTCAGGTTACTTCGACAGTTTAACAATTTATATAATATTTAAGTCTAAAATATGTTAGAAATTGCTGATTAAAGCAAACAGTTCCAATTGTATTATCCATATGATTAAGTTTTACAAGAACGAGACCCGCCAATGGGTTGAGATCAAACGTTTGAATGATGTAGAGAATTCTATTAACTGATCACTTGCATTTGGTGTGGCTAGAAGTCCGATCATGAAAGGTGGCCGCTCGCTTAAAGGTGAGTTATCTGACTGATTGAGAGACAATGGACTAATTAATATTTCGTGCATTTTGCAATTTATATATTTTACTTGCATTTAACATAGAGAGTAGACTATTATTTCTACAAATGTTTGAAATAAGATGCTCGTATATATTATGTTTAACACTTGACATTGTTTATAGTGAACCAGTTCACAAACCTGATATGCTGTGTGCGTGTAACGGTCTAATAAATATTGTTGCAGTAAATGAGACTTGAATATATGAATGAATGGAGTTAAAAAGGGGTAAAATAGAGACGTCACATTTGTTCTCTGATTATATTTTTCTGGTACAAATCACCTTTCCATGTACTATCTAAATCTCTTCGTTTATTGATAATAAACTGCTCCTACAATCATGGCATAAGCAGGAAATATCTAGAGCAGTGATTGAGGAATACAGTCACTCCATTGATGTATGGAGGCAAGGCATGCTGACTACATCGATCAATTTTTGGTACACGGATGTTACTTGAAATTGCTACAAATGTTACTGTTATGCCTGAGAGAGCTAAGCACATTGAAGGGGCAACCAGGTTAAATGTTGAGAGAGCTTAGCACATTGAAAGGACAACCAGGTTAAATGTTGAGAGAGCTTAGCACATTGAAGTGGCAACC
Organism: Sinotaia quadrata; assembly: GCA_028829895.1. Taxonomy (NCBI): domain Eukaryota; kingdom Metazoa; phylum Mollusca; class Gastropoda; order Architaenioglossa; family Viviparidae; genus Sinotaia; species Sinotaia quadrata. The sequence continues at coordinate 137,175,629 of CM054179.1, forward strand.
AGGTTAAATCTTGAGAGAAAAACATCAAATCAGTTTTCTGCAACATGAAAAAGAATCGTATGGAACTGTGAATATTTCTGAAGAATAAGTGTTTGCTTTGTTGCAAAAAAGTGCATGAAAGACTATTGAGACATGTAAAAACTATTGCTTATTTCTAATAACTCCATTTCTATTATCTGACAAAGATATTACTGTTGAAATATATTTATCAATTAAATACTGGATAAATATAAAATTATTTGAGTGCAGTTTTGTAGAATTATTCATGTCAAGTAATCCTTATCATTGTACTTTTCATTTGTATATTTGAGTTCTTATTTAATGAATTTATTGTTAAATGTATTCACCTTCTCATACAAAATGATATCCTTATGTTGGAATATAAATTGGGTGGAGGGGGCTCGCTAAATGTAGATTAAAGATACAGTTGTCTTCTACTTTAGTGGGAGGTTTTCCACCAATGAAATATTGTGTGACTAAACAAATAACGAGATTTAATCATATTTAACAAATAACAAGTAATCAAAATTCAGATACACGGTAATGTAAGTCTATTTATTATCTAGCTTTGCGCATCGCTAAAAATGTCAATCATTAATTCATGTTTATATCGTCATCATTTAGCATTTTCTCCATCCATAGAGCACGGCAGCACTTGCATCCCCAACGTACGTAGATGGATAATGGATTCAGCAGCGATCCGTAGCATCGATCCCAAACTACAGTCATGAGATCCGTGTCCAGTGACCTTGATACGATGGACACCATCAAGTTCAAGCAGAAATGAAGTCATAGATAGTCTCCGAACTCCTCACGAAGTCTCAGGACTCAGAGATTCAGACATCTCAAGAACCTGAATAATACCCGGAAAGAGAACTCGCTCTGAAATAATAATGATTTAGTATGAGCGACAGTTTCTACAAATTTGCAATCTACACATGTGGAACATATAATAGTGTATCTTACTTACAATTGACATTTCGGTATCTTTACATTTAGTAATTAAATACAGTAGTAAAAATACAGTCCAAATCACGCTCATGTGTGTTAGAATTAAAACACGATGTAATACACGTAAGAGTTTAGTTAATTCAAAGTAGACCATTATATTTTACAATGAAAAATATGCAAAGAAAATACAATTCAAAGTAAGGCACATGCGTGTTACAATTTTGGCAAATATTCCACATGCAAGTGAATTAAATAGTTACGCAAAAATTACAAGAATGTGCACAGGCGTTCTGTAATTACAATTAGTTATTTCAGCTTTACAAATAATTCAGCGTTCCTCAACCATTACAATTTATTATTTCACAATTCAACAATCAAAGTAGAATAGGAATATTTTTAGGTTTAACCACGCTATCGTCAGGCCACATGTCTGGAGAAAATAGCAATAAAATAAATTTCCAACAGCGATAGAATGCGTAAGTTTTCGCAATGATATCTTAGTAAAATACAAGCAATACTTTAAGACATTTATGTGTTTTACCTTGCTTAGCATCTTTTCTAGCACAGTGAGTTCTCTGGTGATTCACTGAACAAATGCAACACATGGATGAATCCCATCATGCTCTTCCCTCGTGAATGACGTGTTTGGCTATTGTGCAAGCTCCTGTTGGAGTGTTAGTACAGCGTCAGCATCAGAGCGTAATGATTACATCACTTCTCTGACGTGATATGCATGTAACGTCTATGAGGTCTGGTATAATTTGCCTTGACTCCATTACAATGAGAGAGAGAATAAATCAATACAGATTTAACAGGTACAAGTGAAGAAATGTATTGAAATAGTCGAACGTGTTTGCAATTGCTTGACTTTCTGAAAGATTTATTTTATTGCAGTTGTAATGTAATACGTACTTTTTAGCAGAGACATGGTTTGACATGGTTTGTGATTTTGAGTAGGCGATGTATAATTATTAGCACAGACATTGTTTCTGAGACTTTTGCTTCTTTGGTCATATTTAAATAATATAGAATAGTTTTCTAAACGAAGGGTCCTTAGACGACTAGACTCTCTAAAGTCCTGAAATACAAATTGTATCTATATCAGATTAGAAAGGGATTGGTATATGTATATGTATTTGACTTATAAATTAGCACATTATATTTAATAATGGCAGATGTGTGTATATAATTGCAACATTCAATGACATTTTGTGAATGAATAGATATATGTCTAAATAGTTTCTTGATGTTTCCTGTATTGCAGATAAATGGAGTGTTTCACAAAGAGGAACGTATTCTCAGTATTTGTTGTTATTAACCTATGTGGATATATTCTTGTGATTACTGATGTTTGGCATATATTAGATACCACTGGTGCATTAATTTACCAAGAGTCGACCCCCACTACGGTCAGTGAAACATCATCTTCTTCCACCAACCAATTGTCTAATGTGGCCCCGAGCAATACATTTAACGACAAAGACTCAACCTCCTCATCGACATCTGCAGCAAACTACAACATTACTGGCGATGAAACGATTTCCCCTGAATATTTTGCAGATTACGTATTACCACATAATTACACTTTACATACTGGTCAAAATCTGTCAGTTAAAAATATATTATTTCACAATAAGCCGTTCTGGTTAAATAAAATTGTGTTCACTGAGTGTGAAATAAGCTCGTGCACGCTCACCACCAACAGAAGTCTGATATCTTCAGTTGAAGCAGTCGTGTATCACACAGATACGCTCACAGATCCGGCTCCTCCATCGCTGAGGCCCATGGGCCAGATTTGGTTAGCCTACTCATTGGAATCTCCTGCATACTACGACTCTTCATTTAGGTCAACAGCATGGCGTGGTGCGTTTAACTGGACCATGGCCTATCGAGTGGACTCGGATATATTTTGTCCTTACGATAGGCTGGTATTTAGTTCTAATGTTACTGCGAAGAACTACACCAACATTGCGTCAGCGAAATCGAAATCTGTGGCGTGGTTTGTCAGCAACTGTAACGCGAAAAGTAAGAGGAAGCAATACGTCGAAGCCATGAAGAAAGAAAATATAAGTATTGATATTTATGGAAAGTGTGGCAGTTACAAATGTCCAGGAAGTGACGGCAAAACATGTGAAAATATACTGAATAGCACGTACCGTTTTTACTTGTCATTTGAAAATTCCATTTGTCGGGATTACGTCACAGAGAAATTCTTCAAGACGTTCGGTATTGATGTTGTTCCGGTAGTTCGTGGAGGGGCGGATTACAAGAAGTACTTTCCTCGAGGAACGTTCATTGACACTGCAGACTTTAAAAGTGCGTCTGAACTTGTCAAGTACTTAAAGTACCTGGAGACAAACTTAACGGCTTATGTAGAAATTTTGAAAAAGAAAGACCGTTATAGGCTGAAATATAGAAATCCTTGGTGTAAGCTTTGTGAAATGTTGCATTTTGTAAAGAGTGAAAAAACATACATTGACCTTCCAACATGGTTAGACAATCAGGGGTGTCGGATTCCGACTGATATATAAACAGGTTCATGCAATGCTTTTTTCAACTTATTATCACGAAACTTATTTGTGTAACTAAATATTGATTTTTATATAAATATTTCCTTATTACAATCTTACATAATACTTAATTGTGTAACTTAATATTGATTTTAATATAAACATTTCCATATTACTATCTCACTTAATCCTTAATTGTGTAACTGAATAGAGTGTTCAATATAAAACTTTCCATATTACTATCACACAAATTGATTTCACACTACCAACTAGATGTTTTGGTGCTTTAATAGAGAGGTGCCAAATTCTAGCATATTCTCAACTCGACTGTTTACTCCATCTCTGACACTTACAAAAATACAAACATAAGTAGTGCCCAATGTCAGGTCACTTCGACAGTTTAACAATTTATATAATAATTAAGTCTAAAATATGTTAGAAATTGCTGATGTAATGCTAACACTTCCAACACTGGATGAGTAGATTGTATTATTAATATGATTAAGATTTAGGAGAACGAGACAAGCCAATGGGTGAGATCAAACAGTTGCATGCTGTAGAGAATTCTATTGTCTGATCACTTGAATTTGGTGTGGCAAGAAGTCTGATAATGAAAGGTGGCCGCTCGCTTAAAGTTGAGTTAACTGACTGATTGAGAGAGAATGGACTAATTAATATTTCGTGCATTTTGCAATTTATAATTAATTAATGTTATAATCATAATTAATCCAATAACAATAGACAAGTCAATGAAAACTTAAACTGAAAGCCTGCAACTAAACACATAAATAAGGTATTACTGTATACATACATTTTACTTTCAAACATTATTAGTTTATCTCTAATTTATAGAGATATAAATTAGAACTGATATAATTTATATCACTTCTAAGAGATAAATAGAATAAGTAATGATTATCCATCATTACTTTTACTCATTCACAATCAAATGAACGGTGCTTTAAAAATGTATATAAGAATTAATACGAATAATATCTGAAAATATTTTTTTAAATAAACATAATTTTTAAATACTAATTAAAGGGATAAAATGTTTGCTTCTATTCAAAAATACATGTTTATATATTTTATTATGTTTTTAGAGAGACCTCCCTGTATGAATGTTACACTATACATCACTAGCAGTATTACTTCACACACCATAAATGTCACACTCATTGGAAGCTGTATTGAAGTATTATCCACATACTGTCAGCCATGGTAAATAAAATAATTGTCACTCAGATAGTGTTATCTGAAATATTAAAGTGCATGAGTACAGCACCTTTTCTCTTCTAAAAAATGTTGTAATTGTAATCCCTCACTTCTGTAGTTTTTTATAAGATTTATTTTTTCTTCTTAAGTTCATTGCGAACTGTAAATTTTACCTTTTTTCTAAGTTCTTCTTTGTTTCTCATACTTTTAGAGGACAATTTTCACATTCAGTCTTCACAGACATGTTTATTATAATGAGGTGTAAACATTTGTTTTAGTAATGCTAAATTGACTATCAGTTAAGAAATCGTTCTCTTGTGCAAATGGTTTCCGTGTGACTACTCGTTGTTGCAGATTATTTATATCATCAGTACTTATAAATGAAGAAATAGATCTGCTGGATTTTAGCTTTAATAATGCAATACGTTTGTCTTGAAAAATAATGAGTTATTTAACATTATCATCTGATTCAGCATTTGCAAGTGATTCAACACATCACCTATGACATACTCAATTGTCACATCAATCTGATTAATTGTCTTTCCTTTCACGTTGCTTATATCTCCTTGTTCCATAGCAAAAGATATACGACTACACTTTGCTAAGTGTAAATTATCATCTGGAGTCGATAACATTCTCAATAAATAATATAATTACCCAGAAACCCATGAACTTTGTCAAGTTCATGGCCGCCAAGGTTTACGAGTTGTGATATAGTTGCAATGTGATTGAGAATCTTTGTGCTGGTGACGTTTTCACATAAAACTGCACACTCTATAAGACAATTGCTCAGACATGGCGTCTTCAGAATTAAAGATAGGTTTCCTAAGACATACAGATTTGAGTGATTTATTTGAACAGTTGTTGCCTGTTTGTAGAAGAACTTCAATAATTTCACAAATCGATTTAGACAATAGTACTGGGACTTTCTTTCCATGCTTTCCCATTATTTCAACACGAATAATGTAAGACGCAAATTCGTTCTTCACTGGGGATAAACTCGCCATTTTATGATTGGATGGTGACAGACTATATTTTGCAGCTACAAATGCAGTGATTCACATGCGTGATGTTTCACCACTCCTGGATTTACCTGCCAATATGATTTTTCAAAGATCACACTAAGTAGCCGCTGAAAGTTCTTTCACAATATTTTCCAAACATTTAATAATTTCATTAGAAATATATTTTGATATAGTTTAATGCCGCTAGAGATTCATTATTACAAAGTCACCCCAGAGTACAGCGGTGACAAAAGTTAGACTGTAGTATAGATTGAACAACTCTAAGGCAGCCAGTTATAACATTCTTCCCATCACTACCAGTCACCATCTTATTTATCAGACTGCCATACTGTCTGAACCTGTCAAGGCAGGTCTCGGGGGGACTGGGCCACTCTTGATGTATACACACTGTCCCGTTACTTTGTGGCTTCGTTAGCACCAAAACTGTGGAGTAAGTTGGTGTAAACTGACGCCATCTTTTACTGTTGCATTCAAGCATCCTACCGTCACAGCTCGCACTTGACCAGTGCTTCATCGCCAAATCTGTATACATCAGTTGTGTACATATTAATTTACAAATGAACACTGAATCTCAGTAACAAAATTAAAACGAAGAAATCGTGCACTGAAATAGAAAGTAGTGAACAGAAAATAGTTTATCATTGAGATTCAGAATGTGTATATCGAATATCAGATCAGCGAAGAATATTTGTGAAGTTGTAATGTTAATTTTCTAATGCGTTCAATATTGCTGTTAATCATTAAATCCAAATTGTACTATAGTGAAGCATATCAACGTCTAACGTCCCGTGCACCTATTGTAGTCCTTGCATTAAGTAACAATGTAGTTCGGGATGGGGTAGGGATATATTAAGATTAATGTCCTGAACGAATTCTTATTTTATTCCATTGTCAGTATTTCCTTTCGTAGTAATTTGTGGATTCGGGCCCATGGTTAATAATTAGAAATCCCTTCTTGTTTGCAAAGCAGAAAGCTGCGGAAAGAAGGATAGTGTTCTCTCTGTCATGAATACAACTTTTATTATGGTCATAGTTTCCGGCTTCCGCCGATTTCACTACATAGCCAAAGTATGCCGCTGTTGTTAGAATTGAAGGCGAAAAAAGAGAGAGTGGAGGGTGGTTGCTAGGAAAGTGGTAGAAGTGACGATTGCAAGTGGCCTATTTTCCCTTGCTTTCGTGTCTGGTCGACAAAGTTGAACTTTCACCTGGTATTCCATGGGTTGTTGTTGCTGTTCCCGATGTTGGAGTGGGATGGTAGGTGGGGGTATCTTACAGAGCCCAAGCTATTAAGTCTGTACCTAGTGTGTACATACGCCCGTGAAATTCGTCCCCTCCCCTGTTTTACTGGTTTTGTTGCAATCATTGTTGCTAATGGGTGCTGGTGAAAAAAGTAAAGATAGTTGAGCAACAGCTGGAGGATCGTGTCCGCAATTGGGGTGGTTAAAAATATCCCCACTGCGGTTACTGTTGCTAACTGTACTGCCATTTTTGTCGTTATTGTTGTTTTTTCGACTTTGTTGTTGAGGCTGTTGTTGTGCTGCTTTCTTTTGTTCTGTTATCACATGTTGTATGAGGTGATTTGCGGCGTAGTTAGAGTATGGACTTCTGGTGTTGTTGATATTGTTGCTGTTGCTGGTAGGTGATAACGGCGAGGTTTCAAGCAACCTTGCGAATTCGTCCAGTGTGACATCTATATCGGTTTGTTTGCCTGACGTCTTTGTGTTGAACCTTTCTGTCATGAATACAGGACTCTACCGTCTCGCTGTTAGGCTTGCGCACATTGAGTGATACGGTGAATCTGGTGGTGGTGGTTGTATTTACTTAGAAATAAAAGAACACTCATAGGCAGAAAGTTTTAAATCGATAAATTATCAATATATGTAAATACTATTATGTCAAACGTCAAAACTGTTATCGCAAGGACCACCTCCCTAATCTAACGCCTAGACATTGACTGGGGGATCAAGGGTGATCTAAGCCAAAACCCTTAGCGTGGTGCTTGGTGACCCATGAAGCTGGAAAAGAAAGAAAATGGACGTACAATTATATTACAACATGCATTTAATGAAACAACTGGTTGCAGACAATGCTAGGCTACGATACAACACAATTATAATAAAAACATGCTCTTTTGTACAGACGTACATGTTTTACCCTTATTTCCGAGACTGAATGGCTTGTATTTTGTCCTCAGAAGTTGACATAGAAACGTAAATTAAAACTTAATTTTTGGCAATACTCTGCTGAACGTTTCGGTACCCTATCATTACAAAGTCATTTGTTGCCATATCAGTCGTTAACTGGACATCGAATAGATCTCAGTCAATGTTAGTCATACACCTATCAAAGGTTTTGGAAATGAAATGAGCATTTATAATTATGCATGATACATATAATGTCATTGTTATATGTATGCAAATTATTTCTTTTTTAAAATAACAATTATTTCGATTACATACACCTTTCTTTTTAATGGGAAATAATTTCGTAATTGCATTATGCAATACATTCCTGATAATGTGACGTGCAGAGAGTACAAGCATGTGATATAACGGTTTATACATCACGACTGATCATTTTCATTTCTTCTGGGTTTTTGACGATTATATATTGGCGCCTTGAAGCAAAAAGGGGGAATCGAACCACCGTGTGTGTGTGTGTGTGTGTGTGTGTGTGTGTGTGTGTGTGTGTGCGTGCGTGTGTGTGCGTGCGTGTGCGTGCGTGCGTGCGTGTGTGCGTGCGTGTGCGTGCGTGTGCGTGCGTGTGCGTGCGTGTGTGTGTATGTGTGTGTGTGTGTGTGTGTGTGTGTGTGTGTGTGTGTGTGTGTGTGTATGTGTGTGTGCAGCATACTCTGTTTTATCTGCGAGAGGTATTTCAACAGCAAGAGGTATGTGGGAATAAATCACTTCCCTACTGCGATAAATTACACCTAGAATTGTGTCCATGGATAAAACGAGGAGCCTCATGAACCCCTACCCCTTTCCACGCTAACCTTTGTATCATAGATGAATAGCACTGGTCAGCATTGACCTGGCATACACCCAGCTAATAGTGGACACCAACGTTAAAATGTTCTTTCGTTTGACATTATTTTATTTGTTATATTCTGCCCTCCCACCCCCGCTATTTCAATACCTTTCTTCCTAAAGGTTAGACCTAACTACGTATTCCGCACAACCGACTTTCAATCTCCCTATATAGTATAAAATGAAGATGTTCTAGGCCATTTGACCATATAAAGACTACAGTGATATTACATATCTGAGGATAGGGAAAGATCACGTATGTATTGCATGCAACATGACATTGACTTGCAGTTACCCTCTCTTGGCTTTTCTTGCTTTTCTTCAAGTGCGCGACATCACTGGCAGCGGGCTACTTTTCGCTTTCTTGAGGTAGACCCAGAAACGTGTTCACCACGCAAAGTTGAGCAAGGTAATTAAATTGAAACTTAGAGTCACATAGAACATGAAGAAGCTGATGTAATCTTGTCACTTCTCCATGGAGACCGGAGAAGAATGCGTCTACCTGCGTGTATGGGTTCTCTCACATTGGCGGCAAGGGTTATTTTTCTTACAATGACAGCTTTCCTTCCTAACACTCATTGTCAGTTACAGGTGGCTGGTATGTAGCCATTATGCCAAGTATGACGTATCACGCGATCTACCTATCGACTACAACAGTCTCGTGTCACAGGTAATGCATTCATCAGCCACAATACCTAGCTCTCAGACCTGGCTGCTTCAATAAAAAAATCGACCTCAGAATTTACAAATGGTGACTCGAATATTGTTTTACTACAATGTTACCTCAGGGTATTTTGTCTAGTTACCGTTTACAAGAGTACTTACTCTTTCCCCTATATGTTACTTTTAACGTGCAGAGTACAATGGCTACTTAAAACTTTCACTACATAAATACAGTTCTCCACAACTTTATAATAAATCATATCATAAAGTGAATGCATATACAAGTAAGTGACAAATAAAAGAACGGGTGAAAATATTTGTTGTGTTATATACTGGTGTAATTATGTGCGACTGTCAGAATCAAAATGATGTTTACCCTTTACATTATCTTTCGGGTGTGATGCCTAATACAGGTGTATTATGGGTTGCCCATTACAGCTGCAAGCAAGAGTGAATGTTCACGTTACATCAACCTATCTAAACTTAAACGGTCATAAACACATATACACTCCTTTACAATGAGACTCTGTGTGTGTGTGTGTGTGTGTGTGTGTGTGTGTGTGTGTGTGTGTGTGTGTGTGTGTGTGTGTGTGTGTGTGTATGAGATAGAGGGGAAGAGAGAGAGAGAGAGAGAGAGAGAGAGAGAGAGAGAGAGAGAGAGAGAGAGAGAGAGAGAGAGAGAGAGAGAGAGAGAGAGAGAGATACTAAATAATAAGGAAGTGAACCTACTTGAAAATGCTTGTTACAAGTTTGGTAAAATACATTGTAATAGAAGGAAACTCTAATTAACCAAATTACTGATAACTTCCTAAGCTGTGTTTTCTAATATCGCTTTACACAAAACGCACGCTCACCAAATGATGACTGACGTTAAAACATAATTTTGTCAAGAATTGTTGCGTAATTATATTCAATCGTACATTCGTAATACTAAATAACATCATAATATAATAATTGTACATAAAGAAACTAACTGAATGCAGTCCTTTCTTTCCTCTAGTTTCCTAAGTCAAATGTGCGAATTGTTTTTTTAAAGATGTTGGCATTTGTGGATTGCGGTGGGTAACATTAATAAAAAGTGAAGGACAAATAGATTTGCCGGATGATCCTGAACTTATGTTTTTAACTTGCATTTATAATCTGTAAATTGTATTTCAAACCTTATTTAAATAGGTATGTATACTATTAAGTTGTGATTAATGAGAATGAATTAAAATCGAACATACTTAGATGAGGGTCAAAGTTCATAATTTAAATTAGAATAGTTACTGACCCGAAGACAAGTAAACAACTAGTTACTGGCCCCAAGACAAGTGCGTCTGAAAATGTAGAGTGTAATATTCCGTCCCCAGATTCAACGCAATAACCGTATCTCGTGAAACACGATTTGTAGCCTATCAAGATTTTTTAGTTTACAGTGACCATTTAAATCCTAGCAACCATGCAATTTTGTGCTATGTATTGTTTGATATTTCATAAATGGCGAAAAGGCTAAGGTGAATTAATATCAAGAATACAATGTATCCATATCATAATAACTGTAGTCTAAAAGCAGATTTTGTGCACAGAGCGCAAATGGTCAACATGCAGGAATGTTGTGATCTCATGGTTCGAATCCACTGCAAAATGACAACATATCCACACACCCCTAAAGAATGAGTTATTTATGTTTTAAGAGGCTTAAAAGGCAAGCTGTTCTGCATCGCATGAAGTGGATCTCCTTTTAATACAAATATTATTTAGAGATGGAGAGTTGAGAACAAAATGTTTGTTGACGATGGCACAAGATTTTGGGAAAGATAAATCTGCCAGAAAATGTGAGTGTCCTTATTTGTGGAGAAGCTGTATAATAGCATAAGTGAACTTAATTAGCACATTTTGTTTTAGATATAATAAGGCACTGTAAATGCAGTTACTTTACTTGGAATGAAAATGCAGGCATCTGTGACATAAGTCAGCCATTCATGATGTCAAACAATGATTTATGTAGCCCACACACCTCCTTCCTTTGTAAAATGACTACATGCAAACCCACCTTTTACAAAGGCTGACCCTTATCCCCGGGCTGGAAATATACCTGAATGTTCCAGACACTCACTCAAAACTAACCAATCAAAGCACAGCTCAGCTGCATGAATGATCATAATCTTAACCCTTATTGCCAGTTACCAACAGAGCAGAAAATCTGTCCCTCTATATCAGAGGTCGGTGACCTTTTTGTCTGAGAGAGCCATGGACACCACATATTTTGAAAAGTAATTCTGTGAGAGCCATACATTATTTTAAAACTAAAAATTCCGGTAAATGTGTGCGTTTTGTGTAATTTCAACACTAAAAGTAGAATAATTATGTCTCTTAATTCTTTTTAATAACATTGTTATGCTGTTGCTAATCATTAATGAGTATTTCCATTAATGCGACTTTTGGTGCTGCATGGCTTTGTTGATGGCTTTGTAGTCTGGTTGATACGTGGTGATGTTAAGCTTCATACAGGCGTAACAAATATTTAATTTTTAATTTAAATTTTTAATTTTAAAATTTTTAATTTAATTTAATTAAATTTAGAAATAGGGATAGGCACATTTACTCTGCCACAATTATAACAATGAGAGCAATGTTGTGTGATTTTTTGTGCAACACGTTTCAGCAAAGGTTGAACTATTCGATTCTTTCTATTAGGGAAGGAAAGCAGTATTAGAAAGAGATGGATACTAATCTAATATCATGTAGCAGTTATCTGACCTACTTATCGAAGGCAGATAACTGTACACTCATAACAGTTGAAAAATTAATATGCTCAACGAGTCATGATCACTTTCCACAGTTCTTAAAGTAATGATTAATTTTGTCTAAAATCATTGCTTGTAAATGTATTACTAAATTGGATCAATAACAACAAAACAAATAGTAAATTGAAGTAAAATGATATTCTTGTTTGCAGATTCATTCCTTCCAGAAATATATCGACAAAATGAACATCTTTGTATCAATGTTATTTACTATTGTTTGCATTCGACCATTACATTCAATATGAATAAATTGAATAGTGTACTATATTGTGAATGAGCACTAACTCTGCTGAACAAATAGTAGTAGCAAATTGTGTTTGTATTGAAGTGTATCGGATTAATATACAACTATAATTACCTTTATTGCATAATTATTATTTATAATGAGATAATGATAATTAAAGCTGTGTTAAAAATAATTACCATACAAATTGTGCATTGACTTTAAGCAATACAAAATAAACTCATTAACTATATCTTCTTCCTAGTCTAAAGGCGATATTCAGTAAGAAATGGATCAGGTAGAGTTAATACCAACGCGTTAAATGTGTTTCTCCTAATACAGCAGATCTGATCCGGCATCAAAAAGCTGAGAAAGTATGGTGGGTATGAGATTCTGAGATTCACTACTCATTCAGATATAAACAAGTGTAAGGTCAGACGGGTTTTGCCTACCACTCAACTGCGCATGTGCTGTGAGATCCAGATGATATAAGCAAATGATTGCGTACCTATATTCGCGAACACGGTATGACAGCTCTCCAATAGGTTCAACTTATCGACGCTTTCCGCCATCACGTTTTCGACAGCTGTATGTACAATTTTCTTTTCTATTTTCCATTTCGTACATGTTGGTTTGTCCAATAACAATTAATTTGCAGAATAAAACTGCCGCTTATTTTGACATTTAAACTTTAATTGCGTATATACAATGTTTCTTAATGGAAAAAAAAATAATATTTACAATGAATGTGCATTATGTACGTACATAGATATACATGGAAAAACCTATGGAAACTTTACATTAAATTAATTTTTGATAATACACATTCCTTACACAGTGTTTGGAGAGGTACCGAAAGCATTGAACGACGAATCAAATATAGGGAGACCATTTAGAAGTATTTATTACAGTTCGACTTTGATTTCCGCCACATTATAGAGCAGAGGTTAACCACGTGTTAATTCTACTAACGTTAAAGCTCATTCCAGAGTATTTATCCCACACACCTCGCCCTCATTGTATTTCGGTTATTTTTTTAAACCGAATAATACAACATAATCTTAATATCTGATCGAACTTTAACTGCTACAAAATACACACAAAAATATATGCACAAACACTAACACACTAGTCTCTCTCTCTCTCTCTCTCTCTCTCTCTCTCTCTCTCTCTCTCTCTCTCTCTCTCTCTCTCTCTCTCTCTCTCTCTCTCTCTCTCTCTCCCTACCTACCCCTACCTACCTACCTACCTACCTATCTATCTATCTATCTATCTATCTATCTATCTATCTATCTATCTATCTATCTATCTATCTATCTATCTATCTATCTATCTATCTATCTATATGAATACTCACATGGTACATACATTTTACAATGGTAATATGACTACATATGTGTGTGTGTGTGTGTGTGTGTGTGTGTGTGTGTGTGTGTGTGTGTGTGTGTGTGTGTGTGTGTGTGTGTGTGTGTGTGTGTGTGTGTGTGTGTGTGTGTGTGTGTGAAATCTTGTAAAAATTGTGTCAAAGTCAATAAATTGTGTCTGAAAGTTTCATCAGAAAAATAAGTTTGGATATACAAAAGTATTAATACGATTTATTTTTTAAATTCATTTTGGATGACAACTACACTACTACTACTAATAATAATAATAATTTTCATGTAAATGATTGTGGTGACACTAGTTTCTTTCTCATCTCAGGACAAAGAAGTAACTCGACACACCAATAAAACTCATATCATTTCCTCACCTTGAGTCACCACACCTGATACATCAGTATATGGAAAGATGATCACACTGAGGAAGGTTAGAGTATTGGTCTTAACTTCAGTTTTTCTCTTTGGAGCAATCTACTTTTTAATTTCCACTGACCATTTGCAGTGGAACTCTCATACCTCGTCTTTAGATAAACATGTTATGAAGGAAACTCATTTAAATTTAATTTTGTTTACACCTGCTTTGAAGGAATCCAAAATGAATTTGCCTGCATTTAAAGATTTTATGAGGAAACCTGTAAGAAATTTGTCTTTATTTACACATGTTATGAACGAAACTGATGTGGACATATTCCTGTCCCTGCTTGATGCTTTTCATGACGCGATGAAGCGCAATGAAATCCCCTACTTCATATCCTGTGGGACTCTGTTGGGATCTTGGCGTCACCATGGTTTCATTCCTTGGGACGACGACTTAGACGTTTCTGTGCCGAAGGAGCAGCGACAACTCATTCACAGCGTCCTGTCCAGACTCGAACCTCAGTTCCTCCTTGCCGACATTGCCAATGTCCGCTGGAAGTTCTACTCTGAAAGGTCACGTCCCGTACAGCGTTATAAATGGAGGTGGCCGTATATTGATATCTTCTTTTACAACACGAACGAAACACATGTATATGAGGAGGACCCAGCCTACAGATCTACAAACACTTTCAGGAAAGAAGTCGTCTTCCCTCTTCGAGATCGACCGTTCATGCATCGATTGTTTCCTGCACCTTTGAAACCGGAAGTTATCTTTAACATTTCGAAATTTAATCCAGATATGTGTATCATTTATCCTTATGATCATTCGAGGGAAGCCATAAAACCTAACTTTATGAACAATTTTAAGAAGAGAGTCCAGTGCAAAGATTTGGAAGAGTACTTTTTATTCGTTCGTCGTGTTAAAATGGAGAATGGACATGGCTGTAACGAGACGTTAGTAGAAAACGGTACCAAGGTGGTCAGCTGGTTCTATTGCGAATCTTGTACATGTTAAGTGGATGTTCAACAATGTGAGCTATTTAACCTTTTTAGGAAGTCGTGTTTAGTTTAATATGTGTGGATATGTGCATTTTTGCGTATGACTATAATTTCTGTTAATACTCCTAATACTAAATCTACTTTTTACTCGACTGCTTGTAGAGCGCTACTAACTGGCTACAGGATACTGGGTATATGCTTCTACTAACTGGCTACAGGATACTGGGTATTTGCTTCTACTAACTGGCTACAGGATACTGGGTATTTGCTTCTACTAACTGGCTACAGGATACTGGGTATTTGCTTCACGTACTTGCTGATATGTTTATTTTAATGTGTCCTCTTTTTCCCCATTGAATGTTAACAATAGTTCTTTATACAGACCGTCCTGGTAATATGAATCAGAAGAATTATTGTACTTATTTACTCAGTGCTATTCAATAAAGAACAAACCCAATTCTATATAAGTATTAAATCTATGTATCTATCTATCTATCTATCTATCTATCTATCTATCTATCTATCTATCTATCTATCTATCTATCTATCTATCTATCTATCTATCTATCTATCTATCTATCTATCTATCTATCTATCTATCTATCTATCCATCTATCTATTTATTTATTTATTTATTTATTTATTTATCTATTTGCCTCTCCGTCTATCTATCTATCTATCTATCTATCTATCTATCTATCTATCTATCTATCTATCTATCTATCTATCTATCTATCTATCTATCTATCTATCTATCTATCTATCTATCTATCTATCAATATGTCCATTGGTCAGCCTATCTTTCAATGTATCCACCCACCCATTCATCCTGGCAGACATTTAGTAACTATATACCAGTACGACTTTATAGCTATCTATTATGCAATTTTTTAGTTGATGAAGATAGCATTTTGAAAAACATATTGATAATAGACCGGTTGTTTGGGGAATATTGTTTAGTATATATTTGGTACATGTGTTGAGGTAAGACTACATATCACGAACATTCCAGTTTAGAAACAATAAGTAATTCTTCTGTAAAATAATAATGATTTTCTTTTATCAAAATAAATATACTACTACAGGCAGTACTGGACTTGAGATTCTTATAATAAAGACATATTTGATATAACAGTCTTCCAAACATACCAATAATAAATGTACAATTAGCAGAGATGTACATATTTAAGTGAAATCAATCTCACGGTCATTGTTTATTAATATGATTTCGTTTTGCAATTTGTCCTGATTTTCTAAAAGTTATTCCTTTATTCTTTGAAAACTTAATTTTCATTTGAGGTATTTAATCAGAAAGACTCAGTAATATTATTGTGTTTTAAAAAAAGCTTTTCATAACTTTAATATAATACACAGATAACCCAACTTAACTTCTAAGTAAATAAATTGACGATTAATCATTACAAAAAAGTATATTGTCCCACATATCGTACTAGAACAAATATCATATCTTTAGTTTCTGCTTAAACATAGGGTGAAAGAAATACTGTATTGATTGTCACTGAATTCCTTTACTGAAATCACACACTCTCTTTTAAAATGTTTTTGACTCATACATTCATAAAGAATTGTATGATCTTTGATGGACCGGACACCCTTCTTGCTGACCTAGCTAGTATAGGCTCAAAGCAAAGTAATTTAAAGTTGCTTTTCAATCTACATTATCACCTTTGTCATCTAATATCAACAAGAATCTTGACTTTTGGATCAAGGTATTTTCCCACACCTACTCTTTCATGATTGAAATACGCTACCCCTTGCAGCTTAAGACTTCCAATTTCCCAATGATACAGAATGCAGTTTTACTCGCTACTGGAAGTCAGGGACAAATTTACAAGTTAAATAATATATTTTAATTATTTCTGTTTGCATGACACTAGATGTCAACTGTAAAACACCCGGTGTGACTTTCCTTGTAACATAAATGAATAGATTTAGTATGTATTCACCGGTTTATTTTTATAACAGTACATTTTGTGCTGTTTGAATTTTATATTTAATGTTTATGTAATGCAACCAATCTAAAATTAATGCCCATGTATCAGGAGAGACTGACAATGCACAATTACTTTGTAAAATTCATTAAATCTTATGAAGCACTAGAGTGATTTTTTCTTAATATATATATAGACAAGTTTGCTGCACAATTGTAATTCAGTGTTGATATTGATAATTATTAAAGTATAATTTAAGCCATAATTTATATACAAAAGGCGATTTGTTTTTAGTTAGGACAATGAGATTAATAATCAGTCTTGAGAGCGAGGAAAAAAGAAATTAATTCAGACGTCAAAAGTATTTTTTTTAATTTTGCTAATACAGAACTGTGCTTTAGATTTTTGTGACATATAGATATACCTGATTACTGCTTGCCTTTCCCAATCATTTATTTGATTAGAAGTAGAAATGTGTTCCATTGAGAACTCAGTAACTGAGGAGTCTAGGCAAATTATGCCGATTTTCTAAAAAAAATATTCTATATTTAATTGCTATTTCTTTTATATATTTACCGAACCATATTACCGCTAGCTAAGTTGCATACCTCTGGTGCTATAGTTGTGCACGACCTATTAAGATGTAGATCACTCAGGTGAAGAATGCAGAGGAGTAAGGGAGAATGGCAGGATGGGGAACCGCTAGCCGGATACGATACACCCATATTTGGTCATTCACGCTCCGTATCGTTACATAGTAGAATCCGCTAGCAGACCTAGAGTTCATTCAAATATACTTATCAATGAACTAAAATCCTCAGGCGGACATTTTCCATTGCACCCACTGTCCACAGGCGAGTTGCTTACGTTCGTTGTTACCACGCACTAATTGCGAGAGTGGTAATTATAATTGACCTCTCTAAAATATTGTATTTCTTATTTATAGAATGCTGTGTAAAATATTTATGTAATTTGTACAATGGTACAATTTGTACAAATTAAGCTAAAGTTTTCCTTCTCAGAGAAGCTAAGTGATATTAGCGAATATTGCATTTATGCAGAAATGTTGAGATGGCATAAGCATGTGTATTCGCTATGTTCATACTTGTTAAACTATTTAAAGCATGTGGAGCTAAACAGAGAGAAAAATGATTGTTTAAGAAAAATATCACTGTGAACCGCTTGCTAAATACATTGTAACTGAGAATTTATGCAATTTATGCAATTGACAGTATTGATCAGTGATGTGATGTCACGTTCATTTTTACCGTATAACTTGAGATCATCCATGTACAGTAGATGGCTGATAACCTGTCCTGCTTTCATTTTGTATCCTAACCCTGTTTTCTGGATCACTTGACTTAGAGGATTCAGGGCAATGCAAAACAGCAATGGCGATAGTGAATCACCTTGGAAGATTCCACAATTTATTGCTATGTCTGCAATATTTGTGTTGTTGCATGTGATTATTATTATTATTATTATTATTATTATTATTATTATTATTATTATTATTATTATTATTATTCTCTTTTTCTTCTTGCAAATACAATAAATAATACATGCAGCCTTACACCCCAAAGCAGACGTAGACAGGCTCTATGTATCTCAATAACTGGCAGTATGATGTCTCAAGAAAATAAAACATGTCATCGAAGGAGATGTCATTGGTGTTGTGGACTACATCTGGAATAACAACAAAGATGATCCACTGATAGAAGCAGTAAAGATGAGTGGACTATTCCAACCCCCAGAAACAGACACAGAAACATGGAAGAAAACAATGAAGCAGGCATTAGCACGTACCTGGAGCCATAAACCTCTCCATGGCAAGATTGTATGACAAGCCAACGAAATATCAACAAAGCAATCAAAGTAGAAATGGTTGAAAGAGGCAGGATTGAAAGCAGAAACAGAAGCACTCATAACAGCTGCACAAGATCAAGCACTCAACAGAAAATCACACAAAACAAAAATAATGAAGATCTCAAATGATTCGAAATGTAGACTCTGCAAATCCATGGCTGAGACAGCACAACACATACTAGTTAGAAGCTGTATTCATTATGCTGCATGTGAATCGTGCTAATGAATATTGTTGCAGGATTTGTAATTTGAGAATGTGTGTAAGGGAGAAAGGAGTTTAGAAATGAAAGATGCCTGAAATTTTGCTCCGCCTTAATTTAACTTTTGAAGAAAGGTGTGGATACTTTTTATTCATAGCCCATTAGCCTCCTCAAGCTACAGTGAATACTGTACTTTACTGGGTCACGATGGTGTGTGAATCCAACATTGAATGTGAATGTATCAGCAAATGTGTTCCTGTAAATTGATTTCTATGAATCCCATTCGAGAGCCAATATGGCGAAAAAGTTTGGCTTGGGTTTGGTCTCGAGAATTCATGAAGATATTTTTGACCACTACTCTTAGTGTGCTTGAAAGGCTCGTACAATTATTCTAGAACATTCTGCTTAACGTGCTTTGAAAGTACATGCAAAGTTCTGGATGATTCTCCACGGTGTGCTTGGAGAGTGCATCAAAGATTCTGGAACACTTGTGGAACATACCTAGAAGGGGTACCATAATCTAATTAATAAAGACAGTGACTTGTTGCAAACTGCATGATTGTGAACATGTGCTAGTGACTGCTGCCATTGTTGAAAAGGTTATGTACATATATTTTAAATATCTCTCTAAAACTCCACTCTCATTTCTATGATAAATTTATTGTTAAATGTATTAACCTTCTTGCACCTATATTGCAATTTATGTTGGAGTAATAGTAGTCGATGAGGGCTCATTAAATATAAATAAAGGACATATTTGTATTACTCCTTTAGTAAGAAAGTTCCAACTACACAAAACAGTATGCAACAGTAAAACAATTCTATTATTATTGCATAATAGTAGAATTTTACGACACCCTTATACTCCGCCAAGTGAGATGTATTTTGGTCTTACGGGATAATTATTAATAACTATATATTAAGATTCTCGATCTCTTATAATTAGTTATTCTACTAATAATTAAATAATAATTATAATGAGTGAAAGGTGCACTGAGACGTCACACACTTCCTAATTATAATAGAATATTCATCATTAACACATATGCATAAACGTTTTTCCTAGCCAATTATCTGTCTTGTGTTTCCTTTATGAATATAGCACTAACATGTGCATCACGAGGGACTCGAAATACAGGACAACCCATCCACAAATATCCATAATAATAAATTGGCAAATGAGTTTTTCTCATAATAGAGATTCCCCCACCTCTACCCTAACAATCGAATTCAAGAATACACCTAGAACTAATTAAGTCATGATTTTCGTACAATTTCAACACCTTCATTCTGTCAAAACATAGGTCACCTGTCCATAAACTAGTTCACAGTTATATCAACCTAAATGTTAGAAAACCACATAATGAAATCTTGATCAAGCATGAGGTGCAAGCGTATATCTGTTTATCCTACCCTCACATGATTGGGCATCAACATAGAAACTGCAACATGAATTTTCAACAGCGAGAGGCATCTCTTAAATTATGAGAATGCTTCATCTCTCCATCTTTCGATAATTTAATTATCAATCTATTTATGAACTCTTCTGATTTTATTTTACCTATTACATAATTTGGATATCGGCCCACTAAAATTGAACAACAAATTTAGGCGGCATACCTTTGGTATAATTTACGTACTCTCACAAATACATTCATGTAGATTTGAATGAAATAATACTTTCTGTAAAACAATTGTCATATAAAAATTATCTATATCATTAAATGATATTTTACAGAGATCTAAGTATGTGTGTATATTTAATTGTGTGAATACATTCATACTGAGTTACACCACATCGATGATGGAAGAGAAAATTACATTGAACATGGTAATCGCTGAACCTTGATAGGCACTAGCCGTTGCTAATATATCTTCCAAACATACTGTAGGGTTAGTAATCAAAAGAATGTACCCACTTAGGAAAATAACAACACGCGACATGAATACGTCCCTATTAGTGGTATAATTCATTTATCTATAATTCAGAAAACGATAAAGAAGTGAATACAAACACAAAATCATATTGAATTTAACCATACTGTACATAACTGCTTTTATTCACAACAACAGGACACGATAAAGAAGTGAATACAAACACAAAATCATATTGAATTTAATCATACTGTACATAAGTTCTTTCATTCACATCAAAATGCCAATCTATATGCCAGGCACAACCGATTGCTCCTTGCATTATTCATTACGTTTCGTTTAGATTATTATTGTTAGTATTCGTGATGACCAAGGAAACGAATGATTAAAGAAATCGAGCATTTGTAAGTAACTATCTATCTCCCACTCAAAGTCACACTGTAAAATTAAAATAAAATAAAACTTTGCGCTACTAACATAAGCACAAGCACTCACTACTGTTTTCACCAAATTACTGACAAATATTCATCTTCTGTGGATGCACATCCAAACAGGAAATTTTAAGAAAAACAATAGAAAGCAAATGTGTGTATGTGTGTGTGTGTGTGTGTGTGTGTGTGTGTGTGTGTGTGTGCGCGCGCGCGCATTAGGATGTGTGGGTGTGAAATACAGCTGCGGCTTACAACGGAACAGTATGGAGCCTTAACATTATAATGGCACTTTCTGCAAAGCGTTCATAGACGGATGGAGACAGCTGCTTGCTAACTCTGAATTTCGCGCGAGCATGACTGATTTTATGTCTAATGGAGCATCAATTACTAATACTTTCTCCGTCATTGTTTCACGTCGATTTCTACACCTGGCGTATTTTCGGGTGTTTTAGTCAACACGATGAATTGAAGAGTAAATCTTTCATCTCAGGGAAATGTACTGTATGCTGTCGTTAACACCCGGTAAATATACTTCAGTGTTTATATCATAGTTCTCTTTAAACGAAAGTTAATGTTCGTGTGTGTTTACGTTTGCATGCAAGCAGAGCTATTTCAAATGCCATGCTGTGTTACAGGTTTGCATAAATAAATAGATATCTTACTAGCATCTATCCAAAATGTGATCCCCTACTGTGCAGTGTAGAAAGGGGTATTCATTTATCAGAGTAATAGCTGCTAATGTTTACTTTATTAATTTTTTATTCATCTTTGCAGGAGAGTGTTTGAAGCGCACATATACATTTGTATTTGCGCATCCCTGAAAAAAAAATGATTTGGATATACATATGCATTCTTTTCGTTGGTTTCACATGAGCGTGGTCGTATATTGGCGATATTTTTCTTGGTAAACAGGTTGTGGTGGGGTCCCGGATTTGTGTACTAAGCATTCACCCCATGCAGTATTGCAAGTATAGCCCTTCCAGATTCACACTGCATGCGTACTAATCAGCTTATTTATTATGTATTTACGTTGAAACGTAATATTCAGAGGTACGCGTGAAAACGAACGAGTAAAAGATATCCAAAATTGTATACAACGAAATGCCTCATTTTCACCAACAAGTTAGTCTGTAAAACACCTATTATCTGGTGCTTTGTAAATGCAGTATACAATATATCGAGTCAATGAAATGTTTATTACAGAACATAGTTTATCATTATATCAAATCGGCGATTGTCCCCTGGATTTGTGTGAACGAATCACAATTTTAAAATGTTTATTCTAAAGCAATGGCAATACACGTGCCAATCTAAGCCTTCTGTATAAATATCGTGCTTTAGTTCTATCTGTGGGTCACCTCAAATCAATCGAACCCGTCAATGCCCTTACCTTTCACATCAAACGGTCACATAGGAAGTTAGTTACGGTGGGAAGTGTTATGTTTGAGGAGATAAGTTCCAACTATATAAAATATAATTTATCGGTTTATGAGAAATAATACTAAGACTTGCCTGTAAGTGTAATTCGTCACAATTTAAACAATATTGTACTTTTGATGATAGACTGAACATTTCACACTTTCAAGAATATATAAGTTAAGTACGTTTGCTATTAGTGATGTCTAAAAGCAGAATGTGAAAAAAATGTTAATTTTATTATTATTATGGGATATACACTGTGTCCACCTAATGCTGGTTTTTAGGCATGGTCTACCTAACGCTGGAAATAGAGTTATATATATATATATATATATAGAGAGAGAGAGAGAGAGAGAGAGAGAGAGAGAGAGATTGATACATAGATAGATAGACAGACAGACAAATAGATAGATAGATAGAGAGATAGATAGATAGATAGATAGATAGATAGATAGATAGATAGATAGATAGATAGATAGATAGATAGATAGATAGATAGATAGATAGATAGATAGATAGATAGATAGATAGATAGATAGATAGATAGATAGATAGATAGATAGATAGATAGATAGATAGTAAATTTGCTTTTAAGACTGCTTTTTAATTTAATTTGTTCAATGTCAACGTTACATGATTTTTCGTTTAGTGATTATGACGATATTTTTGTAAGTACCAGAGCTGGAGTGGCAAATCAGGTAAAGAATATGCTAGAACCTGTTGATGTAATCCAAGCAAGTTAAAGTGGATGAGCAGTTTATGACACCAATGCCACATAATTAATGGGTATTAGCAATAGTAGTAGTAGTATTTATGTTAATCAACCATAACTATTTCTAAGTGATGAGTATCTTAATTTATGGTATTAACAATTCTCCAGAAGACACCACTCGTCTCTCACACTTGGCGGATATGTGGGCGCTGTAATCGTTTCTCTCTTCCACAACATTAAAGACAATCATCTAATTATCTATATAGGTGGAAAACACCTTACCCATGAGAAGTATATCCACCTTTAATCTATACACACACTATCTCTCCGACATTTGGTTATCAATATGTGTAAGAAGGTTAATAAATTTAACAATATTTTTTTTTCAAATCAACAATCAATATACGACATATGAATATAATCAAAGTGTGTTGACATTTACATCACTTGACAATATTTTTCGCTTAACACTTGATAATCCTTTAGTTTATCCTAACATAATCATCAGAAGTCAAATTATCATTAATGATAGCTGTCTATGAGTACTTTATTTATAAATTGTGGGATTTCCCAACAGATTTGGAGGCTTGCATTTTGGTAGCATTGCTTCTATTGTTGACAACAGTTTGCTGAAGAGTTTTAGGTTGGTTCTTAAGCACGCATTATCACATCGTGTAGAGGGACAGTGACGATGATTAGACTCCTGCCAGAGTATCTAAGTGAAAATAGTACTTTGGCCAGGAGTGTGAGACCGTCTGTAACCGTGTAGGAACTATTGGGATATTGTGCAAAACTTTTGATATTGTAAACTTTGTGCAAAACTTTTGATATTGTAAACTTTGTGCAAAACTTTTGATATTGTAAACTTTGTGCAAAACTTTTGATATTGTAAACTTTGTGCAAAACTTTTGATATTGTAAACTTTGTGCAAAACTTTTGATATTGTAAACTATGTGCAAAACTTTTGATATTGTAAAATTTGTGCAAAACTTTTGATATTGTAAACTTTGTGCAAAACTTTTGATATTGTAAACTTTGTGCAAATCTTTTTATTGGAGAATTGAGAAGAAACTTATGAACATGGTCAGGGAAAAATTAACTAGCTTTGGAAGGCTAACATTTCTCTGATAGATATTGTTTGCATTGTGCTATGAGTATTTTGTAATTGATTGCCGTTTCATTTTCTCTATTTATTTAATTTCTCTTTTTTAATTTAATATTTTATTAATTTTCATCTGTCTTGCGTCAATTCTTATAACCTCCATTTCGCGTAAAATTCATTTAATCGTAGACATCGTGTCTGCCATCTTGTCCATCTTCGTGTTTGTCTCGTGTCTGTTTATCCGTCTGTCTCTCTGTCCGTCCGTCTGTCCGCACGTCCATGTATTTATATGTGAGGACCCTGTCCTCTGGGGGCGACGAGCCACTGGAGCGATTGACCTCAAACTGTGTGTATTTCGTGTTCTCCATCATACAGCATACAAACAGTAACCTTCAATGTCCATCCCGATTGGATGAAATTGTTATGAACAAGCGTAAGAATATTAGTGAAAAACTACTCATCCAGTTGGAACTGGTTTGGATTGCATCAGCAAGGTCTACATATTTTCCACCTGAATTGTTTACCCTTACTTTGACGTTAAAATATCAGCATGAGCAGTGACCAAGGTCGTGCCATTTTATCGTTAACAATTTATATTTACAATTGCTTTTAGAAATAAGGGTAGGCAAATTTACTCTGCCAATATTACAGTCACCCCAAAGTACATTGATGACAAAAAGTAGACTATAGTTTCGATTGGACAACTCTAAGGCAGCCAGTTTATTTTACTCTTCCAGTCTTATTAATCATTACAAGTCACACTTTTATTTATCGGACTGCCACACTATTGGACTGCACACGTCAAGGCAGGTCTCGGGGTGACTGGGTTAATTGAGGTATGTACACTGTCCTTGTGATTTGTGGCTGCAATTGTACCAAATTTGTGGAGTATAATAGAAGTTAGAGCGTACACTATCATTTATTGTTGCATTCAACCGTCCTACCATCACCGACTGCACACGACAAGTGCTTCATCGCAAAATATATATACGTCATAAGTGTGCATATTTACCAATGAACACTGTCGGTAATAAATGAAAGAATGAAAGCATCATACACTGAAATAAAAAAAAGTAGTAAACAATAAACAGCTAGATCCACAAATTATATTTGTGAAGTTGTAATGTTTATTTTCTTAAAGGGGTTTAATATTGCTGTTAATCTTTGGATCCTTATTGTACTATCATGAATTACATTATATATTAACGTCCACTGCAACTATACTAGTCTTTGCATTAAGTAACAGTGTGTAAACGGAAAAATGCTAATTACCCAAGAGATTAATTAAGATATTAATAACCAAGGCGCACACGGAGAACCCCCTTTCCGCCACACAGTGTAATGCTGGGGGTTGGGAGAGAGAGACGGGTGAATATTTTAAGCAATGTCCAGACCGACTCCTTACCTTATTCCTTTGTCGGTAATTCCTTTGGTAGTTTATTGTGGATTTGGGCCACATGGTTAATAATTAGAATATTTCCTTCGTGTTTGCAAGAGGAAAACTGCGGAAATAAGGATGTTGTACACTCTGTCATAAATACATCTTCTTCATTTATTATGATGATAGAAGTTTCCGGTTTCCGCAGATTTCACTGCTTAGTACAATGTGTGCTGATGTTGGTATAATTGAAGGTGAAAAAGAGAGAGTGGAAGGTTATAGATAGGAAAGTGGTAGAGGTGATGATGAAAAGTGGACTATTTTCCGTTGCGTTCATATCTGGTCGGCAATTCCTGGTATTCCTTAGGCTAAAGTCGTGGTGGATATTGCTGCTGTTTTTCTCTATGTTAGAGTGGGAAGGTAAGAGCCCAAGCATGTAGCAGAACACGTCAGTGACTAGTGTGTATATACATCCGGGAAATTCAAACCCCTGTATTCCTCACTGGTGGTGTTGTCATCGTTCTTGCTGATGTTGAGGCTGTCTCCCGTGTCGATCGGGATGCCAGTAGATGGGCGCTAGAGATGTTCGAGCAGTAGCAGGATCATGTCTGCAAAATTGGAATCGCTAAAATATCCCCACTGCGAATAATGCTGACACCGTACTGCTACGGTTGTCGTTGTTGCTGTTGATGGTGGTGGTTTCTTTGGCGTTGTTGTTGTGGCTGCTATTGTTGACTTTGCTGTTGTTTTCTCACGTGGGCGTCGTCTTTTCTTTCTATCTCGTTTTGTTTTAGTTACATTATGGAATTTTGTTGTTGTTGTTAGTAGTGGAGGTGTTGGCCATGGAGGCGTCTCTGGCAAGGGTGAGAGCGGCATGGCCTCAAGCAACCTTTGCGAACTCGTCCAGAGTGATACTTGTTCTGGTCTGCTTTTTCCGATTTCTTTGTGTTCATTTTTCAAAAGAAACATGTGCTTTGGCTAGGATAGCGATAATCTGCACAAAATACATACATCCATTCAAATTGTGCGTGGACCGGTTCTGTAGGAGCGAGTGACAAATTTGCCGCGCGTTATTGTATTTATTAAACTGTACTGAACGCGTCACGTGACGGATCACGTGGTATGTTGTTGATTCGAAAGTGCTGGACAATGGTGTAAAGTTATATAACACACCTGACCTCCTTGCTAGCTTATCGATGCTGATGCAACACGGGAAAAGCTTTAAGAAAGAATTCAATTCAAAATTTGATTTTTGAAATCAGCAAACTGGGTTGAGCTCATGACATAGAATTAGTCAGACTCGTCACACAAACGTATGATTTTTTAACACAAGGACGCGTCTCTAATCTAACGCCTACAGTGGAAGATCAAAGCAGTTCTAAACCAGACTCAGCGTGGTGCTTGGTGATTCATGAATTTGGGAAATAACAATTCTATTACAAAGAGCATCTAATGAAACAAGCTATTCAAATGGTTGCGCACAACGCTAGGTTAAGATACAATAGCAATGTAATAAAACATGCCATTTTGTACAGAAGTACAGATCTGTCATTGTGCTCAGTACTCGACATAGAAACATATATTGAAACTTCTTATGTAGCACGTCATCGACACCATCCTCCAACTCCGAGAGTGAAACAGAGGTAGTGCAGTTTTTGTCAGTACTTATGTAGGACTGTCAGCTATTTATTACAATCCACACGCACGCACACACACACACACTCTTTATTGCGTGTGCAAGGGTTCCGTATGTACCGAAGTGTTTGTGTATAAATTTGCTTTCGGAATGGAACATGTGGACATTAGATGCCACAACATGAACATTACACTTCCCTTTCAAAGCAATAGAGAATGTGATACAACATTTATGTTGGTACCCCCCTAAATACGAATATCTAGGACGGACAACAAGTTGAGGACGTCACTTCCGGTAACTCGTATTGAGCCCCCAGAGGAAACGATTCCTCACAGATAAGACAGGACAGACAGATAAGACAAAGACAGACTCAAGACAGACGTTGGACAGACGTGACGACAACACTCGTAAAATCGTACTAGACAAGAATAACAATGAATTTGACAACACTAATGAAAATTTAACAATAACTTTATATAACAATAAAATAAAGAAAATGACAATAAAAGAAGAACAGTTAACAATGTTGGCCAAAATAATTTACAAAATATAAGTCCTATAACTAATTCAGGGAAGATGCTAGCCCCTCTTAATGAAATGATTTTAGTGTCTGTTTTCCTTTCCCCAAATCGTTCCTTTTTCTGTATTTCAGTTCCGATACACTATTATGCACTTCTGCTCAATGTTTATGTTTCTGTACTTAGCTCAACAGCTGGAGCAAAGGTCAACACAGCGTTGAGTCCCGTCGCGCAAGCGTTCCCCGACGGCAGGCCCTTGAATAGTGGCTCCGTCCCTTTTCACTCTGCGTGAACAACAACCGGCAGAATACGTCTGTCGTCTGCTCTCTGACCCGGATTTGGTCCTAGCTTCTGTTTGTAGATACTCTTTGTAGCTACTCTCTCTCTAGTTACTGTTTATAGATTCTCTTCCTCTGATTACTGTTTCTCTTCTTCTGATTACTGTTTGGTTCTGAAATGTAATTAAGGCAGTGTAAGTAACTGCTGATTACAGAATAAAAATATTTAGGTGCCAGGGCTATTACTTCCCTGAGTACATTGGCACTAATCTGAAAGAAAGGTTTAGTTAGAATACATGAATCATCCTCACACATCCTATTATCATTTTGCTAAGTTTTACAAAATTAAAATTAGCCACACATACCTTTCACGTTCCGAAACCGAATGAACCCAACGTCATCTGGTTGGAGTGTACACTCAAGGATTAGTCTTTCTGACTAGAAATTTTCGCACTTCTAAAATGTTACCAGATGAAATCTCTGGGACTGCCCCTGCGTGTTTTAAAACTCGGGTTGTTTTGGGCAAGTGAAGAGAATTGGTTCGGCCCGACTTATATAAAGGCTTTCCAGTATTCCTGGTACTTCTTTGGAACTAACCCTTCCCTCTGCTGTTATCTAAGAGTGGCCCTTTGATCCCCTGACCGCTTCCTGTATTCTGGCCTATAGCTCAGTGTGAGTCTACCCCCTTTCTCTGTCAGCTAGCTACAAGTGACCCTTTTGATCCCTAACCGTTTCCTGTGCCCTAGCCCTGGGTGGTCAGGTCTTGTATAACTCTAACGTCCTGCTAATGTCTTGGAGTGGCTGGTCAGTCTTGTAATTAGTGTCTTGGTTAAATGCTTTGAACGAACATTTTATGCTATGGTTCCTATACCTCTCATGTATCTACATTTTATTATTTTAATTTTTAAATGTTTATGGAGTGATGCCGGGCTAAGTTTTGCTTTCGCCTGACAATTTAGATGAAAATATTTGTATCTTTTATCGATCTAAGGACTTCACTCTCGGTTCTGGTCACTCATCTTTCAAACGTTTCAATCATATATACATTTTTAAGGGGTTGGGTCAATGTTTTAAGCAATAGATGAGATGTGAAATGATGATACAAAAAACCCAATAATGTTCGACATACATAACAATGCAGTAAATCTCACTATCAGCAATTATCAATGATAAAAACTTACGAGAAAATCATAAGAGATCTAATGCTATTAAACCCTCTTGCAATCACACAAAATAGATAAGAATTAAGCATTTAGATATTACATATTATGCACACTGAAATTTTTCTTTTACTAGAATAGGTTTTAAGCTTTTTTTGTTTCCTCATGATGGAATGGTATAAATCTGTTCACACAATGTTATTCACAGGTAACCACTGAATCAGAGTTTGTAGTTAAGACATAGACCTTTGTTGTTTTTTTGTGCGGTCACCCTTCGACACAATATCGGGTGCTAAAGGGTCAGTGTGCAAAACTGGATCCACAAATTGACCCTATATGTAGGATTTAGTCATATTGCTATATCGACGATGGTTGATGACACTAGTCGTCGCTCAATGGGTGTGTCCTCATAGCATGGCACTGCCTGCCATCGTTCATCCACCCAAGTGCAGTCCGTCCATCCATGGAATATTCCTGGTTCGAGGTCCTTGGTTGTCTCAGAGTAAAATGACATTGTTTACATTTGTCTCTCTGTCCATGCAGCGCATGAAAAGCTTGCACTCTCTATTAACTCAGGCAAAAGCAAGCACGTGTCCCTCAGTGCACTTCAAATTCTACTATACAAAATTTACAAATAATACATTTGCTAAGATATACCTACCTTACTGAACTTTAAATATTTCAGAAATAACAATTCTTATTTACCAATCATTCACTCAAAACATTACAATATTAGAAACTTTACAGGCTCACCAATGCACAACATTTAAAGATATAAGTCTCATCCTTACATGTTGTGACGCAGAAAATGCAAACTGTAAAATATTAAATTTGAAATTATTTAATATTTTCTTTTCTTAATATTTAGAAGAGAGTTTTCCCATGATAAGAGAAATTATTTCATGAGAAAACAAGTCTTTGAAGTAACTGTCTTCGGCAGCCAGGACAAAGGAACACACATGTTTACGTCGGTTAGAAGCGAACTGACTTAACCAGGGTGTGGGAGGGTGGACGCTCGACAGGGGTAGACCATCTACCAGAAACACTCTCGATTCTCTAGGCAGACCGTGACGATAATACTTCTAAAGACGGGGAATGCTTTGGTCTCACAATAGAGTCGGAGATTCAAAGACAGACAAACCACTTACAGTCAGGTGCACACAGACGCGTGAGAAGGGAAGACACTTACGATTACGTAACAGAGACGTATGACGTCAGGGAAGAGCGACCAGTGATCTCAGATCGAGCAGCTTCTAAGAGCTAAACCGCATGTACTAACAAGTTAGCCTTTCAGCAGACGCACTGAAGCGAAACTATAGAACAATAGTCAGCAGAGAGTAAAGAGTCTATCCTTAAGGCAGATTAGTACGGGGAATTTTGCGAATAGGTTAAATAGGCCGTCTCAGGGCTGTGAGCTCATTCTGTTACAACCAAGGGATCTCGTGTTTTGCGTCCTTCCACGATTAGAAGCAAGCCAGATTGTCTGAGATGGTAAAAACTTAAGTTTTGTACTTAGAGAAAATTTATCTTTTCTTATTTGCACTTATAGATTTTCATTTAATTAATATTGTAAAACTGTAACTGCATTTTTTCTAGCAAGAAGGAAGTAACTTATGTGAAAAGAATTTAAATGAGAACTAATGTTAAACTTGCAGGTTTATGATATTTAAATTCACGAGACTGATGCGTGGCAAACAATCACTTGTATATTTACAGCTGAAGGACGCTACGGTAACCGCTACGGTAAACGCCTACGGTAAAAGCTACCATGAAGTCTACTGATGCCTACAGTAACGCCTAAGGAAAGCCTACTGTATCGCACACACAAGTGGAAGAGAATCTGAATGAAGGAATTCAACTCTGGCCACAAACCGTTGTACAAGGGGCGATCAGGACGAATTACGAAGACTTGTCTGTCGAGGGGATGAGCGCACGTGTCAAGCCGGGATGACCTGGATCGTTGATGTTTTAATCTATGTTGGTTGTTATTTACTGGACTGGAATTTTGTGATAAATTCGGGACATGTGTGAATTCAAAGATTCGTGACATTAAGGACTTGAGGTAATTCTGAACTGTTCCAGCAAGCTGTAATTTATGGATATACATACTGGCCGGGAACACGCAAATTATCAGGTGATCTAAATCCTTGTTTTGTCTCGTGAAAACCTATAAATGTTCTGTGATTTTGTTAATTCTTGTATTGTTCTTCCTGTCTTCTAATTCTTATGAATGTTGCTATAATCTTCTTTTATAATATGTTTCTGAAGTGTGAAGGAGAAATTCTAATTTAAATCTCAAATTTCAAATTCTTGTAAACTTAACTTGTCATACATTTTTTAAATTAAGAATTACTAAAAATATATTTGTTATAAGAGACAGACAGCAGGGAATACTCTTTCTAAAGTAACATGTTATTTTTCTTGTGAGATCTGCGAATCTCGGATTTTGCCTATGTGAAACCTATTTGAAATTTCGTAAACTTAATTTGTTATTATTCTTTATATATTTTAATAAATTTTGTTAAATTTAATAACTTGCTCCCTCAATTACGTAATCTGAGGTAAATGTGTAATAGGGGACAGTGTGGGCTCGTAAAATTGACGTAATTTACGTTTTGACAAAGACAGTCGCGACACATTTCTTAGAGCAAGTCTGTCACCTAATAGGGGAGAAATTGTGAGGGCCTGGTAACGACTTTGAGACTGAAGAATAGGTTCGTTCAGTTAGGAGTCGGTTATCTGGACGGGTAACACTTGGGGTGGGAGACGTAATTAACGACGTACCCCAGGGCTTGACCTAGTCACTCCCAGACTGCAGAAGACAAAGACCCTGTCGTGGACCTAGTGTATGATTGTAGACGGATTGGAAGTGGAGAGGTAATTAATTCATATTTTAATATCATCTTCATTTAATAATCATTGACACTAGCACATCCATTCACATAACTGGAGTCGTCTGGTAATGTCCTTGGAGTCCATTTCACACGTGTATACAATACAATACAGATTTATAAATGAAAATCTCAGTGTAGCTTTGCATTATAATTCACTGTAAAAAATATAGCGAAAGTTGTGTTTGTTGTGTATAAATTACATTCTTCACTAGCATAGAAAACAACTTGGGCTTAACTCTGGCTTGATACACGGCAAGTACACGATGACCCAGAGTGGGTCGCTTCCAGACAATAGAAATAATGAAAATGGAAAGGTCATACACGGTTAAAAATAATAATAATAAAGACAAATATTCTTTGGCGAGTTGTATATTCCCCCTCCTAATTTTGTGACATAGCAATACTCTGCTGAACTTTGGGGTACCCTATCTTTACCTGGTTATTTGTTGCCATTTCAGTTGCACACAGAATGTCGAATAGATCCATATTAGTTATAAACCTATGAAATGTTTGTAATGAAAGAAACATGTATATGCTTGAAATATAGAATGTTAATGTTATATGCCAAGTTTTCAATATTATTGTTTAAAAGAGAACATTACAAAACATTATGCATTTTTTTTTTACTTTTTTAAACAAGTATTTTTATTCCACACACATGTCTTAACGTTGATACATGTAGGCACCATTCCCTTGTTATAAATATTATTCATTTATTTATTAATAACACATAACTAATTATAAGTATTTGTGCCTTGAAGTGAAAAGGGGGGGGGGAATCAAACCAATATTGTTACATATTATGTAACTGAGGGAAGAGAGTAATCAAAACAATACCTTTCATCGTAATTAAATATGTATATACGTATGTACACACGCATACACACACATGCACACACACACACACACACACACACACACACACACACACACACACACACACACACACTGTCACAGTCTGATTAAAATGTCTTGACTGTTTGAACCACTTGTTTATTTTTCGAATATCGAGATTTGAAATTCCTTTGTTTGGAGCTCTCTCGCGATATTCAAATCGAGAAGCTTCCAACAAAGAGGTCAGGACGTTATGTAACTTTAGGCCCATTGTCTAGGTTCTAGAACCAACTACATGCCACGCGATCCGTCACGTGATATGCTCTATGCTTTCTTATAAATATTGGTAACACGCATTCGCCCGACACTCGGAGATACAATTAGCT
Source organism: Sinotaia quadrata (assembly GCA_028829895.1). Lineage (NCBI taxonomy): Eukaryota > Metazoa > Mollusca > Gastropoda > Architaenioglossa > Viviparidae > Sinotaia > Sinotaia quadrata. The sequence continues at coordinate 137,209,407 of CM054179.1, forward strand.
ACGCGACAACTACGTCAGCTACTCGAGTCGCACAGGAACGGACAGACCGGCGTGATAGATGAGATAAACACTTCGACTTCTCATAAGGTATCACTTTTATTTGATTGTATTCTGTATATTTTAGCTATGTATGCATTTGTGTTATATATAACTTGAGCACGGTTCGTTGAAATGACTAAAAACCTATAAGTTATAGAATATAAATCATTGTAACTCTTTTCCATTGTAACTTTAATTTATATTGACTTTAAATTCACTAGAGCCAGGAGTGCCTGCACTCGATATGAATTTCTCATGTAATTCAAATTAATGCGTGTAATTTTAATTGTAAATTGTGAAGCGCTTTGCTTGATTTGAATTATCCCTTTGTATGAAATCTAATTTTAACGTTGTAAATATTTGATAATTCATACGTCATGCACTGTTAAATGTAACATGCGTGAGAAGATTATATTTTCTAATCTAAATTTTAAACGACGCGTCAGTCGACTTTCTAATTCGTGCATTTGAACAAATCATGCTTAAGTAGCGAAATGGCTAGCAGACGATTATGGGACACATTTGTTTCCATAGGTCGGTCGCTGTCTTTGTCTTGGAACTGTGAGCACAGACCTCTTTGTCTTTGTCTTCGTCCTTGAAATCCTGTATAAGCCGGTTTGAGTTCTGTTGAGAGAACTCAACTCTTCCAGAAAAGTCTACCACCATTAAGGCAACGTCAACGTGGGCGTATGCTGGCCCAATTCTCAAGTACACCTGGCGAACTAAAAGGACATTTTCCCTTGTATGCCACGTGCATTTCTGCTGGTGTAACTACAGTGGGATAGACCGGGTCGGACTGGAACAAGAAACCAGGCGTCACAAGAACATAAGCTGAGTAACTCTCAGTTGATTGAAATTCAATAGACACAATTGGGCGCTCTTTCTCAAGGAACAGTAATAAGCACGTTCGTGCAAGTTAAGAAATAGACTTTCGCGCTCGTATTTGATTATTGTTAAATTGTTAAACTTTATTAAATCTTATTTTTAATTGTTAAACCTCTTCGTAGTTAATTTTTATGCATAATAGACCTAAAGATTATTTCTTGGATTGGATGGGGGCGGTTGAGCTGAATGACGTAACAAATGCATATTAATTTAGAGGAATTTAACGACTCCAACCCAGCTAACGTACGCAATTTATCAGTTTGTAAATCTGCTGTCTGCACTACAAGACACATTTTTAAGTTAGTCAGATGATAAGTTGAGCAACCAGTCTGTATAGAATAGAGAGAAGGAATTAATTTAATCTATTATCTTTAAAGTCCTTAATTATCCTAGGCAGGGTCTATAAAGAAATACTGGAAACGTAACACACACACACACACACACACACACGTACTTTTAGTTTCACCATATAGTTTACTCCTGAAAATGTTCAAGGCAACTTAATGCATATGAAGACATTGAATTACATAACAGAGGGTAGAGAAAGAAAACATATGTATATCTTGCAAACATGACATTGTCTTGTGGTTTTCCTCTCTTGGCTTTTCCCACTGGTAGTGCATGATGTCAGAGGCAGAGGGATGCATTTTGCCTCCTTGACTCAGAAATGTGCACCATCCAGTGAAGTAGAGCAAGGTGATTATATTGAAATGTGGAGACACAAGGGACGTGAGAAAGTTCTGTCCACGGATTGACATGGAATTATCATGTGGCTTCTCCATGGAGATCTGGAAAAAAATGCAGCTACCTGCGTGTATTGTTTATCGTACAATGGCGGCAAGGGTTATTTTTCTTACAAAGCAGGCCTGCTTTCATAATATCCCCCTACCCCTATTGCTCAATTGTTGATTTATGCATTCGAGGCTTGAGACGACTCGATTTAAATGTACTAAGCTGTCAGGTGTAATAAATAATGTAGCCACTTCAACATTGTGGAGGAGGTGGGGAGGAGCTGGTCAAGTTAATTTAAGAAAAGGTATCTAAAGTTGTCATGCAGGACGATTATTTTAATCCCAAGGGAATCTTTGTGCTAAATCCCTGAAAGCCGACAGCATTATAAGGGTTGTGTACCAGTCTGATCCGAAGGTCTGCACCAAGAGAATTTGAAGATTAATTAAACAAATAACATTAACAGGACATATGATCAAGAAAGCATTATTTTATCTAGTTTTATAATATACCTAGATCGTGTGTCCATAATTATACAATTTATGTAATTAGATTAATGTAATTATATGTGTACCATTTGCGGGTTTTACACAAGTGGCGCGTAAACCATTTCATATTTTTTGACACCCCAGGTCTCAGTTGAGTATCGTATGATATTTGACTGTGGTGCCTTTCGGAATGCTAAACGAGCCGACAGACAAATTGTCAGAATCGGTTAAGGGGCGAGCGCTGCAACGAATGCGTGTATCTAGTATCTAGCCTCGGTGTGGTCCAACAGGATGTGTGGACGTTAAGTCATTGTGTTGCAGTGTTGACTCCAGCGATCGACGTACAGCATATCTGTTTGCTAATGTTTCCTGTAAATGATCTGTGGAACCGCATCCAAGAGTAGTAATCGCAGTCTGAAAACAAAACAGGACTTTTAAAGAAGGTAATAAAGACTTTGACATTTCTTCTTTGAATGTTTCTCCCAGAGTAGTTGCGTAACGCCCGATATGAGGTGATATTCATAATCTGCTGTAAGTGATATTTTATTCTAGTGTGTTATTGTACAAAGGATTTAAAGCAATGCTTGTTAACTGATATAAAAATCATATTTTATTCTAGTGTGATACTGTACAAAGCATTCAAAGCAATGCTTGTTAACGACCATAAACATCAATATTGTATTCTTTGCTGTCTTTGTACAAAGCATTTAACGCAATACATGTCAACAACATCAATATTCCACAATATTATTTATACTATATTTATTACATTATAGGTGTAATGTGCTTTATTTTTTAATAGCATCTATAAGGATACATGTGACTTTCGGCTCAGGTTATTAGGATTATATATACATATAGTTCATTTTTAACCTTAAACTACAAATGGTAAAAACATCGCGTGCTTCGCCCACCCCTAAAAATCACTGACACAATTCCGAACTTATAGTTGCATAGAATAATGTTGAACTTTAGAAACATGTACTACGAAGTGACGATTGTTATCTCTATATATGTATGTCACTTAAAGCCATGACAAAAGTTTAAAAGAAAGTAAAGCAACTTCAGCACGATTCAACATTAAATAACAATTCCACGACCTAATACATATTATTCACACGGGAAACAGTATTCAGTCTGAGGTTAATGGTTGGTATTCAGCGATTTTCCAACACGCCGGACGCGTGTGAGTTTTGATGGTATGAAGATGTTAGACAGGAAGACGATATGTAACAAATATTACAAACAACTGTAGCTTTCAAGTGAATGTATTTCTGTCACTTTAGCTAACCGTTTTCATCATAGTATCACAGAGGTTTGGATGCCATTCTCTGACGGGCGTATAAAATAGACCTACATATCCCGCAAACGTGTTCTTCAGTATGAATGTAATAATCATCCCCTTCACTTAGAAATTTTTTCCTTTGCACAAACAAGTTTGGATTTATCGCTGTAATGAATCTCCGGTCGTCAATTGTGCTTACTTGGATTTTCCTCTTCGGTGATATTTATATGGATTAACGGGATTTGATTTCTCTGGATTAAGTATTCTAATGACCTGGGTGTGTTCATGGTGGATTACGTGAGTTGCCATTCAATACAATAAATCTTCATAGAAATTTATTACTCTATGCTTTAGCGCATTTACCGTCAGAACGATGTGTATAAAGAGACATTTAAGTGCGTTCAATACTTGAACAGACTTATTTACGTTGATTGAACAGTTTAGATATAATTTAAATATATATGGCTCTAATCCTAAACTCTTTCCCGTCTAGATTCTTACTATAGTACTGTGTTTATTCTGTATAAGTGCTTGGTAACACAAACTTCTTTACTTTAAATATTTAACAGTCGAGTGACTTCTGAGGCGTGATGCTTTGTGGGATTATATTTGTGTATATTATTTGTGTTTGAACCATGTAGTGAGTTCACGAATTATGCGTGTGAGGAGAGTTTTCCTCCCAGTCCGATTTTCCGTTTTACTACCCAACCAGCGCCTAATGGCTCAGTGCGGTAGTTTATGAGATCCATGTCCATAAACGGCAAGTTTATGTAGTACTTTTAAGGACTCGTCTTTCCGGCTAAATTCGTAATAAACGTAAGCTCAACATCAAACCAAACAAAACACGCACAACTGTCAAGGCTTGGCACAAAATCGCTGAATACATCTAGCGCTCAGCTCAAAACACAGTTGCGGTTGGACACACGCACACACACACACACGCACGCACACGCACGCACGCACGCACGCACACACATTTAGCTTGGACTTCAGGACTTGTCTAACACGTTTTTCATATTCTCTTTTAACTTTGTACTTCACTTCTCTCTGCATATTTTCTTGATGCTGTAGTATCCCAAGATACCTATATCCCTTTTCCATTGAAACATCGTTGATTTTTCCGATGACGAATTGCAGGCCCTCTGTTATTTTGACCTTGTCTTTCTGGATGACAATTCGTCCACATTTCTCAAGGCCGAATTTCATGTTGATGTCCTTACTGCAGATCTTGACAGTATTGATCAGGGATGTGATGTCACGTTCATTTTTACCGTACATCTTGAGATCGTCCATGTACAGTAGATGGCTGATAACCTGTCCTGCTTTCATTTTGTATACTAACCCTGTTTTCTGGATCACATGACTGAGAAGATTCAGGACAATGCAGAACAGCAGTGGTCATATGGAATCACCTTGGAAGATTCCACAATTTATTGTCATGTCTGCAATATTTGTGTTGTTGCATGTGAGGGTGGTTTTCCAGTTTTTCATTGACTCCTGAATTAGGTTCTATATTGATGGCGCGCTACTTTGTACAATTTTAATGTTTCAATTATCCATGAATGTGGGACATAGGCCTTTTGATAGTCAACCCATGCCATTGCAAGATTTGTTCTTCGTTTCTTGCTGTCAGTAAATATTGCCTTATCAATTGCCAATTGGTCCTTCGTTCCTCTGCCTGGTCTAGCATAAGTTGTTCTCTTGATTTGATTGCGCGCAGTTGTGCAAGGGTAATATTTACCCCTCCCCCCCGCCCATAGCAAAGACTGAAATAAAACAATGGATTATGGACGACGAAGACATTGCAAAAATTCAGTGAAGAGAATGTAGTAGCATATGGGAAATTTCGTTTACTTGAATAGAAAGAAGGAATAGAAGAAAAACAAAAGTGAGCAAGATGAAATTTTGAAATATAAAAAAATAGAGATAAGAGGGAGGTGAGAGGGCGCGCTCGCCTATTAGAAATTAAAGAAATGGAAGCTGATGAGAGAGAGAGAGTAAATGTGAATTAGCAAATAAAATCTTAGAAGTCGATGAGAGAGAATCAATCAATATCTTAGATTTATCAGGTACACATGAGAACAAAATGAAATAGAATAAACGTGTTTTCAAATGCGTGGCTTTCTGAAAATTTTATTTTATTGCAATTGTAATGTGTGAATTTGAGTAGGTAATTTGTTCTTATTAGGACAGACATGGCTTCTTTGCTTCTTTGGTCATCTTGCAATGATATAGAATAATTTTCTAAAGGAATGGTGCTTCTCATGAAATCCTAAAACAGAAATACTGAAATAAAAATATTTTTATATCAGATTAGAAAGTGAATGGCAAATGTTCATTATGAATTGCCTTGACTTATAACTTTCCATATGTTTAACAATTAGAGCTATGTACATTCACGCAACATTCAATAAGTGTTTGTGCTTTAATAGATATGTCTATATTTTTTCTCGTTCTTTTCTGTATTGCAGATAAATGAAGCATGCCACGAAGAGGAACGTATTTAAAATATTTGTTATTTTCCTATGTGGATACATTATTTTAATCAACGGCGTTTGGAAAATGTTAGAAAAACCTAGTGCAATAGTTTGCCAAGACTCAACCACTACTAGGCAATTGTCGGTGGTGGTCTCAACCCATATATCAGATTCAAAACCATCACTTATATCTAACGATAAAGATTCCACCTCATCGATATCTCCTGCAGCAAACAACGACATTACTGGCGATGAAACGATTTCCCCTGAATATTTTGCAGATTATGTATTACCACATAATTACATTTTACATATTCGTCAAAATATATCAGCTAAAATTATATTATTTCATAATAAGCCGTCTTGGTTAAATGAAATTGTGTTCTCTGAGTGTGAAATAAGCTCGTGCACGCTAACCACCAACAGAGATCTGAGATCTACAGTTGAAGCAGTCGTGTATCACGTGGATAGGTTGTCCGATTCGACTTCTCCATCGCCGAGGCCCATGGGCCAGATTTGGGTGGCCTACGCATTGGAATCTCCTGTGCACTACGTCTCTTCATTTAGGTCAACAGCTTGGCGTGGTGCGTTTAACTGGACCATGACCTATCGAGTGGACTCGGATATATTTTGTCCTTACAATGGGCTAGTATTCAGTCCTACTATTCCTGAGAAGAACTACACCAGCATTGCGTCAGCGAAATCGAAATCTGTGGTGTGGTTTCTCAGCAACTGTAACACGCCAAGTAAGAGGAAGCAATACGTCGAAGCCATGCAGAAAGAAAACATAGCTATTGATATTTATGGAAAGTGTGGCAGTTACAAATGTCCAGGAAGTGACCGCAAAAAATGTGAAAATTTACTGAATAGCACGTACCGTTTTTACTTGTCATTTGAAAATTCCATTTGTCGGGATTACGTTACAGAGAAATTCTTCAAGACGTTCGGTATTGATGTTGTTCCGGTAGTTCGTGGAGGGACGGATTACAAGAAGTACTTTCCTCGAGGAACGTTCATTGACACTGCTGACTTTAAAAATGCGTCTGAACTTGTCAAGTACTTAAAGTACCTGGAGACAAACGTAACGGCTTATGCAGAAATTTTGAAAAAGAAAGACCATTATAGGCTGAAATATAGAAATCCTTGGTGTAAGCTTTGTGAAATGTTGCATTTTGTAAAGAGTGAAAAAACATACAGTGACCTTCCAACATGGGTAGAAAATCAGGCGTGTCGGTATCCGACTGATATATAAGCAGGTGTATGCGATGCTTCTCTCAACTTTTTATCATAAAACGTAATTGTGTAACCGAATAGAGAGTTTAATATAAATCTTTTATATTACTATCACTCAAATTGGTTTTACACCACCACACTCAAATTAATTTTACACCACCAAAACGATTTTGTAGTGCTTTAGCGAGAGTAGAGATATGCCTGTTCAATAGGAATTTTTTTTAATTAGGAAGAGTGGGGTTACGTACAATAGCCTGACCATCACAAAGGCCAGGTAAAGCCTAAGCATTGTTTTACCTTTTGCTCCCCATGCGGATTTAGAGATTGATTTAATGAGATTTATTGCTCTGTTGGCTGGCGTTGTGCACTGGTTTTATATATTCATTCCACTGGCTGGTGTCTTGAAATATTACTCCAATGGATCTTTTACTGGTTTTATAAATCTATTTCTAATCCATCTATTTACAGTTTAGAGTAATCTCCTTTTGTTTTTTGTTTAGTTTGAAGTATTTTATCTTCCGTTTTTATTGCTGATAGTTTAAAACCATTATTTGTAAACCATGTGGTTATGTTATTGAGGTCTTTTTTTACCAGTGACAAAAACAGAAGTGATTTGGATTTGTCATATTCTCCTGGAGTTAACTTTCAGCTGATTGTGATATGGATCATGATCCAGCATATTCTCCTAAAATCATTTCCAGCAAGACCAATGTTGAAATGAATGATAATCATGACAGACAACTCTCAGCAGACCATGCATCTCCAAGTAGTGATGATGATGACAGTGCTTTTTCTGATGTGTACCCAGCTCTCAAACGAGCCATTAAAGGTAGGTTGACTGATAAAAATGCTAGTATTAGTGTTTAGGTGTATACACTATAAGTATTGAACAGTCTCATGTTCTTGTAAAGGCTCTCTTTATAAAGTCATTATTACAGTCTCTTGTAAAGACTCTTTTTATAAAGTTATTGTTACAGTCTCTTGTAAAGACTCTCTTTATAAAGTCATTGTTACAGTCTCTTGTAAAGACTCTCTTTTTAAAGTCAATGTTTGCAAATATTGTGAGAAGGAAGCGCATTGGTGCGAGAGGAATGTATGTGTAGTACAATGTATGGTTATTTATTCTTATGAACCTGTGTCACCATATTAAAGGTTGTAATTAATTTGGTGCCTCTACAAAAAATAAAACATTCCAACAATATTACTGAATATTTATCTAATTGCCAGAGTATTTACACAAACACACACACACACACACACACACACACACACACACACACACACACACACACACACACACACACACACACACACACACACACACACACACACACACACACACACACATATATATATATATATATATATATATATATATATATATATATATATAAAGGAAAGAATAATAGCATTGAATGATAGATAATTTAGAATAGAAGAGTGATAGTTCTGGAAGAAAGCTCAATCTCTCAGATACATACAGCCAGGATAGTAAGTAAATACAGGAGACAGACTATAACATATAATATGTGAGTGAGTCATGCTAGCACGAGTGGTCTGAGAAACAACAATAAATGTATTCAGCAAAAAATAATATAAGACAGGAGGGTTAAATAGAGCGAATAGTTCAACAGTAGCAATTAGAGTTCACAAATGTTTATATCTCAAATAAAGAGCGTGTTGTAGTAAGAGAAAATTCATTTTAAGTCCTATGGCACTGTAGTAGTTATTTGGTTCATTCGTATGAAAAAGCTATGCATGAGATTATAAGAAAACACTGAATGTTTCTGAGTGAACTCTAAAAGTACTTTGATCAATGTTTGAGTGAATTCGATTGTATTTTAACTGAAACTGTGCAGTTGTGTTTTTCTAAGTACATATATTTGGGATCTCCTGACATGCCGTCTAGGGTCCCAGTGAATATTATAGCAGATGCACATAAGGTCTGTTAAACAGGGCATTTGGCATGCTGGTCATTCTGCTCTGGTGTTGCTTCACAGTGCAATATGCATCAAAAGTCAACTTCATCCTGATGTTTTATTAGAACACTCATACTTACATGGTTATCATATATTTTAATATCATAAGCAAAATATAACATTATAATATATGGTTAATGTGAAGAGATAAACAAAATATAATATTAGTTAAGCAAGCAAAACCACGATCCTGCTGCATTGATAACTGCAATAAGGTCAAAAGTATGATTATACTTTGTTAACACCGGGAGCCAAAATACGAGTTGATTCAACAGACACCTGCATTCGACTGATGAAGTACAGGTGAGTTTCGGGTATATTTATTTACACAGTTAATTTAGTGAGTTTTCAGGTATGTTTCCAGCCCAAGGATAAAGATAAGCTTTTCTAGAAAGCAGGTTTGCATAGAATCCATTTTAGAGGAGGGGTGGGTTTGGGCTACATAAGCCATGTTGACAATATATAGTTTCAAGATTTTAAAAAACATATTGTTTCCCCATGACTGAATTTCACTAGTTAGTTCTAGGGATTGGATGCTTTCAACGGTTTTATTTTGTCAGTGCATTTCAAAGTACTGATTTATATTTATTAATATTGTGAAGATATATTAAAACAAATTATGTAAATCTAATAACCTTTTCATATTTTAATTTTGTTCTTCCTACACACGGGTTTTTCCCACGGGTTTTTCCCAGTGTCCAGTAAATGACGCGAAGGTTTTCCCCACGGTTTTCCCAGTGTCCGGTGAATGACGTCACGCTATTGATAAAGCGAGTGTGAATGGGAGGGAGGCGTGAGACGCCATAAGCATTGCACCCAATCTACAGGGGTAGAAAGAGAGCCGTCCGTCCATCTGCGACCGTGCCTATCAGAAACAATATAGTGGTGATATTTTGATTTCTCTATATTGAGTTTAATTAATTCTCTATATGTTGTATTATGAATGTACGTGGAATTTCCTTGTGAATTTTATTGCTATTAAGATGATGCATTTTTCTAGAGAGCTAAGTGGCAGTTATGTTGATTTGTAGTAGTGGTGAGGACACTACCTGTATGTAATTGAACTACCGTTAACTAAGAGCACAAAAAACATCGCAACGTCTCACCAATGATGAAAACTTACAAACGAGCACGGGCCAAAACTGTGAAACCCTCCGATCTAAGTGCCTGTGACTTCACAAAAAGATAAACCACACAGGAGTGACACTGACTCTGACCTCGGTTTGCTCATCATGAACTACAATTAACAAAAAACAAATATACCTCATAATATACGTAAAAAATACTCCAGGACAATTATTGTGATACTGATTTTTAAGTGTGATAATTGTTATAAAGTCCTCATAACTTATCAGAATATGCAAAAGCAAATATTCAAAAGAATTTAATTAATAGTAGACCTAACAACGGTGGTAACTTTCTGAATATCTCGCACATTAAATATAAACAAAAGAGGATAGTTTTATTACTCCCTAAGCGTGAATTTCACACATGTAGAAGCATTACTCGACAGTAAAACATCTATCTTATTATTTTGTAAGAAGTAGAGTTTTACGACACCCATATAATCCGCCAAGTGAGAGATATGTTGGATTGTGTGGGAATTATTGATAACTATAAATTAAGATTATCGATCACTTGTAATTCAATACGTGTTTTTAATTAATAAATAATAACTATAACGAGTTACGGGTGCCCATAGGTGTCACGTGTTGGTATCTCATACATGGACAGCACGTAATACACAACAATTTGAGGTCAATGGCTCTGTTGACCCGTTAAGCTCCCAGTGGATTAGTTCCTCACATATAAAGGGCAGACAGGATGGACTAACACACTAATGGATGGACAGACAGACAAGCAGACAGATGGACATATATGATGACAGACGCGATGACTATGATTAAATGAAATTTACACGAAATGGAGAGAACAAGAATTGACACGAGGCAGATAAAAAATAATAAAATATTTATATCAAAGAAAATTAAACAAATAAAGAAAATAAAAAGATCAATCAATTACAATATTACACTGAGCACAGTGCTCAAAATCTCTATCCAGAAAAAAATGAGCTTCCCCTAACTAACTGTCTTCCCCTGAACAAGTCTCTTAGTTTCCTTCTCAATTTTCCAAATTAGACCAAATTCCCAATATTCACTACCGGTTATAGACCATTCTCACATTCCTGGTCAATGTACTATTGTTACATATCTCGGTCATAACTGTTACTGGTAGAGTCTATGTAGATCTTCCTATCAAGCAACGAAAATCGATGGCTGATACACAAAATATATACGAATAGATGGTCCAATTTTGAGAATAATATTATTAAAAGATTCAAATGTAATTAATGCATTTGGTTAAGTTTCTTTACGCATATAATTTTTTTTCATGACAATCTTACTGTTTGAATAAAGACTTTTGTTTATGTAACTATTCGAAACAAAATGATATGCTTTCAATTCTTTCAGGTTAGATGTAGGATATCGTTACTTATTGTGACTGTCTCCACCTCATTCTCTCCACCCACCACTTTCCCACGTTTTCCCCGACAGTTTCTATCAGTCACTTTATTCCACATTTCTCTATTTATTTCCCTAAAAAGCGCGCATGCAAAACACTATCGAGCATGAAAGCTTCAGCCATTTCCATCCTTAGTCATTCTCACCTTAACACTCAAATTGACAATAGTAACAGGATATTATCAATAGATATAGGATAATCAGTATTTCCAATTTTCGCCTGGAAAGTCATACTGTCAACAATAACAGGATACTCACTGTTTTCAATCCCGAATTATGACCATCGTAAATAGACCCCTGTGCACACCGTCAATTTGCCGACCCGTGCTCGTAATAGACAGAAGAGATACCAGAAAGAGAAAAAAAACTAGGTTTCAAATCAACCACAGCTCGTGGGAAACCGAAAAGAAACGGAAGAAAGCAAGAGATACAGACCTATGTGCAAAATTCGACAAAACTGAAACGTCAACTAAATCGTGAAAGGCAGACAAACCGGAATCATCAATGTAGCTTACGAAGCGCCTCTTTACAAACTGCGATGTATGATCTTATACATTAATGCATGTCACTAAATCCACATGTCACTAAAATCCAGCGATATATAACAATACCCATCAAATTTTCTGTAGATTTTTTTCAACTGTCCACATAACCAGCCAAAACAATTCCCTTTTAACATATCATTCGATCCGACGCCATTTTGGTAATACACATAGCAACAGAACAGCCACCCTTAGCCTATCCACACAAGAGCATTTTGTTCTCAGTGGAAAAAAAAGCCCAAAATATCATTTTCACATGGAGCATGTCAAAATAATACTGACCGAAGACACTCGTGTTACAAACAACTATCATCATTATCTGTACTATTCAACAATTAGCATGAACTTAGCATGGAGGCCTCCCATAGGGATGCATAGCCTTGTTTAACGAAAGGACAAACACAGAAATGAAACCTCTTTCTTCTCGGTTGTAACGAGAGACCAGTGTAATACAAATGTTTCCTTTGAGTATTGCTAACACCAAGTAAATTGTATAACGACAATACGAGTTCGTGCAGTCACAATTATTAAAAACATATAAACGGAGAGTTTGGTACGTTACTACTCTACCTCAGGAAATCAAAGGAATTATTCCCAAGGTAAGTTTGATCCTTTTTGTCATTAGGAGGAACGAGTGACTTCCTACGTCAAAAGTGGGACATTTTCGAAACTGAAAGTTGGGGAAAAGAAACATTAACAAACCTAAAAGTATAACATGTGGGGGGGGGGGGCGATAAAAGTTTTTAATTACTGAAGAAATAGTTGCTTTGGTTTCATTTAAAAACACCACAAGCTGTTGATTTATTGACAGGCGCAAATTGAGCCTTGAGACGACTCGATTTAAATGTGTGACTAAGCTGTCAGCTGTAACAAATAATGTTGCACTTCAAAGGTATGGAGTCGAGGGTGGGGGGAACCTGGTCAAGTTAATTCAAGAAGAGGTATCTAAAGTAGGAAATAACTCTGTTATACAGTACTATTGTTTAATCCACCAAAGAAACCTTTGTGCTAAATCTACGACAGCCGATTAACGGTTGTATACTAGTCACCGATATCAGACCCGAAAGCCTTCACTAATGAAGATTTATTAAACAAACAAAACATATCACTGTGATTACAGGAAGTATGATCAAGAAAACATTATTTTCTCTAATATTATTAAACCTAGATCGTGTTTGTATAATTATATAACTCATGTAATTAGATTCATAAATGTAGGTGTACAGTTTGTGGGTTTTACATATTTGGCCCGTAAACCATTTCACATTAGTGGGTGTGTCCCTTTGCCCAATACAGGTGTACACCCCTGGTCTCCGTTGAATATCGTATATTATTGTAACAGAGCTGCCTTTCGGAGTGCTAAACTATCCGACTTACACTTTGTGACAATCAGTAACTCAAAGAGCGAGCGATAGGGCGAGTGTGCGCGTGTAGCGTTGTAACTAGTATCCAGCCTCGGTGTGAACCAACAGGAAGTGTAGATGTTAGGTCAGTGTGTTGCAGTGTTGGCTCCGGTGTTCGAAGTATAGCATATCTGTTTGCTAATTTTTCATATAAATGATCTATGGCACCGCATTCAAGAGTAGTAATCGCAGTCTGAAAAAACAAAACAGGACTTTTAGAGAAGGTAATAAAGACTTTGACATTTGGTATTTGGTAGTATTTTTCTCCCAGAGTAGCTGCGTATCGCCCGATACATGATGATATTCCTAATCTGTTGTAAGTGATATTTTATTATAGTGTGTCTTTATACAAAGCATTTAAAGCAATGCCTGTCAACGATGATAAGCATCAATATTCCACAATATTATTTATACTATATTTATTACATTTAGATGTATTGTGCTTTATTTTTTAATAGCTTCTATAAGGATATATGCGACTCAGCTTATTCGAAATACACCCCTAAAAATCACTGACACAATTTCGAACCTAAAGTCGCTTAGAATAATGTTGAACTTCAGAAACGTGTACTACGAAGTGACTTTTGATATTTGTGTATATGTATGTCACTTAAAGCCAACACTCAGTTTAAAAGAGAGTTACGCGAATGTAGCACGCTCAACAATAAAGAACAATTGCACGAGCTACTACACATTATTCACCCCGGGAAGCAGTATTGAGCTTGAATGGTTGGTATTCAGCGATTTTCCAACACGCCGGACGGGTGAGTGAGTTTTGTTGGTTTGCTTATTAAGCTACTAGTGTTCATGAATATATTAACCAGGAAGACGATATTTAGAAAATACAGACACCTGCAGCTTTCACATGGAGATTGATTTTTTTCCTGTCGCCATGGCTGCCCGTCTTCACCATGGTAACACAGTTTGGATGTCATTCTCTAAAGACGGGCGTATAAAATAGTCCTTCATATCCCGCAAACGTGTTCTTCAGTATGAATGTAATAATCATCCCCTTCACTTAGAGATTTTTTTTCCTTTGCACAAACAAGTTTGGATTTATCGCTGTAAATAATCTCCGGTCGTCACTTGTGATTACTTGGATTTTCCTCTTCGGTGATGTTTATATGGATTGACGGGATTTGATTTCTGTGGATTAAATATTCTAAAGACCTGTGTGTGTTCCTGGTGGATTAAATGCTTACGTGAGTTGCCATCTAATATAATAACACTGAATACAATAAATCTTCATAGTAATGTATTACTCTATGCTTTAGTGCATTTACCGTCAGAACGATGTGTATAGCAATACATGGCTCAGCTGGGGTAGTTTATGAGATCCCTGTCCTTAAGCTGCAAGTTTTTGTAGTACTTTTAAGGACTCGTCTTTCCGGTTAATTTCGTTATAAACGCTAGCTCAACATCAAACCAACGAAACACGCACAACTGTTAGTGTTTGGTAGAAAATCGCTGAATACCCCTAGCGCTCAGCTCAACACTCAGTTGCGGGTGGACACACACACACACACACACACACACACACACACACACACACACACACACACACACACACACACACACACGCACGCACACACACACACACACACACACACACACACATACGCACACACACATACACATACACATACATACATACACATACACATACATACATACACTCAAACACACACACTATACACTAGCAAGTTGAATTGGCATTCCCTGCAGAGTGCGCTAAAGTTGCTAAAGTAACACAGTCAACGGAAATCCATTACAAAACTACAGAGATGGTAAAAGTAACACTATAGTACGTGTTTTTCCGTGACATAAAACTACAGAGATATTAAAATTTGCATCGTGGTAACGCGTTTTCCGCGACATAAAACTACGGAGATAGTAAAATTAACATCTTAGTACGAGTTTTTACTTACATAAATCTACAGAGATAGTAACATTAACATCGTAGTAACGCGTTTTCCGTGGCATAAAACTACAGAGATAGTAACATTAACATCGTAGTAACGCGTTTTCCGTGACATAAAACTACAGAGATAGTAACATTAACATCGTAGTAACGCGTTTTCCGTGACATAAAACCACAGAGATAGTAACATTAACATCGTAGGAACGCGTTTTCCGTGACATAAAACAACAGAGATAGCAAAAGTAACATCTTAGCACGCATTTCTGAATAGCTACATACTTCTAAGCGACCATAGATTGGAATTCAGTATTCATATTAGTACTGTTCATTCATTTCTAGGCTAGGCAATTCCGTTTCGATAGAGTTAATGTACAAATGCCAACACAGATTAAAATTATCACTTAGATTTAACCCAACAGAATGAAGTTTTATTAAATATTATGTAAATGCAATGTATATGAAACGTCCAATTAGGTGTTTGTTTTGTTTTTGTTTTTTAACGGGAACAGTGCATAATACTGCGTTTACAATAAACAACAGGTATCTTTTCGGGTTTTGACCAAGTTATGGCTGATAATACATATTTGCAAAGCAAATAGCCTTTAATCGTAATTCACTTCCAAGAAATAATAAAATCCATTGATATAATGTTTCTTTGAATTAAATATGATTTATTTCATTTGATTTATTTATTTTATTTGTTCTATAATAATGCTTGTGCAATTGAATAATTATGTGACGGAACAAATTTATTTGGCATGCTATTTCAACAAACATATGTAAATAGATTAAATGAATGTCATCAATAATAATACAAACTCGTGTATACCGCTTATAAAACTGGAAGATCATATTGTCTAATTAAACGTCCAGGTATTCTTAATGCAATTTTAGAATTAACCATACATTTCATCTATAGTTATACCTATATATTAATTGCATTAAATATCAATTTATGATAGTTCAACTAGCAAATAATTATAATCAGTCATAAATGAATGTTCACCCTCATCATACTAACAAATTCATGTTAGAGTTGATATATATTTGTTCAATGCATAAACATTTTTTCTTTAAATAATTAATTTAGGTTTATATTTAAATAGGATTGTTGTATGCATTCAGTATAATGTTGCTGCCAGACCGAAACACTGGCTCTCATTACAATTCATTATTTGAAGGACCATTGCGACCTGTAATATATAATACTAATTTTATATTTGGATTATTTTGTGGACATTTCTAGGTTAAATACCCGGTACTGTTCTTTTAAACATTTCACGTGGCCAAATTGTTATTATATAACGGGAAATAAAACGATTATTGTTACGAGTAGCCATTTGGACAGTTATGCACACCGTTTCAGTCCTTTGTCACAGAGGGTACGCTCACGGACCAATTTGTTTACAGAAAAATCAGAGATTTCATTCGAGATGTAAAGTTCTGTGACACCAACGCCACTTAGTTCATGTATATGATTATTATTATTAATTAATATTTCATAACTAATTACAAGTAATGAGACTCTTACTTTTATTTTATTAATGATCCCCAAAGCATACACCACTCGTCTCTCTCACATGGCTGATATACTGACACTTTATATGTTTTCTCTCTTCCACAACTTAAAGCATAAATGTTAATGCTAACAAAATTTTTCCATAGCTGGAAAATGTTTTATAGGAGAAGATACTTTTGTCTTTAACTATATTTAGCGAGCCCCCACTAACCCACTTTTCTCTCCAACATAAATGTATCTTTATGCATAAGAAAGTCAATAAATTTAACAATAAATGTATTAAATCAACAATGAAATATAAGTATGACGAATACAATTAAATAGATTGATTAACATCAATATTTCCACAAACACACGTTGAGATAATTTTATGATTACTCAGTCTATCATGAATACAACTTAACAATATATCAATACAAATCAAAGGATAGATATATCAGAGAATAGAAAAGGAGTTATTAGAGATTATAGTCCTTTTATCCTTGATTAAGCACTGTTTCAACAGTCTTTCACTTACTTTGGCAAAAATGTCAAAATGTTACAATGTCCATGTTAACACGTGTCCCCGTTCCACACAGTGTAAACACTTACATGATATTTTTCTCTCAAAAATAACTTAAGCGCCCTTTTCGCTGTGTCACTTTCTTCAAGCAGAATATGATTACAGTAATTCTGGCAACTTCACTGTACTAGAATTTTCCTGATGTACAGTATATGCTTTGCCACGAGACATCTATAGTGCACTTCCTTATACTTACACACTGCAGTACCTGTTTTCTACGTCTTCCTGCTCATTCAGGTTTATAATCAGTGAACCAGTAGATTCAATAAACCCATAAAAATAGGCAACTTGAAACTTGCTCAATTAAAAATATAATTAAGGATTAAAGAATTTCCTTCAACAGATTTCGTTAGCCCAATACACGCTTAAAGCATAATAAATGCAAAATATAGATCAATGTAAAATGTCTAACAGGTTACATGTATGCAGCCTAGTTTGAACGCTTGTAGAAATAAAAGTCAACTAACATAGTACATCTCTTCATACAAATGAGTATAACATTCGTTCTCATAAATCATAAATTGCATAATAAAAACTACTTACTAGTTTGCATTACATCAGCAAATCTAAAATATGCTTGCCTCTAGCTGTTTACTTCCAAATCAGACACTTTCAAAAGTACCGTCTTAATGAATGCCCAAGGACTGGTTACTCTGACTATTTAGCAATTCAAATAACAATTTAATTTAAATAGGGAAAGGTAAATTTACTCCACCAAATCGGTGTCGCGACATATACAGTATTCACAAATATCATGAGTGTAATATGTGTAGGATTATCAACACCTGGAAATCATGACAGTTTTACGTTAGTGTTATGATCTGTCCCGATAAATTACAAAAGAAACAAAGGTTTATATTTTATTTTATTTTATTTTAATGAAACTTGAATACAGGCCTATTTCTATATCGTGTTTTTTTCTTGTTGCAGTAGAATGAAGTACGTCACTAAAAAGAGATTATTCTTCGTGTGCGTTGCATTTGGTCTGCTTGGAAACATTTTTCTGTGTGATAAATTAAACTGTTTCATGAAGAAAATATTAGTTTCCCAAGGGAAGCTTTCTCTTGACAAAAATACTTCATCTGCTTTTTATAATGAAGCGTCAAATTTTACTGCACATACAAAGTCCACAATATCAATGACTTCTGAACCAAGAGCATATTTGACTCAGGTAGAACACGTACAGACTGTTAGGTCAACGCCCACTTTTCCATTATCAAACAGCAGCATACGTGGTGATAAATTCATTTACCCAGAATATTTTGCTGATAGTGAGCAGCGCATGTACACCTTACCTCTGTCACGAAACCCTCCAGTTAAAAACATCACACTTTTCAATAGACCACACTGGGTGAAAACAGTCACATTCTCCAACTGTGAAATAAGTTCATGTGCATTCACTACTGACCAGCGATATATATCAACAGCTGACGCGGTTGTTTTTCATATGATCCGCTTGGGACATCCATCCCCTCCAGTAATTAGACCCTTGGGTCAAATTTGGGTGGCATTTGGACTGGAGCCTCCTATGCATTACGTCCCTGAATTCAAGTCTCCAGGTTGGAGAGGAGTTTTTAACTGGACTATGACTTACCGATTAGACTCGGATATATTTTGGCCCTATAGTAAGCTGGTGCTCAATCCAGTGACTTCAGAAAAGAACTTCACCAGCATTACCCTGGCGAAATCTAAATCTGTGGTGTGGTTTGTCAGCAACTGCAAAACTCAAAGTAAAAGAGAGCAATACGTCACAAGCCTTCAAAGAGAAAACATATCAGTCGATGTTTATGGGAAATGCGGATCCTATCAATGTCCACAAAATGGCCGAATCAACTGTGAAACATACTTAAACACCACCTACCGTTTTTACTTGTCGTTTGAAAACTCTTTCTGTCGGGATTACGTCACAGAAAAGTTCTTCAAGACGTTCGCTAATATTGATATAGTTCCAGTGGTTCGAGGAGGGGTGGATTACAACAAGTATTTTCCTCCGGGTACGTTCATAAATACCGCTGATTTTAAAAATGTGTCCGAACTTGCCAGGCATTTAAAGTACCTAGAATTCAATACAACCGCTTATGCAGACATATTGAGAAAGAAAGACCAATACAGGACAAGTGGGGCGAAGCCGTGGTGCAAGCTATGTGAAATGTTGCATTTCGAGAGGAATGTTAAAACGTACACAGATTTTCCAGCTTGGCTAGAACACAACACTTGTCGAAGTCCTACAGATGTATGATGAAATGTGTAGTCCTGTATACGGACAGTAAATATCTCTCATTCTTGTATGGGAAACATCAAAGTTGTTCCACTGCATTATGTCTAGTCCTGTATAAAGACACTAAATATCTCAATTTCTTGTATGGGAAACATCAGAGATATTCCACTGCATTATGCCAGGCATAAGATTGACAGGAAGCAAATAAACTGCATTTTATACTATAGAATATTTTCTCAATTTAATTATGATCATTTCCACGTTAATTAGGGCGTGTGCATGCATGTATTCTTAAATGGTGTGTGTGTGTGTGTGTGTGTGTGTGTGTGTGTGTGTGTGTGTGTGTGTGTGTGTATGTGTGTGTGTATGTGTGTGTGTGTGTGTGCGTGCGTGCGTGCGTGCGTGCGTGCGCGCGCATAAGAGTTGAAATGAGTTATTATGCACAAATCATTTTGTCTTTGTTCAAGTAATATACGGCTACTCTCCTTTCTCACTTCTCGCTCGCTTGTTCTCGTTATTAAGTTATTTTGAAATGTAATTTCGGTAATTTCGGTAATAAGACTAGACTAGGATTGTACCTTAATAAACAATTGACTATTTATGCATTCATATATTCTGAAATACGCATGTATTTGTAACTCATTATCAAATGTCTACATCGATAACACTTTCAGTGAAATGAATAAATCAATCTTGTTATCACTTGATAACACTTTCAGTAAAATTAATAAATCAATCCTGTTATCACAAGATTATAATGAAGCTCTTTAAACAAGCATTATACACTTTGAGGTTTCTTTGAGAGCGGCAGATATGTCACACACCCTTCCTGTAAGGTGAGAAGAAAGTAAGATAGATGAAAGGAACATAACAGCCTGCTACCTCGTTGTCATCGATACGAGAGATCAAAGATATCTGAAAACTAATTTGTCACCAAAACATTTCACATGCATGTCACATTACAGTGTATCACGGGCACACTACCTCGTAGTAATCGACAACGCAGCGCGTAAATGGTGGAACTCAAGACTTGAATCATGATAAATGTCGTCATGTTTCTTTACAACATTCGGACATTTTGTAATTTAAATTATGTTAATTTTAAAAGTGATAGAATGCAATGTTTCTTATTCTCTTTTCATACACTTAGGACTTTGTAGTTCGGCACGATATCACACGCATTTTCAAATACTTGTTCTCGGGCCCAAACACAAGAAATATATGAATGGAATAAGCAATATTGTTATTATCGAAGACGCAACGCTCGCACATGTATATCCACAGGCACTTTCTCGCATAAACACAAACACTCATGAATACATCCATGTTTTTATTTTTGTTTCCTTGTCTTGCGAAGTTGGACATTTTTGTTTGGGTCTGTGACATAATGACATAATACTATTGTCGTCAGCTATTATTATTAGGAGAACCTTACAGCCGGTCTAACCACTGTATAGTCAAGCAGAATACTTTGACTATGCACAGACTCTGAGTACGGGTACTTTTCTTCTGCTGAAAGGTTTGTCCTAGTCAAAGGTCCGATGGAAAGTCCTACTTTTAGGATTATAAGTGTGTACATATTTAGTTTTTGTATCGCAGAGAGTGGAAATCATTATTCTTATTATAAGTGCTAGTCCGTGCACGCTGTCATATATTGTAGCCGTCCTATATTTTTCATCTGTGCAGTTGTATCATTGTGTAGAATTATCGTATTTATTTTTATAACTTCGTTTTATTTATTTTCAATGGAACAGGTAATTTATTTTGATAAATACGTTGCTTTGGTTTCGAAAGTATGTTATTTGTATTTTCCTAAAGACTGTTGTTTATATTTTTCTTGATATTGTATTTATTTTCCTAATGACGTTGGGTATAGTTCCCTAATTAAATTGTATTTATTTTCCTAAATATTTCGTATTGTTTTCCAAGGAAATTGTGTTTATTTTGATACGTACCTTTTATTTATCTTTCTAATTGTATTTATTTTCCTAACTGTTTTGCGTTTCTTCAATGGAATATTGTGTTTATTTTGATAAGTACGTTATATTTATTTTTCTACTTGTATTATTTTCCTAAATGTTTTGAGTTTACTTCAATGGAATATTGTGTTTATTTTGATAAGTACGTTATATTTATTTTTCTACTTGTATTATTTTCCTAAATGTTTTGAGTTTACTTCAATGGAATATTGTGTTTATTTTGATAAGTACGTTATATTTATTTTTCTACTTGTATTATTTTCCTAAATGTTTTGAGTTTACTTCAATGGAATATTGTGTTTATTTTGATAAGTACTGTATATTTATTTTCCTAATTACGTTGTGTTTGTTTTGCTACTGACGGATTTATTTTGAATAGTACCTGGTTCAATTTAGGTGTGGCACTATGCGCACCTGTATTGATTTTTAAATTGATTGTAGCTTCGAAGACATTTTATATCACTTGCGGGTTGTATGCGCGCACTCTTATTTGTGGATTAGTTTTTTTTTTTTACTTACGTCATCAGTTGCTAGTGTATTCGATAATTCATTTGTTGCGTAACCGTATTCTAATTCAGCATTATACGTTTTGTTTTACGAGTACAACCGTTTTCTAACTCAGCATTATACGTTTTGTTTTACGAGCACAGCCATTTTCTAATTCAGCATTATACGTTTTGTTTTACGAGTACAACCGTATTCTAATTCAGCATTATACGTTTTGTTTTACGAGTACACATTTCAAATCAAGATTTGTACACGTCCCTTCCTGTTGTTTTAGTTGTCATAGCTATAACAGAAAATAACATAAAATTCACGAATGTGCTGTGCAACATACGCGTCCGAAAACATAATATTTTTATGACGCAAAACTGCAATCTTCAATCCCCTAAATGATCACACTTGACATTTATGACAACCATATAATCTTCAACCGTTACCATGGATACGTGAACTACGCATACTTAACGTAGGACATCTAATTCAGCAGTCAGGAGGTGGTAGCGAAATATAAATTTCTGGGAATAGTTGCTAAAGAATCAATAACAATGATATAACTCTAATAAAATTCAGTTGTGACGTCTTATTCATTATCCGAGAAACGCATTATTCTACACTCTCGTCAAAGAATCATCTATCCAAACATCCAACCATTCATCCATCCGTCCGTTCGTCTGCCTATCTATCTTTCTATCTATCAATCTATCTATCTATCTATCTATCTATCTATCTATCTATCTATCTATCTATCTATCTATCTATCTATCTATCTATCTATCTATCTATCTATCTATTTATCTATCTATCTATCTATCTATCTATCTGTCTGTCTGTCTATCTATCTATCTATCTATCTATTTCTCTCTCTCTCTCTCTCTCTCTCTCTCTCTCTCTCTCTCTCTCTCTCTCTCTCTCTCTCTCTCTGTCATCTCAACGCCTTCTAGTTAAAGGGTTCTTCTTCTTCTTAATTAATTAATCATCCATAACTAATTACAAGTGATGTGATTCTTAATTTATGTTATTAATAATTCTCCAGTAGACACCACTCGTATTGCTCACCCGGCGGATTCCACAACAATAAATATAAACATTTACCGATACACACTATTTTCGTAGGTGGAAAACGTCATACTGAAGGAGAAGATAAATCTGTATTTTAATCAATATTTAGCGAGTCTCCATCCACGCACTTTCTTCTGCAACATAAGGTTCTCAATATGTGTAAGAAGGTCAATAAAATAGAAAAATTGTATTAAGTCAGCAATCAAATATACATATAACAAATACAAAGAAAAGATAAATTGACATCAATATTTCCATGAACTATGTTCAAACAATTTTAATATCTATACAGTAATATCCTAAAACACAATTCAACAAATTACTGTCAATACACATCATTGGATAGTTCTTATCATAAGGAGAAATTGAGTTATAAGAGATAAGAGATAAAGTTTCATCCATTTGGAACTGGTTTGAATTGCATCATTAATTTCTAGAATATTCTCAACTAGAGTTCTTTACTCCAAACTCTGGCACATACAAAAATACTATATCAAGGAGTTACCAAGGTCGGTTTACTAGGAAAATTTAATAATTTATATAAAATTTAAGTCGAGAAATAGAGAAAATTTACTCTGTTACAATATCAATCAATCTAAATATCGTTCTTTCATACACAAACAAACACACGACACCTTCCAGAGTTTTAAAAAAGGTAATATCAATACTGCAGCCATCAGTATAACAAGGACCTGGTATTCATTTTTCTTTGTAATCAATAAGTGGAATGAATGTAGTGTCGATACATGCATTGTCAGTGAGTGTGTGTGCGCACACGTTTATTCTGTATTTTTCGTATTTATATTAAAATGATTTCTCCATTTATTTGCGTCGAGACTAGTTAGTTATGTTAGGTAGAAATTATATTTAATCTTTTATACTTTTTATTGTAACTTTTAGATAGGGATTATATTTTGTTATTAGGAGTTTTTGCACCCTAGGAATAATATGCCCATTATTAGGAAATATTTTCCTCGTGTTACACGCTTTTGCCATGGACAGCTTTCTAGAAGCCCATGGAATGATGAAAATATAAGGAGTCACATAAAAGGACTGTGCCGCCATATTAAGTTTATAGCGTGTATCATCCAAGCTACAGTGAGGTGTAGAATTTCGTATATTTTTCTACGCCGAGCTCTGGTCATCTTTCTGACAATTTTTGTAATAATTTGGAGAAAGAAAGACTTTACAAATATTCGCCATTTACCTGTATGAATTTGGTGTTCGTTTCGTCAACCATCCAGTTCCGTTTGACATCCAGACTCAATAGTTTCGTCAGCACTCGTCAGCACTCGTCATCACTCGTCATCACTCGTCAGCACTCTACAATGGGCCCAACCTCGTCAGCAGCAACTCACCAGTATCTCCATGGAGCTGAGGGAGGAAGGCTGAGCGAAGAGAGGAAATTCAACACCACACACCCAACGGTCGTCACCATTGGCGTACTTTTTCGTTCATCAACGAGAAGTGTTTTCTGCACCAGCGATGAATGGTAGGTATAAAATGTCATCACTTGTATACGCGGGCACTCTTCATTTTTATGTGCTTTTTTTTTAATGGCAAGTTATCTACGGGTATGTCTTGAAAATATGAATAAGGTCCCTAGTATACATATAGTATAATTGCAAATTCAATAGTTTAATCCAGAGACAAACTTCCGAAATATATGGCGGTTTGCTGGGAGATGGGCAAGATGTTAATTCTAGACCTCCTCAGGCCACATGTAACGTTAAGCTAATAATCAAAATACCCCATCATACATTTTAATATCAGTGTCACAGTCTGATAAAATTGTCCGACTTCGTGACCCACTTGCCTTGTTTACTTCAAATTCGAATATTTGAAACCCTTGGCCCTTTGTTCAAAGCTTCCTTTTTCTAGGTGCTTCTAGAACAGGTCAAGATGTTATGTAACTTTAGGACCATTGTCCAGTTCTCGAACCAACCACATGCTTTGCGAACAGTCACGTGATACGCAATATACCTTTCTATATATGTACCCACACGCTTCCGCTCCCTCACTTCGAGCACATTTTAGCTAATTCCATCAGCTTACTCGGGTCGTGAGAGGCAGCCGGCGCCATAGAGAATCAAGGTACCCTTCGACTTCTCTCAAAGGTATCATTTTATTTAATAGTATTTGCCTATGTATTGTTTAAGTATGTATTTGTGCTATGTATTATATGATTTCCATATACACTTGAGCATGGTTCAGAGAAATAGCTGAAACCCTATAAGTTACGGAATATAAATTTATTGTAACCATTTTTCCATTTTTGTACTTTAATTTATATTGTTTTAATTCACTAAGAGCCAGAGTGCTGCGCTCGATATGAATTCTTCATGTAATTCAATTATTGCGTGTAATTTAAATTGTAAATTGTGAAGCGCTCTGTCGGCTTGAATTACCCCTTGTATGAACATTAATTTAACGTTGTATCTATTTTATTGCTTCATACGTCATGACTGTTAAATGGAACACATGTGAGACGATTATATTTTTTCTAAAATCTAATTGTAAGCGACGCGAGGTCGAAAACTCTTTGTTCAGCGCATTTAATTGAGCCATGCCCAAGTAGGACGTGTTAGGTTGAGAATTATATCCAAACACGTTGCATCCACAGGTCGGCTCATGGTTCATGTTCACCCATGCCTCACCTGCATTAGCTTATTGGTGTAAGCGTGTCGAAATCCACTCTGAGGGCCATGCTGCAAAAATTCCAGTTCCTAGCCACTAACAAAGGGACATCATTCCTTATGCACCACGTGTGTCGTTAAAGGGGGACTGAGGGAACGAATCAGCATGACTGAGTGTTGAGACCAAGGATACAAGAATAGAGCTAAGTGCAAGATCAAGTGTACAGATCTCAAAGGAACACTTTTCTGGCAATTTAGATTGACAAAAATCAGGCATAGGCGCGTAGAGACAGAGTGAAGACTATTCGCGTTGCATTCGATTTATTGTTAATTTGTTAAACTTTATTAAATCTTATTTTCTTTGTTAATACCTCTTAGTAGTTGATTTCTATGCACAATAGACCAATTAGATTAATTCTTAGATTTGAATGGGGGCGGATGAGCAGAAAGATTGATGACGAGTGCATATTAATTTAGAGGGACTTAACTGTTTTCAAATCTAGCTAAAAGTTCGCAGTTTATTAGTCTGTAAATTTGTCGTCTGAACTACAAGACGCACTTTTAATTAGTCAGATAATAAATTGAGCAACCAGTCTGCGTAGAATATGAGAGGAAGAATTAATTATATTTAAAGTCTTTTAATTATTCTAAGCAGGGTCTTTAAATAAATACTGGAAACGTAACAAGTGTGGGTCGTCGCGGGATTGATATGTATTAAATTGTAAATTGTAACATTTTTATACATAGGGCGCATCATAACCTAGAAACGAACGAACGAACAGAATTGCCAATTGTTCTTTTGATTTTTGTATCACTGATTTTCTTTGCTTTTGTTGTGACATGTGCATGTATTCTTTTGCAGAGTAGCGTGCATGTTAGTTAATGTTGATATATTTAAGCGTAGTTAAATATGTCATGTTAGCTATTGAATGATTTATTTAGTATTGTATTACTGAGTACTTCATTGCGAGGAGTCGAAGGTTATACCGCCAGCTAGGAGAGTTATCGGTAGTAACAGACTTCGGACTATTATATTTAGGGTGCTAGATATAATGTGTAATGTTGTATGGTAGGAGCCGTGACATTACGAAAGTCTTGGAACAGCGGACACTGTGACAAGCAGGTGAAACGTGTAAGAGTTAACGCGCAATTTATTTCGGAAGGTGTTCTGAGTAAATTAAATAATTTTTGTAAGGTTGTAGCCTAAAAGTTATTTTCGGGATAAGCGGAGTTATCGCCGACGGTTAAAACACACAATTCACGAGATACATTCTTATTGTAGCCAGCGCGCTAAGACAGTAAAATGGATCGCAAACAGGTTATCGAAGACCTGAAAGAAACCGGTATCATGATAGGATACCAGGGTGACGAACTGACTAGCTACATTAAAACGGAGCTAGAGAAAGCGGAAAAAGCGGAAAAAGAGAGACAAGAGATAGAAAGGGAAGAACGGTTAGCTGCCCGCGAAGCAAAAAAATTAGAGGCTGAAAGACTAGCCGACATCGAAACAAAACGTATCGCAGCGGACACAGAAGCCAAACGCATCGCCGCAGACGCGGAAATAAAACGGTTAGAATGGGAAGTAAAGAAACTAGAAGTTACCAATCCAAACCGTGATCGCAGAAGCAGTGGTGATTCGCGTTCTAGCGATGGAAATAATCACAGTAGAATTGAAAATATCATTCCAAAGATAAATATGGTCCCATTTGATGAGAACAAAGATCAAATAGACGCGTATTTAAAAACGTTTGAAAAGTTAGCCAGAGCAACAAACATTCCAGCGGAACATTGGGCGATAAATTTATCGGGGTTATTGCAGGGCAGTGCGAAAAACGAGTTCAATAAGCTTAGCGATTCTGAGTCAGATAATTACGACACAGTCAAGGCCGCATTATTGAAACGTTACAAACTCACAGCAGATACATACCGACGTAAGTTTAAACAGGCCACTAAAGCCAGTTCAGAGACGCACGCACAGTACATACGGCGCGTAGCTGACTTGTTCCAAAGATGGATAGATCTAGCCGAAACTCCACAGACGTACGCAGGTCTTAGGGATGAAATGGTAAAAGACCACATTCTCGGGTCATACAAATCAGATCTACTGATTCACTTAGCAATAAGGGAAAAATCTACGCTAGAGGAGATAGGCAACGCCGCCGATCGCTTTGATGACGCACATTCTCAATTCTCGAACGCACACGCGAACAACAAGTCTCGACCGAACGAACCGCAGACTCGAAAGGATAAGAAAAATGACGGGAAGGCACCTAATGAGCGTGATGATAAAACATCTAAACCCGACACTAAAAACAAGTCCGACAAACAGAAAGATAAAAAGAATCTTGCATGTTACACTTGTGGTGATAGTGGCCATTTTTCGCGAACATGTCCTGAAAAGAAAACAGCTAAGGTTTACGCAGTAGAAAGTCATACACCTAAAACAGAAAAGTCGAATCGAACACCAGTACAGGCAAACGGTCACGATACAATCGCTTTGCTTGATACAGGGTGTGAGCTAGACGCTATTGTAAATGCATCATTAGTTAACCGTACCGACTACACAGGGGAGACAATCTCTGTCACCTTTGCAAACGGCGAACAAGACATTTTACCAGTAGCTGAAGTCTCGATTGTTTCAGACTTTGTAGAAGGAACAGTCAAAGCGGCAGTTATGGAAAACTCACCGCATGACGTGATCCTTGGTTGCAAGTATGTTTTGCCGTGCAAAAAACAAACTTCAACCGAACCACCACTGGTTAACGCTGTAACCAGAGCAGCGAGTAGTAAAGACAAATCTGTAACTGCACCGATGTCTGCCGTACCAGCCGTAGATAAAGCAACAGTTAGCGAGATTAAAATATTACAAGCTGAGGACGAAACACTAGACAAGTTACGCAGACAAGCTGTACTTGTTAGTGACGTCAACACTGACGATTCGAATAAGAAAGCGTGCATTATTCTGAAAAAGGGTTTATTGTACCGCTATTCGAAAGTGGGAGACGAATTTCGGAAACAATTAGTCGTTCCACAAACCAAACGAAATGACGTATTACGATTAGGTCATGAGAGTCTTTTTGGTGCACACATGGGTGTACAAAAAACAACTAGTCGTATTACAAGTGAGTTTTATTGGCCGGACATCACTGCCGATATCCGTAGATTCGTGTTAAGTTGCGACATATGCCAGAGAACACAGTCTAAAAATTCAATCAGACCCGCACCGTTAGGAGAGCCTGAACTGATCAGTGAACCCTACAAGCGCGTAGCATTGGATTTGATTGGGCCTATAATACCCACATCAACGAGAGGTAATCGATACGTGCTGACCACTATTGATTACGCAACAAGATTCGCCGACGCAGTACCATTGAAAAATATTGATACTGAAACTGTCGCCGAAGCCCTTTTCGGTCTTTGGAGTCGTGTTGGAATTCCTACTGAAATTTTGACGGATCAGGGGAGTCAATTCATAGGCAACGTAATGAAGGAAGTAAATCGTTTACTTTCCATCAAACATCTTACTTGCACACCATACCACCCCCAGGCAAATGGTCTGATTGAAAAATACAATGGGACATTAAAAACAGCACTTAAAAAGCTCGCCACAGATAAACCGAAAGACTGGGACAGATACATCCCTGCCCTACTATTTGCATATAGGGAGGTGCCACAATCTTCCACCGGGTTTTCACCATTTGAGCTACTTTACGGACGTACTGTACGCGGACCGATGATGATTTTGAAGGCACTTTGGACTGATGAAAAGACAGATGACGAAGTTAAGACAACTTATACATACGTCACTGACTTAAGAAACCGTCTTGAAACTATAGGCAAGATAGCACGGGAAAACTTGACGATAGCTCAGTCTAGACAGGCAGAATATTACAATAAGCACACCAAACCTAGAGAATTTGAAGTTAATGACAAAGTGTTACTGTTGCTTCCTGAAGCACATAACAAACTTCAGATGAAATGGAAGGGGCCCTTTGTAGTTACCGCCAAGCTAGGGGGACTGAACTATAAGGTGCAGACAGGAAAGAGAGAGAAAATCTTTCATGTTAACCTACTCAAAAAGTACATAAGCCGTGAGGATCAAACCACTCAAGCTGATTTTGTCGTAGCGACGATAGTTACAGAAGACGAGGGGGATACTGATTGCGTCACTGGTACTTTACCAAACTGTCCTCTACAGACGGACGAAACTGTCAAAGACGTTAGGGTAAATGAAGCCTTGACAGAAAGACAGAAAAAAGAAGTGAATGAATTGCTTAATGAGTTCTCATCTACTCTGACAGACAAACCAGGGTTGACAGACTTAATAGAATTTTCACTGAAGCTGACTGACAACAAACCGATACGTTTGAAGCCGTATCCGTTGCCACACGCTAAGATAGATGACGTTAGACGTGAGATTAAGACTATGCTAGATCTAGGGGTCATAGAGAAGACTGACAGTGCCTACGGATCACCCATCGTGTTGATTAAAAAACGTGATAACTCGTTCCGTTTTTGCGT
The DNA here is from genome assembly GCA_028829895.1 of Sinotaia quadrata. Lineage (NCBI taxonomy): Eukaryota > Metazoa > Mollusca > Gastropoda > Architaenioglossa > Viviparidae > Sinotaia > Sinotaia quadrata. Next base: position 137,239,911 of record CM054179.1, read on the forward strand.
AGACTACCGCAAACTCAATCAAGTGACAGAGTTTTGTGCCGAACCTCTTCCTGATCCGGATCTCATCTTCACTAAGCTAGCTAACGCTCATTACTATACCAAAATAGATTTGTCACGCGGTTTTTGGCAAATCAAGGTCAAGGACACTGATCGACACATACTAGCTTTCACTACACCAGTAGGAAACTACACATGGAAAGTTATGCCTTTCGGAGTTTCAAACGCTCCAAGCATTTTTTCTAAAATGATGCGGTCATTGTTAGAACCACTGTACGGACGCGGAGTTGAGAACTTCATGGATGATTTAATTCTAGGCACCCAGACATGGGAGGAGCACTTAACACTCTTACGAGATGTGCTAGCCAGATTAAAGCAAGCCAACCTCACTGCCCGCCCTACGAAGTGTGAAATAGCACAATTCTCCTTAGACTTCTTGGGACACAAGTTGAGTCATGGAACTATGTCGCCAAGTGAAGCTAAGATAGCACAACTTAAGGACACTTCACAACCGCTAACAAAAACACAAGTTAGAAGTTTTCTTGGTCTTGCTAACTACTACAGAAAATTCGTACCAGATTTTAGTGCCATTGCATGTCCTCTGACTGACTTGACACGTAAGAATATGCCTACAAAAGTAGTGTGGACTGATGCATGCCAAAACGCTTTTGACACACTGAAATCTAGACTGACTTCAGATTTAGTTGTTAAACTGCCAGATCTGACAAAACCATTCTTGTTAAGGACTGATGCTAGCAACACAGGATTAGGAGCAGTGTTATTACAAGAACACAATGACACCAAACACCCAGTTGCATATGCAAGCCGTAAACTCACAACTACTGAACAGAAATATTCCACCAGTGAAAAGGAATGTCTTGCAATAGTTTGGGCCATAAAAAAGTTCGAAAACTATTTGTACGGAAAAACCTTTGTCATTGAGTGCGATCACCAGCCGTTGGCCTTTCTCGGACAGGCGCAATTTACGAACAGACGTTTAATGCGTTGGTCTTTGTTTCTGACACAGTATGACGCAAATATTCATTACATCAAAGGGTCTTTGAATGTTGGCGCAGATTACATGAGTCGTGCTTGATGCCATCAAGTGCCGGTACTGATAGAATGTTGTTTAATCAATTAACTGAACCCTACGGATTCCTTCCTGTAAATATGAAATATAGTTGCACACTTTATTTCTAGGAATGTCGAAATTTTTTTTGTGTAAATTTTTCTTCATTGTGGACTTCTACATTTTATCATACATAATTTGTAGGAGGCATTTTATCTTTGGCAAGATAAACGCCTCAAAAGCAAGGGGGTGTCACAGTCTGATAAAATTGTCCGACTTCGTGACCCACTTGCCTTGTTTACTTCAAATTCGAATATTTGAAACCCTTGGCCCTTTGTTCAAAGCTTCCTTTTTCTAGGTGCTTCTAGAACAGGTCAAGATGTTATGTAACTTTAGGACCATTGTCCAGTTCTCGAACCAACCACATGCTTTGCGAACAGTCACGTGATACGCAATATACCTTTCTATATATGTACCCACACGCTTCCGCTCCCTCACTTCGAGCACATTTTAGCTAATTCCATCAGCTTACTCGGGTCGTGAGAGGCAGCCGGCGCCATAGAGAATCAAGGTACCCTTCGACTTCTCTCAAAGGTATCATTTTATTTAATAGTATTTGCCTATGTATTGTTTAAGTATGTATTTGTGCTATGTATTATATGATTTCCATATACACTTGAGCATGGTTCAGAGAAATAGCTGAAACCCTATAAGTTACGGAATATAAATTTATTGTAACCATTTTTCCATTTTTGTACTTTAATTTATATTGTTTTAATTCACTAAGAGCCAGAGTGCTGCGCTCGATATGAATTCTTCATGTAATTCAATTATTGCGTGTAATTTAAATTGTAAATTGTGAAGCGCTCTGTCGGCTTGAATTACCCCTTGTATGAACATTAATTTAACGTTGTATCTATTTTATTGCTTCATACGTCATGACTGTTAAATGGAACACATGTGAGACGATTATATTTTTTCTAAAATCTAATTGTAAGCGACGCGAGGTCGAAAACTCTTTGTTCAGCGCATTTAATTGAGCCATGCCCAAGTAGGACGTGTTAGGTTGAGAATTATATCCAAACACGTTGCATCCACAGGTCGGCTCATGGTTCATGTTCACCCATGCCTCACCTGCATTAGCTTATTGGTGTAAGCGTGTCGAAATCCACTCTGAGGGCCATGCTGCAAAAATTCCAGTTCCTAGCCACTAACAAAGGGACATCATTCCTTATGCACCACGTGTGTCGTTAAAGGGGGACTGAGGGAACGAATCAGCATGACTGAGTGTTGAGACCAAGGATACAAGAATAGAGCTAAGTGCAAGATCAAGTGTACAGATCTCAAAGGAACACTTTTCTGGCAATTTAGATTGACAAAAATCAGGCATAGGCGCGTAGAGACAGAGTGAAGACTATTCGCGTTGCATTCGATTTATTGTTAATTTGTTAAACTTTATTAAATCTTATTTTCTTTGTTAATACCTCTTAGTAGTTGATTTCTATGCACAATAGACCAATTAGATTAATTCTTAGATTTGAATGGGGGCGGATGAGCAGAAAGATTGATGACGAGTGCATATTAATTTAGAGGGACTTAACTGTTTTCAAATCTAGCTAAAAGTTCGCAGTTTATTAGTCTGTAAATTTGTCGTCTGAACTACAAGACGCACTTTTAATTAGTCAGATAATAAATTGAGCAACCAGTCTGCGTAGAATATGAGAGGAAGAATTAATTATATTTAAAGTCTTTTAATTATTCTAAGCAGGGTCTTTAAATAAATACTGGAAACGTAACAATCAGAAGCAAAATATAACACAGTTAAGGTCAAGAGATAAATGAATATAAAATTAGTTAGGTATGTTTTCAGCCCGAGGATAAAGGTCAGCCTTGTTGGTAGGTAGGTTTGTGTGACCCTAATTTTGTTTTTGTCGGGGTGGAGCAGTGGATGTGGGTTACATATGCCAATATGTGACACTCTTAAATTTTGAGGATTATATTATTTTCCATCTATAATATAATGCACCTCTCAAATGTGGACTTCGTGCTCTATAGAACAGTCACAACCTACAACTGTTCTACACGATGTTAATCATCCTACTGTAACTAGATACGTCATGTTAACAATTGCAATAATCCCTTTATATCAGACTTCTAAGTATTAAGCAATACCACACTACCATGGTGAACAACGTTTTCTTCTGAATATATAGCCAAAAAGAATGGATGAACAAAATGAATAAATAGCATTGATTTAACAGTATAAATATATCTACACACACTATACAACGTATAACATCTAAGCAAATATAAACAATGGATATATACAGCACATATACACATATATAAATAAGATTTTAATGGAAATGATTACATTATAACAATTTTAAAGACCACATTATTTATTTGTATCAGTAATATACCAGTTGTAAGCAAATGTCATTGCAGATTTTGTAGTGCTGGATGGTGAAAGCAAACCTCAGATAAGATATGTCATACTTATCGGACCATTGCCTTCAGTTATCCCACATGTCACTTATTGTATCTGACCTCTTTCCACACCTTCTGTGGCCACTACTCGTCCCCGTCCCAGTATTTTGTGATATGTTACACATTCACGTAGTTCAACAGTGACCTACACCACCAGACGAATCTTAAACTTAAAACATTTATTGTGCGTGATTGGTTTCAAGTTTCATGAGACAGGTGACGGCCACACCTCTTATGCTTTCGACTTGAACGGCCATATTTCATATTGCTGCACACTCTACAGCTATTTGTTCAAGGGTAGAGCACAGTAATCGCATTGGTTTTGTGAACGGAACTACACCACAAAGCACTCCAAAACAAGTATTGGTTCTGACGCCGAGAGACACACTTACTAAACCACTTCCCATTTGTTATTTCTGTTGAAACCAACTACTTCAAAATTACAATTTCAATACAAATACAGACAGAGCTACATGTTGTCTCTGTTGAAACTAACTACTTCCAAACCTATAGTATCAATACAAATACAGACAGGGCTAAATGGCTTTAGCAATTAATTTTCCGACTCTTTTCAAAATTAAATTAGCTGAAATGCTACTGTGTCGATAGCACAGAACTGTTTCTGCAGCTTTTAATATTCTCTAACACATCATTAATTAAACAAAGACAAAACAAAATCATTAATTATGAGTATAAGTGTCATATTCTTACCACCACATACTGCATATATACATTTTCAAGAAGCAAACCTGGTCTGTATTAAGATTCCATCGTCAGAATTCTGTACTCACTCTAAATTTACATTAGCAGAACGAAATTAAACTCACGTTTCCACCCCAGTGTCAGCCTATAAAAGCATATATGGTGATACTTTCGACTAATTGCCTGCTTGCTGTGTAGGCGTGTTTTGTCATTAAAACTGGTTTGAAAGGAATCTATTATTTTAACATTGTTTCATATTGTTGGTAGGTTTGAAAACTATGGTTTTAGGAATTAAGCCTTTCCAGTTTTCCCAGCACCGTCAGTGAGTAAATATAACAACTGAGCTCATATAAAACCTGGTAGACATTTTCGTTTGTTCCAAATTATATGTGAATGGCTCGCTTGGTTGGATGATAAACTCGCCTAGAGAAATATTAATGGGATTTAATTCTGCCATATTAAAACAGTAGCGTGCAACAGTGTGACACTGCTACAACCATGAACCAGCACATGTACCAAAGACATGATCAATGTGGTGTCAAAGAGTACCTGTGGCCATTGCATATGCTGTATCAACATCCAGCCCATTAAATGTAGGCAGAAGGGAGTCCTGAACTCTACTGAAGAAAAAAGTCACTGATACCACTGACATTCATTTATTATTGACATTATTCACGAGTCAGAGGTCCACAACTCTGGTCATCTCGATGATTAGTAGAAAATTTCATATTATAGCAATATAATTATTGTCCTAATAATTATCGCACTTATAGCTAAAGTTCATTCATAATAAGCAGTTTGCCATCAGAGCCACAAAGTACGTTATTTTATTCGATTTGTTTAATTATTGCTGTGATCTGGGTCTTTGTGCTGTTAGACTGTTGTGTACCTTATATTTAGTTATATCTCCTAAAACGCCACCCTTTTGGATTCCCAAGGATATCCGACAATCCATCCGGAATAAGATTACTATTCATGTCATAGCTTGTTTCCGCACAGCGCAAAAGTGTCGGCTTGATGCTCAAGTTACTTCCATGAATTGTGGGCGCTTACATTACAGTGAACAGGAATCTACTTCATTCTTATGTATTTAAGACAAAATATTTCATTCATGCAAACATTTCTATGCATCCTGGCAAAATTTACATAGCCAACACGTTTTATTAAGTTTTGTTCGTTATTATAATGGATTTAAAGTGGAATAGAAACCGAAACTCTTGAGCATGCACATGGTCGCCACTTGACGACAAAATGTGGATAAAGTTACCAAGGATTCAGTGTAGTCAGGATTGTTTTCATCCACAGGCAGTCAAGGTTTGCAACCGCACGAGATATTCGACAAAAGTTAAATTTCCTTTTATCAAGTTCCATACCTTCAATATAAAAGAGTGGCTTTTCACTCCTCCTGTCGTCATGAAATTTGTTGTGTACGTTGGAAACATTAGAAACATTACAGAAACACGTTGCTTTTGACTATCGGTAGGCCTATATATACTGGGACTATGATTTTCAATTTTTATATTAATTATCAGAACGCCCAAATTATCGATTAAGCTCATGTGCTCGTCTGATCTATATCCCTCTTCATTTGGGTTTAAGGTAAAATGCATAACTTTACGTTTAAACAAATATGATTGCATTGAACACTTACTTAACACGAAATGTTTGCTGCTTTATCTATTTGAGTATATACAGATAAATTAAAGACGTTCACCCTAAGATAGCATAAACTCGTCTGAAACGCACTATTTAACTCGGGGGGAGGGGGGCGTAGGTCTCAGCACTTCGGTTACTTATTAGCGACATACGTATAAGGGGAGAAAACTTAGTCACTGAATCTGGGTCAGTTAAAATAAGTGCAGACTAACGCTTTTCCTGATGCAACTGTGTGCGTATGGACGAGCGTACTTGAGGACAGAGGGCTAGGGCAAAAAGAACATAAACTCGCAAAGAGATATAACAGGCAAGCAAATAGGTCAAATGATAAATGTATTGACATCACTGAAAACCCAACACAGAGCATAACTTTATCTCTAACACTAAACAGGAAATCACTACAGTATTGCAAAGTCCAGGAGCACAACATTCCTAACAAACCACCGGTTGTAAACGACGCGTTCAAACAGGGTATATATTTTTAGATGGTTTCCGGTATTGCGCATTTGCGGTTGTGGTTACTTAATGCGTCTTTCTAATGGACGTTCGTGTAACCCGTGTCATCCTTTACTGGCAACCGTGAGTAGTCCTGACGATATTTCTCTAAATTTAAAACTGAAAACGCGCTGTTGGTATTTTATTACTCATTGGTCGTTCGGGTCTCATTTTATGTGGGTCTAACCGATTGTACTGTATGCCACTGTCACAAACACGCGAAAAGCTCTGCTAACACTCAAGCACTGGGTTAGTGTAGACAGTACTTTTTCGCTCATTTAAAAAAAAAACAACAACAACACTGTACTCATCGTGTCATATGTATGAAACGATAATACTACTTTGACATTATCCTGTCATTATTAAACTATTCACAATAACGCAGCCTGTGACGAGCGTTGTGTAACGTGAACTGTCAAGCCACTGTTCCCAAATTCAGAGATACATTTGACTGCAAAGTGAATAATAATGCACTCGACCAAGCATTGTAAATGTAAACATTACTGAAATCGGTTATAAACAACGATTAAATCACTCGAATAGCAGTGTAGTACTTTCGTGTAGCAGACACTTCTAACACATTTAACCCACAACATGACACGCAGCCATAGGGTATGTATATTTGACATTAAAATTTGAGAAGTCAACGTAGGCCTACGCTTTGAATGATAAGAAAGTAACAACATCCGGAATTGGAAACACACGTAGAAGGTAAATCAATAAATGCACGACATGCTTCAGGCATATTGTTTGTTTATAGTCTGTTTTATTGAACTCGTGTTAGATAAATGTAGGTGATTCCCCTTTCCGTTATAAGTATATACAGTTATCGAAGTTTAGATGCGCCTACCATTTTCCCTCGGGACCCATAATTACAACGAACACAACATTCCTTTCAGCAATGCAATAGCTACACGTATCGGACTCGTGATATGATTAATGAAGTTTATAATCAAATCTATCTGTCATATCTATCTTTAGAGCTTTATCGAATGGTTTATCAATGTGATCAGTGGATGACTAAACATCGAATATCTCAGCAAATATATTGCCTATACCCATTTAAGACAGTTCTGTAATTAGTACCGATTGTTGCATACAAAATACTGCTAAATTATATATTGTGTCGTGACAATTCAGTACATGTAGCACACTTTCGACCAGAAAAAATATAAATTTAGAAATAGATGCCAGACGTGTTCACACATGCGCCGGATGTAGACGTAAAAAATGCAGTGGTTGAGATTGATTAAACCAGTCACCATCAAACTCCAGCGTCTTGACCATAATTGCCTGAATACAAAACTGCAATAGCGTCTTGACCATAATTGCCTGAATACAAAACTGCAATAGCATAACCTCTGGCTGATACAAAGCTCGTGCTCCCAACGCAAATATCGATTTCAAATGTTGCAGCGTGACCTGCTTGTCTGCCTGTGATTCGGATAGTTATTTTCCACTGTACACAGCAATATATATAGTCGAAGTAGAGTCATATACACGATCATGTAAGAACGCAAATGGACACAGTCTTAACTGATGGCGAAGTGGCGCTAACGTTGCTCTTGCGTTTATAGAGAACAACATACTGGGATTTTTTTTGGTGGTGGTGGTGGGGGTCATTCGTTTTTGGTGGGTATTGTATTTGTATTTCCACATGCTTACGTCATTTCTGAGTGCACACGTGATGTTCGGTGGCGGAGCCATTTTAGTTTCGTGTTGAACTTCCACCGTGCGATTCTCGCTTGCAATCGATTATTTAATTGACCTTGTTTCGACATTGTTTCAAACTACCTTCCGCCAGGGAAGGGATGAGAGGGGATGGGGAAGCTATTCCTGGAAGAACCGTCCTCACACGAATTGCAAGTGAACTTAGTAAATATTTACATGCTGTTTACATTTATTACATACAAACAAGTACGCACACAGGCCTACGTACTGCACACACATAGTTTCTCATAAATCAGATCGCATTTGCAGTCCTTTTTTTGCAACGAGACTGAGTTAACTAAGCGTAAATTTCAAGCAATGTCAAAGCACTAACGAAAGCGTAGGATGATAAACTGTTGTTGGCGATTCTTTGCATTCATATTACGATAATAAGTAACAATTCACGCTGACATCGGTTACGAATGTAGATCCCACTGGAACAAGTGATGCCAGAGTCACTTATTTAATCCACAGAAAGCACATCTTATGCAAAGAAAATATATGTGAACATTATAAGAATTTGACATAATAATACATGGTAATAGGAAACTGACTACGAGCAATAACTCTGTTTCGTGATTAGATGAGTTATTAATTCACCAGTTGCAAAGGAACAAACTCGATTTGTGAATTTACTTTTCCTCACCAGTTGCAAATGAGTAACACTTGTTGAAAATATATATTAAATCCACCATTTGCAAAGGAACACACACTCACAGGTTATGAACATATATTAAATTCACCAGTTGCAAGTGAACACACAATCACTGGTTGTGAACATATATTAAGTTCACCAGCAACGGAACACATGCTTTCTGGTTGAGAACATAAATTCACCAGCTGTAAAGGAACACACTCACACTTTGTGAATATATATAATCCACCAGTTTGAAAAGTAAGTATGAAGAGTAAGGCAAGCGTAGTGATATAAATGTTTGAACGGGGTCTTCCTGATAAATAAGCATGAATGTAATTTATACTTTTAGATAAATTAGGAGATGAATGGAACATCCGGTGTAAGACACCCATATACAAACACACTGTGTTTGTGTGTGTATGTGTGTGTGTGTGTGTGTGTGTGTGTGTGTGTGAGTGAGTGTGTGTGTGTGTTTGTGTGTGTGTGTGTGTGTGTGTGTGTGTGTGTGTGTGTGTGTGTGTGTGTGTGTGTGTGTGTGTGTGTGTGCGTGTGTGTGTATGAAGTAACGCTAAAATCGGAATAGTTTCACAATTTATGAATTCGTAAGTACGTTATATAATTTAACCTTACAAATTACTGCAATGCATTTTTTAGGTTGTTTTTAAAAAAATAAAATACGCATTTCATTACAAGCCATTTCAGTTTTAGGCTGGTTTGTATTAAAATGTATTTCATTGCAATGCATTGTGTCTCTTGCTCTATGTAGATGCCATAAACATCAGTTAGTTCTCAAATATAGAAATAAAGTTATGGGAGCGAAATATATTTCCCCATTATTTATAAACAATAATTGTAACTTTTTATAGTTGTGTTCATAATGGAACACGAGATTATCATGGGTACAAACATCTAGCCAGGCGCCTAGACGTAAAGAGATTAATTGTTTTGTGATGAATTAAAATGGAAAACGGCAAAACTTATAACAATTCCCAGTGCTTCACAATTTTTTTATTTGACACATCCACAAAAGCCTTTACTTATAAATATGTATTTGTAGTGTTGTTGATACATACCCTTGCAATTTGTCTCCAACCATAACTATATTAATAATTACAAACTTATGTCTGTTTCGTCTCCTTTAATTGTGATCGTTCTACTTCGTTCTTGCTCGTGTTTCGTTTTGTTTTTTTGTTTTTTTTTTTTTGTTTTGTTTTTTTAAATTTCTTTCCTAATTACTTTCGTACTTACTTTTCCGGTAGATTTAGTTCGTGTTTCGTTTCTCTAGTTTTTTTTATATTTTTTTTCCTATTTCTTTTCGTACTTACTCTTCCGGTAGTTTTTGTTCTTGTTTCGTTTTTCGTTTTCTTTACCTACAACCTATATTTCGTTTATTTTTGATTTTGCCCTTTTCCTGTTCTTTTCCTTTCTGTTTTGTTATTTTACTTCCAGTTGTTTTTTTGCTTTTGTTCATGTTACGGTTTTGGGGGTTGTTATTCTTATTTATATTGGTATTCAACTCTTTCTTCATTTAATTATCGTTCCTTTTATCTATTTTTCTTTTCCTTCTTTATCTTTTACTCCTGTCTTCATTCTTCCCTATTTCATCTTCGGCTTCTTTTCTGCCTTTTCACCTTTTTAAGTATGACTTCTGCTCTTACTACTGACGCTATTCCTACAACTCACTTTCAGTAGCAAATAAATCACAAGGATGATTGAAGAAGTGAGACAATCGGATGCAGCAGTTACTGTACGTCACTCTCCAATTGCCACCAGGGATGACGTGTATCGAGATTACCGCGACCTAAAACCATTGCGTGAGTATAGTACAAGACAGAACATTAACAATTATTGCATGAGTAGCCTGCAGTCAGAATATTAACACTAATTTATTATCGCATGCGTAGACCACAATCAGATCATTAACACTAATTTATTATCGCATGAGTAGACTACAGTCAGCGCATTAACACTCATTTATTATCGCAAGTAGACTACAGTCAGAGATTTAACACTCATTTCTTATCGCATGAGTAGACTACAGTCAGAGAATTAACACTAATTTATTATCGCATGAGTAGGTTACAGTCAGAACATTAACACTAATTTATTATCGCATGAGTAGGTTACAGTCAGAACATTAACACTAATGTATTATCGCATGAGTAGGTTACAGTCAGAACATTAACACTAATGTATTATCGCATGAGTAGGTTACAGTCAGAACATTAACACTAATGTATTATCGCATGAGTAGGTTACAGTCAGAACATTAACACTAATTTATTATCGCATGAGTAGGCTACAGTCAGAACATTAACACTAATGTATTATCGCATGAGTAGGCTACAGTCAGAATATTAACACTAATTTATTTTAGCATGAGTTGACTAAAGTGTGGTTCTCAATTCATAAGAAACTAAATCAAAGCAAGCCACACGTTCTACTTTGATGCTAGGCCATAAACAATTCAGATGAAAGCGATTCGCCTGTAGTTCGGTTATGTGTTATAATTATTTATTTTTCTTATTTTCCCTCAATATATTTTTATATCCGTTTGTGCTTTTATGTACCCCGCCTCCGTTTAAATCCTTGTGCACCCATGCATGACAACACACACGCCCTATACGACGTATGACCTCTTTCGTCGCTTCAAAGTCATAATTTACGGAGGTTAGTCTGGGGCTGGTAATTACGCGTCACTCTGAATGATATCCTAGAGACCTAGACCACTGCTAGAGCCACTTAGCTCTGTATAAGGAGACGACACGAGGGCAAAAAAAACACTGTCGCCAAAGTCCGCCATGTTGAAAATCCCATCGCAATGTAGTGTCCCTGGTAACTATGCGTTTCGCATCGACCGTTTTCGATATTTACCCAATTTTACGAATCTATAATTCAGCAAATATAACTATACTTTCAACTCAATTAAACAACAAGGGAAAAGATCACCAGGCCTAGCACTTATATATTAATAAAATATATAAGATGTAAAGCGAAAGCCTTGTGTTGTAGAACATTTTACTCGGTCTACTTAAGAATTCTAAGAATTTGGAAAAAATGCAAAATGTCACACGTACATTGTAATTGCAAGGCTTGTCTGAATTTGAAAAAAACAACCAAATCAATCTATCCTGTTTCTCTACATATTAGTTCTTGTTTAATAAATCATGCATTAAAGGTGTGGCAGGGCACGCCACTTAATTAATGAAAATGATTATTATTAATTACTAAGTCTTTATAACTAATTTCAAGTGATAAGAATATTAATTTTATTTTATTAATGGTCCTCCAACAGACACCACTCGTATCTCACTCTCAAAAGCTAAAATAAAAATGACGTCACAAGGAATCAAACATGATTACTGTCAATCTAAGAAATACTATAGGAAAGTTTTAATAAAAATTACCCCCCCCACACACACACACACACCTTCCTATGAAACCCAGCTCTCTTTCTCCAGTGAAAAACAAATGACAACTATACACTATAAACATTTAACCATTTACTAAACATAATTATCCCAATTATAAACAACCTAGTTGAATCAAATAATCTTAACACCAAAATAAAATCCTTCGAATAAAAGCCACTTAAAATAGCCCACCACTTAAAGACAAATTAGCAATAGCCATACAACTGCTAGTTAACGGAAGGTGATAATATATTATATTTATCAACCGAATATCTTGATTCCTTTCACCTCTATGAATAATCTCACCTGCATATAAAATCACCAAGAGCTTGAAATAATGCATGGGATATAGATGAAATAGAGCCAACATAATTAACCTCAAAGCGAATATCATTATTATAATTCCAAATTGCCTGAGTTGACAGAGCAATAATCTTTTCTAAAATCATTTTCATAATTAGCCCTAATCCTGGCTATCATACAAGTAGAAACAGCCAACAGTTCTGATTTAAACAAGCCTTATTTCTCCAAAACAGCAAAATCAAAAGAAACTCACCAGCCGTAACCAAAGTAGAAGAATGAACTAATGCAGACACAGAAGTTGGAACTGCTATATCACCTGACAGCCAACTAGAAAACGGTATTCACACACTCGTCATTCCAGCAATTAAAATGCATGCCGGTAATCCAAGATACCTAGATAGCAATCCCCCACCCCCGTCCCCTTAATCAATATTTCAATAACTCAAAACCTCAAGAATACCAACTTAAACAAAACGTATTATCCAATACGATTAGCTAAAACAGTAAGTATTGCATCACCTACTAACTTGTTATTCTGATACGAAATAGCTAAAATAAGATATACAATTCCTAACCCATTTCAACCAAGCTACAACGCAGGCAATCTTGGAATAAGCACAAATATATTAACTGAAGCACAAACAATATAACTAACCAAATAAATCGACTTTGAAACACATCATGTCTTATATAACTAGAAGGGAAAATATAATACATCCATAAATTAAGCAAACAATTCTTCTAAATCTAAAACTCACCTCATCAATCAGAGTCCATGTGTTCATAGAACACGCCCTTAGATTTGCAATAACTCACCTCATCAATCAGAGTCCAAATGTTCATAGTACACGCCCTTTAATTTGCAATAACTCACTTCATCAATCAGAGTCCAAATGTTCATAGCACACGCCCTTTGATTTGCAATAACTCACCTCAAAATCAGAGTCCAAACGTTCATAGAACACGCCCTTAGATTTGCAATAATTAACTCAATAATAACCCCCACCTATTGTTTAATACAAGTGCAAACCCACTGTAAAGCAGCAATAAAAGAGGACGTACTGAAGAGTACTTTAATACACTATACATCTACTAATTATAACGTCATTTAGTATTAGAACCACAATCTAATGTTCTACTTAAACTAATTCAGTTCTACAGCAATCATAATACCACCTCCCCATTTCACAATCAATACTAATGCCGGAAATCAATAAAGAAACGACATTAAAATATTTACATCCTTTAAATTTCTAAGCGATCTCATAGACTTCGGATCACCACCATGACTAATTCCCTTATTTGAATACATTTTATAAACAATAGCCACAAATCCTATAAACATTAAAGGGAAACGATAATAGTGTGATCTACCTACGTCTTGTTGAATTATTTATTTGTAGGAAAAAACACCTTATTTTGCCATGTTTTCTCTCTTACCCAAAACCAACCAAAGCTACATATAACGTTATACGCACTAAAATATTAGGAATAAGCGCAGCATCATAAGTGCATTTAACCAATAACATTCCACCATAAATCAAACGCAAAATAAATCCATACCATAAAGATAAAAAGTCACTAATGCATATAAAAAATGCTAACCTTATAATACAAACCTCTAACCTGAACTGCTGAGCCATCAACGAAATAACAAAACAAATAATGAATCCCAATGAACCTAAAATCAATGCCGTCATTTATCAGACCATAAACATTCAGACCTAATACGTAGATTCCAGAGCTAACATTTAAAAGAAAAACTCTCACTCTGCATAAAGGAATAAATTAAACAGTATCACTAAACAAATCTCAATAAAACCTAAGCCATAGGAAGAAATTAAATATCACTAAAACAATTCTCAAATAAAACAAAAGAAGAAACGAATTTCAAGTTAAACTCATCAAAACAAAATCCTCATACCGAAACCGGGCATAACTAGCACGAACCCAAATAAACAATAAACGTCAAAAATAGAACTTTCATTATCAAAACTAAATCAGTAGATAAAAACCAAATCACCCTAAACACATCATCAACAAAATATTTACATACTCTGCAAGAAGAATAAGAGCAGATCCAGTAGCACCATACTGAACATTAAAACCAGAATCTAACTCAGACTCACCCTCAACTAAATTTAAAAGCACTCGATTAGTCTCAGTAACACACGAAGCAAACCACAAAAACGAAACAGATTGCTGTAAAAAAAATATGTTTTTAAAGTCGCTTTATGAATAAATTTGTAAGAAACTAAAACTCCCAATCACAAATCATCAAATTGATTGCCAAATAATCTAAGGTATGTAATTATTCACTAGGTACCAGAGAAGATGTTAGCAAGTTCTTGAAAGGTATTCTCCAACCGTTTGTTGACGTTGTTGACATTCAAGAGTCAAATCTTCTAGACGCTCTTTACGCGCGCAACGCCATTATCGATGTCGACATCGAGTCTGTCACGTGCTCACTCAGGCCCACTCGGAGAGAACGAGCCAGGTAAGATTGGTTGACCATTTGCAGCCAGACAATATGCCTTGCCCACATTGAAAATGATTTATTTATATAATAATAAACATTTTTCCTTAAATTATATAATAATTTGTTGCTACCGGATAGTTTCATATTAATTTATAAATTTGCAGAAAACTTAAATTATTTTCAAATTAATAATAATATCAATATGTTTTATATAAAATAGTAATGTGATCTTTAATTGGATATTTTCCTACTATCATTTATTCACAAAGAATTTAATTATTTTTATTTTCAACATTATAACAAACCTAATTAATTTAAATGAAATTAATAATTTATTGTTTGCAGGTTATTTACATGTGAATGTATTACATTTATATGTATTTCTAAATTTCTTTATAATTATTTCTGTGTTAAGTCTGTTTGTGAATTGTATATACATTATCCAGAAAAGCACAGCGATGAAATATTTTCAAGACAACAAGTGATGTTTGCATCCTTACGTGTCTATCTGAAATGCATCTTTCTGAACTGTAGGCATTTATGGAAGATCCTGAATACCATTGACCACGAAGCATTTGTGAGCAAAGTTTTGCCCGTTCTCTGCGAGAAATATGGATACATAATACCGACAGAGTTCTGGGATACCTCTTCATGCTTAAACGGCAGCAAAGTGACCGAAAATAATTTGGGAACGGAGGCAGGCCAGTCGTGTCTTCGATGTATGATCGAGGGCCGTGTGCGACTGCCAACTTTGGCTGATTGCCTTTATTCATGTGACGTCATAAGTTTTCAGTTGCATAGGTAAATGATTATGTGTTTCACTAATATGTTATATATTAATATAAAGGAGTACTCTCATATGCTAAGCCTTGTTTAGTTTTAGAAGACTCTTATTGAACAAACAGGAGTCAAGAATATAAAATATCGGAATGGTTCTTAAGACAGGATCTCACTAATTATTATATAAATGCTTCTTTACACATTGCAGTTCGTTGTAAGCATGCACGTAACACTATTCATTGTAATAGTGCTATAAGAGTTATACATTTCACTGTTACCGTGCACTAAGAGTTATACGGGTCAAGGTAATTGTGAATATAGAAACTGTTGCATCACATATTAACATCAGGGCAGTGCACGTAACTTAAACATTATCATAAACGTTTAAAAAAAGATCGCACTTATACAATAACATAAAATGAATTTCCGATTGATTATTTTTTATATTCGGTCAAAATGTAAGGGTCTTAAAAAGAAAATTAACAAATTGTGTAGATTGTAGCAATTGTTTAGTTTTGTGTTTTTCTGATCCACAAAGTGATACAAAAAATCATCGATTGTCGGACACGAATTGGTCTGAAATGTTCGAGTCTTTGAGAAATGCACCCGATCATACAGCTCTAAAGGTGGATGCGAGTCTAAGGAAACTTTTATCTGATCACAATCTTCCGGTTCCTGACAGCGTACTTGACATCATGGCTCAGGGATTCCCTTGCACGTGCTCTAAAAAGGAGCCGTATGGAGGTCCGGACATTTTACGAAAATGGAGGGTAAAACTTCTTGTAATTTTAATGTGTACGTTTGAAGACAATTTAAAAATTTCCGCATTTCTCGATTGACATTCTTTGATTTTCTTAGATTTACATCGTACTGCATAAAATATTAAAATACTAAGATTTAAAAATAAATAGTAAAAACAACGCAATATTAAATTGTTGAATACGATAAAATTACGTGAATTTTTTAATTTAATCCTTCATTTCGTAATATACAAAGGAAAAAATGCTGAATAATGAGTATTAAAACATTTTGCATCAGCTTCAAATTTTTCATAATTTCGGATTGGGGCAGGTTAGGATACAGAAAATGTAGGTGTGACACCAACGCCAAATTAATTGGTTATGATTAATATTATTATTATTATTATTTAATCACCCATACCCAATTACAAGTGATGAGAATCTTTATTTATGTTATTAATAATTATCAAGCAGACGCAGGTCTTCCCTCTCACTTGGCGGTTGTGCGTGCACAGTAAACATTTTCTCTCTTCCAAAACATTAAAGACAAACATTTACCAAACGAGAAGACAAATCCGCCATTTATTATATATTTAGCGTGCTCACGTCCACGCACTGTCTCTCCATCTTTTTGTTATCAATATGCATAAGAAGATCAATAAATTTAGCAATAAATGTATTAAATCTACAACCACATATAAAACATATGAATACAATCAAAAGATCATTGACATTTACATACAAAAAATGCTCAAATGCTTCACAAGAATGTTCAATCAACGCTGTGCAAACATCAAATCAAAGCAGTGCTAAATTCCAGGCATATTTCAGCTCTAAACTCCTTTCCCCTTTACAAACATTATCAATTTACAAATCCTGTAACAATTTAGTTAGCCTGATATACATACAGCACACGAAAAAAAGCATCGATCAAAATTCCCAAATACAATATACAAAGTAATTAAATTAGATATCATAGAAATAATGGTTCAATTACATAAAATCATTCAAACCATTGATTAATAGCAAACATGTATGAAATATTTCAAAGTCCATCCTTTCTTTATCAGTCTCAGTCAGTTAATGTAATATAAGCTAATGATCGCCTTTATGACTGGACTCGAGTTATGTTCAAATCAAAGTGATTAGAGTAGATCACTTCTTCAACAAAGAAACTTCCGGTCCATTCCATTGCATGAGTTTATGAACAAGTGTGAGGCTATTAGACAAACCTACTCATACAATTAGAACTGGTTTGAATTGCATCTGCAATTTTCTAGTATATTCTCAACTCGAGTTGTTTACTCCAACTCCATAATATATTAACAAGGAGTTCACAAAGTCGGGTCACTTTGACAATTTAATAATGTATATAACAATTAACTTTTAAATTAGGGATAGGTAAATTTACTTCGCCCCAGTTGGAAAATATTTCAGAGTGAGCAGTTTATTTGCAGGTGATGTGCTGGCTGAAGGAAAGTGAGGTTGCTATGGCTACAGGCTGTGACGACTTTCAGCACGAGACTGCACGCAAACTCTTGGATGATGAAGATCGTGTCTCTGCAATAACATATCTAGGATCAGATGAAACGGAGTCAAACGTCAATGGGGAGTTAAATTCACTGAGTGACTCGCTCTTTGCGACGGCCCATCTTAATCAGTGGCAAAGGCGACAACGACAGGTGTAGAGATGAAATGTGCATTTCTGTATTCTCTCTCTCTCTCTCAAATAATTAATTAATTTTACCAATTATTGATAAATCATACTGTATCGAGAAATTAAAGACTAGGAAATAATGTTTATACTTGAGTATTTCATAGGCATAGTTCTACAGATGTGTGATACAGTTTCCTTCACCTCCATCACGTGATTAATTAACTCTTACCGAGGCTAGAACTAGAACTGTTTTGAAGACTGATCTGCATGGTTGAGACTCATTGTCATTGTTTCGACAGTTGTGTGACACAGACCCGTTCAGTGACATTCGGCTTCTGGAATCGAGACCTGCACACATTGCAGTTTTTCTGCATTACCTTATCTCCAAACAGCAACCCAATTCTATGGTATGTGCATGACTTCATAAAACTTTCTCCCACATTACACGTGTGTTGTTACTAATTTTGCATGCTCTACTAATTTCATAAAGAAATCTCAGCACCCGTTACAATAGAAAATTAATTATGCATGCATGTCTTGCCATTTTCAGCTTTTTAACATCGTTTCTAATGTCTACGAACAAACTCCTGGCTGTGTTCAAGATCTCCGCAGATGGAGCTACGAAATATTTTCTACCTTCCTTGCCCCTGAATCAGTGAGTCTAGACCGTTGCAGCCTGTAGATTTGGTTATTATTTTTAATCCCATGTTAGTGAGTCTAGATCTATCAAATGTGATTGTATTGTTATTATCTTTTTAATCCCATGTTAGTGATTATCAAATCTGCTGATTTTGTTAGCACCTATCTAACTCGCTGGGCCTAGATCTATACAATTTGTATCGTACTTTACTTCTCTCTCCCTCTAATTCAGCGAGTCAATTTAAATATGTCTATCTCATCTTCCTGTCCCTGAATCCATGAGTCTAAATCAACTATTTGTACATGTTTAATGTGGTCTCTTGATAATAATTCCCCCCTCCCGGAAGATTATGTCTAATCACAATGTTTTGATTCCTGTTAAAATACACTGTAGTGTAATGTCTTAGATGCGGAAAACTTAAACTACTCTTTTTGGTTTAAATACTACAGTCTCCTCCGTCAGGAGATTCAAACGATATATTTTTTTGTCACCTCAGCCACTCAAGGTCCCTGTTCCAGATGTCATCGTCAACAGAATATTGGATACTCTAGTGACTTTTGCATCTCCAAGCAAACAAGAAGCCTCTTTACGTAACATATTTGAGTCGAGTCGCAACGCCCTTCATGGCGCTCTCAGTAACCAGTTGTCAGACTTTCGCCAAACACTGGAGTCAGGTTCGAATATATTCAGTAGTGTCATTTGATGTTAAAATCCATTTTATAATGTATTCAGTAGTGTCATTTGATGTTAAAATCCATTTTATAACGTATTCAGTAGTGTCATTTGATGTTAAAACCCATTTTATAACGTATTCAGTAGTGTCATTTGATCTTAAAATCCATTTTATAACGTATTCAGTAGAGTAATTTGATGTTAAAATCCATTGTATAACGTATGCGAAAGAAAACAGGCTGAAAATGATTGTCTAGTTGGTTTCATTTTCATGTTTGATATTCCAGTGGTCGCTGGAATGAAAAGAGTGTTATGTAGGAGATTTGTTTAGATGTTGATGTCGTTGCACACTTGATGAATGTGCTGTCCTATGTAATTGATTATACCACATTAATGGAGTGTTGATGCTGTCCAATGTGCTGTCCTATATAATTGATTACACCACATTAATGGAGTGTTGAAGTTGTTCAATGTGCTGTCCTATGTAATTGATTACACCATATTAATGGAGTGTTGAAGTTGTTCAATGTGCTCTCCTATATAATTGATTACACCACATTAATGGATTGTTGAAGTTGTTCAATGTGATGTCCTATGTAATTGATTATACCACATTAACGGAGTGTTGATGCTGTTCAATGTGATGTCCTATATAATTGATTAGCCATCTAGATATAAATTAAAATTTTAAAAAAAAATCCACCAATATAGTCATGCTTTCAGAAACGCTTGAAAAATGTTGTAGTTAACAGAGAGATCAAATATTTAATATTACATAAGATATATCTTTTGTCTTCAACACACACATACATTGATGAAATATTGCATACACAGATACACACAATATAACGCATAGACATGTATACATACATATAAATATACATATGTTTAATGCATCCTCCGAAAACAATTTGTGTGATAAGCAATAAAACATCTTGAACTATTTTGTGCAGGTCGTGGAGGTAATTTCGGAGTGCATTATTTGCATAAAAACATGGATGCTGCCACGGAGTTAAAAATAGCTGGGAAATATCTTATCCCTCACCTTTCTGAATGGTAAATGCATCTTTGCATTATTATAAACATTCTACAATCATCAACACGTGGCGGATTATAATTAATGTCATTTTGTAAATTGTATTTACCTTGCTGTTCGTGAAAAGTTTCTGTTGTGTTCATTGGATTAAAATTGATGTCATTTTGTAATTTGTATTTACCTTGCTGTTCGTGAAAAGTTTCTGTGCTCATTGGATTAAGCGATACTAAACATCCGGGTGTTCTCGAGAAAGTGGTTTATATTAGTCATTATTGCGTAAATCATACAACAAATATAGTTCGAAAGTAAAATAAATGTTATTATTATTAATTAAATTTTCATTACTAATTGCAAGTGATTATTGAAATACCCTCCAGCAGACACCACTCGTCTCTCTCTCTCTTTCTCTCTCTCACTCTCTCTCTCTCTCACTCACTCACTTGGCGGATATTTTGGTGCTGTAATTTTTTTCTGTATTGCACACTTTCCTCTTGAATCGCTTGAGCACTCTGCTCACCATCGTCCATTTCTGCAAGCAGAACATGACCACAATAATTATTGTACCTTCAATGTAATAGAATTTTCCAGAATGTACCCAGTGTTCTTTCCTCTATTACATCAAAGATGTATTGCATACTCCCTTATGCTTACACACACCATAACAGACATTCCCACATCTTCCTAGCCGGTTAACACATATACTTGAAATTTGATGCTCAAAACTCAACACAAAATACTCAAAATGTGAAACTCAAAGTTGAAACCCAAAAGGTTAAACTTAATACTGAAAGGCCACTTGTTCACATCAAGCTAATGTCTGCATTTAAAGGCTGGACTTTCTTCTTCCATTCAAATTCAAAATTGATTAGAGAGTGGTATTTTCTACAACAAGTGAACTCATTAAGCTCAGACCATTGATTAGTCTCATTCTCATAAATAATAATAATAATAATAATTATTGTAATCATTGGATAATAGAATAGTATTCACTCAGTTTCCATTACATCACCAATCAAAAATATTCTTGCCTCGAGCTGATTACTTCAACTCAGACACTTTCAAAAATAACACCACAGGAGTGCACAAGATCGGGTTACTCTGACAATTTAGCAATTGATATAACAACTTAAATTTAAAAAATAGTTAGAGATAAATTTACTCTGTCACACATGAAAATCTTATTAATATACAAACTAGTCAGTGTCATAAATAGATCTACGTCACATCAGACCATGTAGGAATTTCATATATGCAAGATTTCATTCACATCAAGTACGTTTCACAACTGAAATCAATCCACAAGTAAACGCCAATAATCACTATGATATGCGCTTAATAAGTAAAATAAGTTTGATATGTTTGATCAATTACTGTGCAATTGGCGTTTCGTGTGTTGCTTATTAACTATGGTTAACTGCAATTGGCATTGAATATGCTGCTCTTATATAGTTATTTCCCTTTATGAGTTAAAACTTTTCTGAGCACTAATTACTATTTTTGTTTGCACTTTAATGAATGTATAAAATCTAAAGTGCAAAATAAACAAGAAACATTTAAAAATAATTCTTCTTCAGTCGCATCTATACGAAATATTTGGGATTGTTGAATCTAATACTTCTTACATCACGATATGCTATTTCTGGTTCTTATGGTTTGTTTGTCCTTTGTCAATCAAACATAATATTAATTTTCAGGATAAACATCGTACAAAAATATTGAATTTTCATGGAAAAGTTGTAATTATTTTTCTACTTATTCCTTTTCATCACTTTGTTATTTAAAACCCTACGCACCTATCCCCAAGTTGTGTTTGACACAAATGAAATAAAATCATTTTCATACTAAAAGGCTTGTTAAACAAAACCTCATTCAATTTTAACTCCATTTACTTCTTTTATTTCAATTCAGACGTGTTCACGCAAAACTTAAAAATATCCACTGTGTTTGTTATGATAGGAACAAACAGAAAAAGAGGGGACAACTCTGTGACCACGACCAGGCCGCAGAATGGGCGTTGGTGACGTTCCTACAGAAGTTTGGCATGACAAAGGAATTAAACAATCTCCATGGAGAACAACTTCACAGTTTCTTTATGAAAGACAAACGCAACGTTTCTAGTTTGCGTACACTGTTTTCTAAGGAGCAGAAGGTTTGGGATCTTAGTGTATAATACACAATTTACGATTAGAAAGTCATTTTGTATCTTGTAAGATACATCCAAGCCTTGAAAGAAAATTTTGCATTTCAAACTTTTATATCTTGTTCAAATAGAAATCATAAACATTTTAATAACGGTTTGGATATTTTTTTTTTGTTCCAGTCTGTGAATGGACACAAGTTTGTGTTGCAGAGTTTCGATGTGCCTAGGTACTGCTCGATGTGTAACGGTCTACTCTGGGGGGTAGGATACCAAGGGTATGCATGTTTAAGTAAGTTACATTTTGTTATATTGACTGAAAACTTTCTTTTCGCCTATTAAAGGAAATTTGTCTAGAATTGCATTCCGTTCGCTCCTTTACTAATAATATTCTACAGCTCTGGTAAATCTCTTTGGCATTTGCAGATTGTCTCTTGGGCGTGCATCAAAGATGCTTTCATGAATTCTCCACTAGGCACAACACAGATACACAGGAGGCTGAAACTACCACAGGTACCGGTGTTCGGCGTAGTCAGGGAAGCTGTTTATATCAAACAGGTATTTCATTATTGCATGATTTATTTCTTATATACGATTATAAAAGGTGCATTAGTGTTTGTATAGATCCACTTTGTTAATCAGTATCATGATTAAATATTGATTTATAAGCAGATATGTCCGCTAAATATGTGATTCATATAGCAATGTAAAGTGCTGATACTTTAAGCGAACGTGTGTACACTAAACAATATTAATCAGTGTTACGGTGAAGCATGCTAGTGATTTAAAAATATATATTTACTAGGTACTCGATAACGTGTTTGTGATTAAATGTGGCTTTAAATTATATTCAGTCACGTCAGCTAGGCACGGACTGTAAACCTGCATTATGATGAAATATTGCTTACATAATAATGTGTAAACATTGTTTCTTCATAATGCAAATTTACAGTCCGAATATTTGGAATAGTTTATAAACAAAGATGTCTTCCAAAACTAACACACTATTCTTACTGTAAATGTGTTATTTCTACTTGACTTTGAAAATCTATTAATTTGTTTTCATTCTGTTGATATTTATTTTATCTGCTAATTACATTATGTGTTCTCCTCTCTAACGCAGTGAATTTCCAACGGTTTACTAATGGTTTGTGTAAGGTAAAGGGAAACAACTTCCATTTAAGATTTTAGAAAATAGTTGTGATATCTAGATGATTTTAAGTGACTTCCAATTAAATTGAAAATAGTTACCTGGTAACTTTATTTCTTAAATTGCATATGAAATATTCAAGGATTCTAATTGATAAATGTTTCAATACGTTTTCGTAACAAATGCAGGAATAATGTGAGTGACCCTTACACAGAACTAAAGACCACATCACTCGTTTTATTAAATATCTGTCAAGGTACAAAATACTTGTATCGTTTATAAAATCAAGAACGTTAACATTAAATGGCGTGGAAACATTAAAGAAGTGGTCTTCCCTATGTGATAATATAGAGGACGTATTTTCATACTTTGAATTCGGGCCTGTGTTCAGTGTTACGACATTTCTTGTGAACTGATATTTTGTATTTTCTTTTAAAACGCGGTTTTGAAATATCTTTGCAGGTGGATCTATTCTGACTTTGACATTAAACGAGAAGCCAAACCAGTCAGCATGCAACCCACAAACACCATCTACGACATCATCGTCATCAGTATCCAGTCCACATCGATCGTCTGCATCATCTTCTCCAGCATACATCCCAAGCCCTTCAACCACGCCTATTTCCGCATCAGAATCAACGGGATACGTAAAGGTACTGAGCAACACTTGTGGGAAGCGATCTTGCTCATAATTCTGAGTGGGTCTTGCTATTGTAATGAGTTTGTCTTATGAAGGCGTTAGGATTTTAGTAATAGGACAACACTAAAGCACAAACACATTACCTATTATGCAAATAAAAGACAGACGCAGTGAGGTACACTATGAAAGATATGAAACACTCCTTTTAATTTTAAGTGTATAATTACTTTTTTATCTCACTGGCATTCTCAGATCAAAAGCAGGTGTCTCTTTCATCCGGCGTACACACACGCCCAGTAAATATCAAGATTCATAAATGCGTTTGTGTTTGTGTGTGTATATATCAAGTTGAAATACTAAGGGCATTTTTTTTCTGAGACAATATGAAACATTGTATAACAAATTAACGGTGAATGGGGATTTTTTAAAAATAGTATATACGCGCTATGAGTTATGCACACGCGTATACACACGCGCAATGAGTTATGCACACGCGTTACACGCACACAAAGAACGTAGCAATCGTTCAACAATGTAAAGACAAATGTATTTTAAATGCTCAAAATGGAAATTAGACCATATTTTTAGAGAATATTTATTTTCGTTTATCCAACTTTACGGTCTGCAGTTGGAATTTAGTATGTATGGATATATTGTCGAGCGATATTAATACTGACTAGTACAGTCATGAAAGCTTATTCAAATGAAATTGGAAAGAGAGGAGTAGTAGAGTCAAACCATATCAGACGTACGCATAACGTTACACCACGAGTATACTATAAAGTGTTCTCAAAATGAATGTTTTAATATCTTCATGTCTGCAGCCAGACAGTACCATACAGCTCTGGAAACTAAAGGTGCACACAATGAGAGCAATGCTTGAAAAAGCACAGCATGACTTTAAGGTAAGCACACACTCCAACATACAACGATAATGTTAATGATACTTTAGATTTATACTCGTGCTTTAACATTTGAGTACATGTGCACTATCGTTCGAATTATTAAAATATATTTAGTCTGTATTTAGTATTTTATTTATCTTTTGAGAGTAACACTTCAGTAGATTGGAAATATGTACGGGATACTCTTTGTACAGACCGTAGAAATACAGGTGATCTTGCAATTTTGATTTGTCGTTAGACTTTACAACTTCAGTACATCGAATATCCAAGCGAAGCACTTTATACACAACTCCTAGAAAGCAGGACGACAATGAAGAGGCTGGAAAACCACCTTCAACAGATCATGGACTCTGCTGCTGATCTCCGAAAGGTAGGTAGTAGTAGCAACCGAAGGAGTAGTAATATCAGTAGTTGTAGAATAGTAGGAGTAACATCAGTATTAGTAGTAATAGTAGTAATAGCATCGGTGTTAGTAGTAATAGTAGTAATAGCATCAGTATTAGTAGAAGTAATAGTAGAAGTAGTAGATGTAGCACCAGCAATAGTAGTAGTAGTAGTAGTAGTAGTAGTAGTAGTAGTAGTAGTAGTAGTAACATCAGTAGTAGTAGTAGTAGTAGTATCATCAGTAGTAGTAGTAGTAGTAGCATCAGTTGTAGTAGTAGTAATAGAAGTAGTAGGGTAGTAGATGTAGCATCAGTAGTAGTAGTAACAGTAGTAATAATAATGGTAGTAGTAGCAATAATAGTAGCAGCAGCAGTAGAAGTATTATTATTTATAGCAGCAGCTTCTGCAACCTTAACAACTATTACTAGTTGTAATATTATCAGCATGAATAATAGTATTTGTTGTCATAGCTGCAATGATATAATAAATAATATAATCAGTCACGAAAAAAACATTTCCACTAGGGAGAATGTCACATGATCAACAGGCAAAAGTCAAACCCATGAAAGATAACATTATAAATACTAGAATATATTTGTGATTCTAAAGATAACCATACAATTAATAGTTCTAAAGGCAAAAACAAATATGTCCACTCTTTCTTTATCAGTCAAACAATTCACCAGCTAATGACCATTAATAACAAAAAGTATGGACGTGAGGAGACCCAAAGCATTTTCAAAACAGATCAGTTCTGCCTGACTGATATTGGCTAGATTTATTACTGGCCAGTTTCAGATAATTATAATTAGTCGCTTATAAATGGTCAGCCGCTTAGAACTGGTTACCATCACTAGGTGATCTGTTACTCAGCTTGGTTTGCTCACTTGAAATAAATTTAGAATACATCGCTTGTCTGTATTGCTTATTTTGTTTTATTTGAAACATTGTTTTGTTATAGTTGCTTTATTATTGAGAGTTATTTTGTTTCACTTCATTACTTCTTTTGTGATCTTGAGTGAGTATAGTATAACACTGGTTGCAAATCGAATAAAATGAATACTTTTTTATTTGTTTTCTTTTACTTCAACACGGCACCTTTGTCAAACGGCATAAAAACCAAGATGTATTAATTTCATTTCTTGTGCTGCATCTATTTCTCTCTCTTCGTTTTCATTCTTTCTCGTGTATCTCAAACTCTCTTTCCTCTCTCTCTCTCTCTCTCTCTCTCTCTCTCTTTCTCTTTCTCCCTCTCTCTCTCTCTCTCTCTCTCTCTCTCTCTCTCTCTCTCTCTCTCTCTCTCTCTCTCTCTCTCTCTCTCTCTCTCTCTCACATGCTTTCTAACTTTTTAAACTTCTTCTTCCTACCGTCTGCTCACATTTTTTTTTTGTCTTCCATTTTGTCTCCATCAATAATTCATTTTTTCAGCTCGTCTCTACATATTGACACGGAATTTTATCGTCACTGTTTGTCTGTCTTCTCCTCCTCTGTATATGAATATATTTAAATATTTATATACACACTCCACAGAGCATTTTATCGTCACTGTTTGTCTGTCTTCTCCTCCTCTATATATGAATATATTTAAATATTTATATACACACTCCACAGAGCATGAGTTCAGCTTCAGACTGTTCCGTGTTTTCCTATGACATCTTTCACACGACCAGCGAAAATACATATTCATGGGTAAGGATTTTTCCTTTATAGAAAATGTCTGTTGGTACTGGAGATTGCAGTGTGTGTTATTATTCGTTGTGCGTGCGGTATTTTGTGTAATGGAATACGTTAATATACATTAAAGAATACCATCTTTGATTATAATTATGACATTTCATATGCAAATCGCAATGCCAACATAAGAATGTATGCATGTATGTATGAGTATATATGTCTGTCTGTCTGTCTGTCTGTCTGTCTGTCTGTCTCTGTCTCTGTCTCTGTCTCTGTCTCTGTCTCTGTCTCTCTCTCTCTCTCTCTCTCTCTCTCTCTCTCTCTCTCTCTCTCTCTCTCTCTCTCTCTCTCTCTCTCTCTCTCTCCCTTAGTTTTGCAGACCGTGGGGCACCACTGATGATCTGACAACCTGCTTCCTCCATTCCAGTACGTTTACTGATAATTATCATACTGTATCGCTAAGCATCAGTCCTGTTCACTCGAGATGTTATCCTCCCATCTTTTGCTCTATCTTCCTCTCATTCGCCTCCTTGCACAGTACCTTGCATGATTGTCTTGGAAAGCCCACTTGATCGTGTGACATGACATACCATTTCATTTTAAGTTTTTTTTTCACAATGGGCAATAGCTCTTCATAGGGCCCAATTATAATTCTGCTTCTTACTACCTCATTCGTGACATGAACTCTATCCGAAATGCCAAGCAACCTTCGAAAGCATCTAATTTCAATAGCTTGTATCATCCTTTTGAGATCCGATGTGAGGTCCATGACTCACATGCATATAATAACACATATACAACCAAGGAACGCATCAGTCTGATCTTTGTGCTTTCTGAGGAATGTTTCTGTTTTTCAAAACTGTTTTCAGCCTTACTATTGGTGATATTATCAACGTGATCCTGGACAGTATTTCTGGTTTTGATCCCTCGTCTGTCACGATGACTACTAAGTACATAAATTTATTAACTATTTCCAGTTTCTTATCACCAATCATGATGAAGTACCGATGTCAAGGATGTCAGATGTAACCCCAGTTTCTCTCCTCGTCAGTGTTAAATAAGATAATGTGTCTGCACCTGTGTTCTCTGCACTAAGAAGTAACAATGGTAAAATCTTCCTCCAATCTTCGCTTGGAAGGCTTCCAGTACCTCTGGGTCTTTTAGCTTGTCAAGGTTGTCTTTGATTCCAATAGGGCCCTGTTTATTGCCTTTCTTCAGATGTAGTCGGAGGGTCTTCATCACTATTTCATGGTCACTTCCAATGTCTGCTCTTGGGAAGCTTTTTGTCTTGGCAGTTTATACTGGTATGGAACTCCTCTTCGCCATGATATAATCAATCTGGTTATGGTGTCCTCCATTCGGGCTATGCCATGTCCATCTTCTAGATGATTTGTGTGGACCATGTGTGCTCATCATTTTCAGATCATTAGAGCTGACAAATTCCAGGAGCCTTTATCTTCTATCGTTTGTCTACGTACTGCAGTATCGTCCACATGTGCTTTTCCAGTTCTCAACATCATCCTCTTCTATTTTGGCATTCCAGTCTCCTTACACCACCATACTGTCATTCTTTCAAGTCTGGTCCAGTCTCCTTGCACCACAATAATGTATTTCTTTGTGGTCTAGTCCAATTTTCTTGTACCTCAAGAACGACTTTCTTTGGGCTCTGGTCCAGGACGTCATAGAGTTGGTCGTAGAAGTCCTATATTTCTTCATCATCACGGTCTGTAGTTGGAGCATAAGTTTGCACAATGGTGATATTGAGTGTGGTTGCCCTCAAGCGTATGGTGATAAGCCTGCTGGAGACTGGCCGACAATTCATGACGGTGTTCACGATGTCTTTGTGGACGAAATATCCGACACCATGCTCATGTTTATTATCTCTGTCAGAGTAGTATAGTTTATGAACGTCCTGCGTTGATGTTTCCCAAAGGTTCTTCCATCGTACTTCGCATAGTCACAGGAAGGTCTAGTGGTATCTGGTCATTTCGTGTGTCAGTTTCTCTAACTTACCAGAAGTTTGTAATATTCTGATGTTCCACGTACCAATGCTGCTGTTTTTATTGACACGAAGGCTTGATAGTGATGGTGCACCCGTAGCACTCTTAACACCTCTGCCCTGGTGCAAGACAAGGCACGGTCCTTGTTCCACGCAAGGACCGATCCGGTATGGGTTGAAGCAAAGTTGTCATTACATGTGGTGTGTCATGGGCAAATGAACCTTATGGAGACCATCCGTCTCCAAGCTGTTAACCACGCCAAAACTCAACAGTAGTAGTGGCTCGTCTTGGTCCTGAACACATGGCCATTGGATCCTTCTTGGGACTCCTCCGCCCTGGGCGGTGACCTCAGTGAGGAAGTCCATATGCCAAATCAGGTATTGTGTCAGCACCTAGCCTTTGGTTATCCCAAACCTAATCTGCAAGGCAAAAGGATATTAATTGAAGCTTGGATCGTCTATATTCCGTGAACATCTGCCCACTATCCAACATAACAAACACCGAATAAATTTTAATTATTACAAAATGCATCAGTTGCTTTGAATTTGCTGTAGTAATCAAAGTTTTAGGTTTTTATCATCACCACCATCATCATCATCATCATCATCATCATCATCATCATCATCATCATCATCATCATCATCATCGCCATCGTCATCATCATCATCATCACCGCCACCACCACCACCATCATCATTACCATCATCTTCATCGTCATTATTATTATTATTATTCAGCATATTATTATTATTATTATTATTATTATTACGTTGATGAATGGTATTATTATTTGTTCTAGAGCGACTTTGAGACAGTTGAACCTAAAAGGTAACTAAAATGTTTTTCAAATTGTTAATCATCACATCGTTCTATCGCCATGTTTATAGTTGTACTACCGCTATCATAAAAGTCTTCAAATAACATTTTATCACAAGTGTAATGACCACAATTAATAATATAATATACTGCAGTTAAAGTGTTAGAGTAGCAGTATGAAACGTAGCCGAAGTAAAAAGGGCATTACGAGTTATCAGGCTTTCTATTTTACATTATATTCTAATTGCTATGAGACTAAGACACATTTGTAAACAATAGCGATTGTGATCATTTCGGAACAGTGAATGAAGTCGTTTATACTTGGAATGATATCATTGAAGTGTTATGATTATACTTGGAATGATATCATTGAAGTGTTATGATTATACTTGGAATGATATCATAGAAGTGTTATGATTATAATTGGAATGATAACATTGAAGTGTTATTATTATAATTGGAATATAACATTGAAGTGTTATGATTATACTTGAAATGATAACATTGAAGTGTTATGATTATACTTGAAATGATAACATTGAAGTGTTATGATTATACTTGAAATGATAACATTGAAGTGTTATTATTATAATTGGAATATAACATTGAAGTGTTATGTTTATGTTTGGAATGATAGCATTGAAGTGTTACACTAAACTTCATCTTGTCTCTGAAAGTGTTCAGTAATTATATTATTGTTCAATTTGGGGCGATGTCACTGACGAGACACATTGTGCACGTTGTTTCTCAAAGCAGTCATCATTCATTGCTTGTATTTAATACTCTAAACACTATGAAGCACTTACAATAAATGCTTATTGGACGATAAGATCAAATTTAGATTTTACCTCTTACTGTTAATGTAGTGCTTCGTGCACTAATGTTTAACCTAATGTTCATTATCATCACATAGAAACATATTTTGGTGTCTCGATATGAAATGCATTGCCTAGCCGTATAATTTGAAGAACATAGATGATCTTTTTTAAAAAAAAATTGACTTTATTTCGGGAGTAATAAAATAAATATGTACAGTAATTTTACAATCATTTTTATCAAAGCTAACTTGTATTAAGTTCGATTACAGTAATCATGCTGCTATCAACACAAATTAATTGTATCATTGATTAGTCCTGCTGTGTAAGATGACACAATTGTGTGTACTTACATCGTTTACTGTTCTTTGAGCTTAATTTTCTTGATTATAATTATGAAAGTACTATTAGTGTATTAATTCTCGCAAAGAAATCACAAATTTTAGGACACTTTTAATGAGAGTACTTTTTATAAATAAATCATTTTACCTCTGTGATTTCAAATTGTATAAAATGTCATTCATTTTCACAACAATCTTATTGTGGATTTGATTTATATTTGTAGCAAACATGCTTACATTTCAAATAGTTAAGAACATTTCATAACTTATTAGCACTAATTTGTTTGAGTACATGTGACCTATATTTTAACCCGTTCAGAGTCACGCTAAAATGATAATTGAATGGGACATTGTGCTAAAAAATTAAAACCAACCCTACTAATTAATGGGTTTTAAAAATTTAAATTACTACTTTATTATTGATTAATTTAAAAACACCTGTTTAATTCAGACTGATTGATAAAAAATAGAATGTCAAACATGCTAAAACTAAGTCTGCCCCTTGGACCCCGGCCCATTTCAATCCAACGACGTTGAACAGTGTCTTGTGTTCCATGCATCTAGAGTCTCATCTGATGTCTTGGTGACGTCTACGTTCAACTCTGAGCTTGAAGAAAACCCGCTGCAGGAAACATGCAGTATGGAAAATAAGCGACAGGATACTATTAATGGTTTGTTTTCCAGCTTTTCGTTGCTCTGTTAAATTTTGATCTAAGCGAAAGACAGAGTCAATGCAAACTGCAGGATAGTCTTATGAGAGAACATAAATGGAGTTATTAGCTATTAGCGATAATAGTTTGACATAACTTTGTTTAACTGCTGTCTCAATAGTCCTTCCGCGTGATTTTGCAACAAAGGTATTTGTCAGCAGTTATTATGCTTCAGTCACACGTTGAAAAACACAATTCCATTACTTAGACTTAGCCTGGGTGCTTCTTTTCGCTGTGCCAACTCCTACAAACAGAACAATAAAAGTAGTGATGTCCAACAACTTCTCTCCACTAGAAATTGTTCAAGTAGTCCGCATTTCTTGCCATCAAACACCAGTAGAGTGTAATGTGTTCTTACACTTGCACACTGCTTCCCGCCTTTATAGGGTCGGTTGCAGTGTTTACAAACAATAACCTGAAGGTTCATATATCAAGTGAAAACAGGGAACTGGAAAGGTTGCTTGCTCACTGCAATATACAATTAGGTAGCAAACACTAAGCTTACAGTTTATTGCTTTATTACACAATTCCTTCTTATATTCCAGTCTCAGCTTACAGTTTCCTGCAATGGTATTTATTAGCCGATTAAACGCACAACATAATAATTACAGCATATCAAAACAGTGTTAAGTTATTAGTGCACAATGTATGAGCAGTTTAGCTCAAACATTTGTAGAAGTTATAATCTACTCACATAATACATCTTATTAAAACACAAGCATATCACATCAATAGCGAAAATGCATGAAATATTTCTAAGCCCATTTTCTCTCAAACAGACAGTTTAACTCACCATCAAGCAAAACCGGACTTCTTTTTTGCCACTCCAAATTCAAAGTGATCAGAGAAAATAATTTTCTACACCAAGTAAACTAATTTTATCACAGCCTATTGGTTGGTCTCGTTCTCATAAATCATAATCGAAAAATAACTGAAAAATAAAACTTCTCATTAGTTTGCATTACAGCAGCAATTCTAGAATATTCTTGCCTCGAGCGTTTACTTCAACTCGGACATTTTGAAAAATACCATCATAAAGAATGCCCAAGTTTGGGTAACTCTGACAATTTAACAATTTATATATATACATTTAATAATAGGGAGATGCAAATTTACTCCGCGTGTGTGTGTGTGTGTGTGTGTGTGTGTGTGTGTGTGTGTGTGTGTGTGTGTGTGTGTGTGTGTGTGTGCGCGCGTGCGTGTGTGCATGTGCATGTCTAAGTTAAACTCTTTAGCATATTATATGCACAACTCTTTTACAGTAGGAAAATTAATGAATCATTTTTCATTGTACGCTTGCCAGTAAGTGTATGTAAGAACCACGCGACTCTTTTAAATTTGCAAACCTCTACTGTATGTCACAGAGTTGATCAAGACAGAGCAGACTCACGTTTGCAATCTCGCCGTCCTTGACCGATTGTTTCATAAACCTATGCTCAATGCGGAAGATCCCATTCCTGACCTTGGTCGGGCCATGTTTCCAAATATTGACGAATTGCTTGTTCTGCACAGTAAGTAAACATCGTCTTCAGAGAGAGAGAGAGAAAGAGAGAGAGAGAGACAGAGATAGAGACAGAGAGAGACACAGAGAGGTGAAATTGTGATTATGTTTACTTCCTCTTCTACCTCTAATTACAATTGAAGTGGCTATTATCTTCACATGTTGCATTGATACAGACATTGCAACTGTTTGTTTCCGACTACGTTGAAGGAACAAAACGTAGTCTGAAACAAACTAGTTGCAGTTCACAGCTGTAGCATATCTTCTAAAGTAAATACTGACTTACGCAATGCGAAGCCTTACTTACGTTATGTCAGCTGTAGTAAATCTTCTAAAGTAAATACTGACTTACGCAATGCGAAGCCTTACTTACGTTATGTCAGCTGTAGCAAATCTTCTAAAGTAAATACTGACTTACGCAATGCGAAGCCTTACTTACGTTATGTCGGCATTCCATTCATGTTAACTACGTGATGTCTGCTTTCCTCTGCACTTACATCATTTTGTCTGTTTATCCTTTGCTTAAGTGTTTAATATCTGCTTTCCTCCGCACTGAAATAATTGTGTCTGTTTATCCTTTGCTTAAGTATTTAATATCTGCTTTCCTCTTAAGTAAATTGTATTTGTTTCCCTTTTGCCTAACTATTTGTTGCCTGATTTCCTCTATACTGAAGTAATTTGTCATTCCCTGTGCTTAACAATTTGTTATATGTTTTCCACTGTACTTAAGTAATTTGGTCTGTCTTCACTGGTGTAATATGTTATGAATGTTTTCCCCTGCGCTTCTTTATTTTGTTTGTCTCCCCTTTGCTTATCTATGTGATGATTTATCGTGCTACTTTACACATATAGTAAATTAGAACTTGCTGTTTTTTTTCCTTGTTTTCACAAAAAGAGTATTGTGCTTCTGCGATTGTGGTTGTGTGTTCTTGTAAAGTGTTTAATGTTTTAGCGATTGTGCTGTGTGTTCTTGTAAAGTGTTTAATGTTTTAGTGATTGTTCTGTGTGTTCTTGTAAAGTGTTTAATGTTTTAGTGATTGTGCTGTGTGTTCTTGTAAAGTGTTTAATGTTTTAGTGATTGTGCTGTGTGTTCTTGTAAAGTGTTTAATGTTTTAGTGATTGTGCTGTGTGTTCATGTGAAGTGTTTAATGTTTAAGGGATTGTGCTGTGTGTTCTTGTAAAGTGTTTAATGTTTTAGCGATTGTGGTGTGTGTTCTTGTAAAGTGTTTAATGTTTTAGCGATTGTGCTGTGTGTTCTTGTAAAGTGTTTAATGTTTTAGCGATTGTGCTATGTGTTCTTGTAAAGTGTTTAATGTTTTAGTGATTGTGCTGTGTGTTCTTGTAAAGTGTTTAATGTTTTAGTGATTTTGCTGTGTGTTCATGTAAAGTGTTTAATGTTTTAGTGATTGTGGTTGTGTGTTCATGTAAAGTGTTTAATGTTTTAGTGATTGTGGTTGTGTGTTCATGTAAAGTGTTTAATGTTTTAGTGATTGTGGTTGTGTGTTCATGTAAAGTGTTTAATGTTTTAGTGATTGTGCTGTGTGTTCATGTAAAGTGTTTAATGTTTTAGTGATTGTGGTTGTGTGTTCATGTAAAGTGTTTAATGTTTTAGTGATTGTGTTGTGTGTTCATGTAAAGTGTTTAATGTTTTAGTGATTGTGCTGTGTGTTCATGTAAAGTGTTTAATGTTTTAGTGATTGTGGTTGTGTGTTCATGTAAAGTGTTTAATGTTTTAGTGATTGTGCTTTGTGTTCATGTAAAGTGTTTAATGTTTTAGTGATTGTGCTGTGTGTTCATGTAAAGTGTTTAATGTTTTAGTGATTGTGCTGTGTGTTCATGTAAAGTGTTTAATGTTTTAGTGATTGTGCTGTGTGTTCTTGTAAAGTGTTTAATGTTTTAGTGATAGTGCTGTGTGTTCATGTAAGTGTTTAATGTTTTAGCGATTGTGGTTGTGTGTTCTTGTAAAGTGTTTAATGTTTCAGCGATTGTGGTTGTGTGTTCTTGTAAAGTGTTTAATGTTTTAGTGATTGTGGTTGTGTGTTCTTGTAAAGTGTTTAATGTTTCAGTGATTGTGGTGTGTGTTCATGTAAAGTGTTTAATGTTTCAGTGATTGTGCTGTGTGTTCATGTAAAGTGTTTAATGTTTCAGTGATTGTGCTGTGTGTTCATGTAAAGTGTTTAATGTTTCAGTGTCGCTGTGCAGGGAGTTGACTGACAGAAGGCACAACAACATGGCGTCTGACATTGGAGATGTTCTTCTTAACACGGTACGTAAAATAGGTGTCTGACGAAAGGTGTCGTTGGAAATACATTACTTCAAAGAAGATTTGCTTGTAATAAAATAGAACAATAAACAGGTGAAACGAAAAGTGAATCACATCATAATACGTAATATATGAAAATTACAGTATTTTTCCTCAGAATTAAAAATAAAAACTGAAAGTTATAGTTAAATATTACCTATAATTATTTACAGAAAATTCCACTATGGAAACCATGCAAAGATCTTCTTCTATGTCTTTATAAGACACAGAAAAGACAAACTGCCTTAAATCTAATTTAGTTAAAAGTTTAAATAAATGTGAAGACACAATGTGTAGGTGAATATTCGCGCCAGAAACAAATCAACCCTTAATATGTGTATTATTATTCCATTAACGAACACTGGCATTGTTTCTGACATCATCTAAATGTATGACTTTTAAGTGCTCGGAAATCTAGTTTGGAACCTTTATTTTTTATCTTTTTCAGTTTGATGGTAGTCATGGCGACCTTTTTCGCAAGGCGTGTTCCGAGTTCTGTCGGAATCAGTCTTTCGTGCTGAAGTGTCTTCGATATCATCGCCTACAAAATGCAAAACTATCACAATTTCTGAAGGTAAGTGATTATCTCCCTTCCACATTAGTCTTGAACTGAGCACTAATATTGTTTTCAGTATTTAGCATTATAACTTTAAATAGTTTTTGTAACGCAACTCCTAAAATACTTACTTGACTCAGTTAAACTAACTTTTTCTTTCAGAACGCCGAAACCAACCCATTGTGCAGAAAGCTAGAACTAAAGGACCTGATTTTATGTCAGGTTCAGCGCCTGATTAATTATCCAAAGCTGATCAAATGTCTGATGGAATACACACAGAGTAAGTGTTTACGTATAATCATAATGTATTGTGTTTTCTATTTATTTAATTTTTGGTTAAACAAATCCTCTTGATATTATGTTTAAACAATCTGTCATCAATATTTGACTTGCTTAAATCCCAATTCATTTTCTTCTTCTTTATTTTGCTTGCTCTTTGTATCCCTCACTCAGAACGCATAAACACTTTGTTTGGTGACTTTTTGAGTGCTTTTAACCTTTTTCTCAATTGTTAGTCTACTAATTCTGCTATCGCTATTAGTACTCTTCAAACCTACTATTATTTTGCGTTTCTGTAATGAACACTACAACTACCTTTACCAGTAGTCCTATTTTTCCACTTAGCTGAATTTGTTGAAGAATGGCAGGGTGTTTATACACAAACTCCATGAGCTACTTTACGTAAGTTATAAACTTGACCTAACTTTAAAACCGTTTCATTGAGGAGTTCTCTCTTGCATTATGATGTGAAGCTCGATTGATTTCGCACTCTACGATATGTGAATTTCGTATAATGAAAATTTAAAATGATTATAATTATTGTCTTTGTGTGCATGTCTGAACATAAAATACTCTGTACCTGCAAAAATGTCATGAAATTATGAATGCATTCTGTTAGTATTGTTATTCCATGAATTTAAAACGTTTACGTGGTGATTATGACTTTATTCCTAACATTTTCTACTTCCTTGTAAACGATTTTAGACAGTTTATTCAGTTCTGTAGAAGCCGTGGTAGTCGTCGTATTATAGCAGTTGTTTTTGTATTACTTTTGCTAACGATGTTATTTTATCATCATCTTCAACATTATTATGAGTAGTAATAATGTATTATTAGTCTTGTTACCGGAATGTAGATAAGCAACATTATTATGAGTAAAGTAATAATGCATTATTAGTCTTGTTACCGGAATGTAGATAAGCAACAAGTATACACCACTATCTTAATTTTCACCATAGTAAATTACATTTCTAACTGTCTTTGTTTCTGTTCTTTGTTTCTGTGTTTATTTATTTGTCCCTGTGTTTGTTTGTTTGTTTGTTTGTTTGTTTTCTTTCTTTCTTTCTTTCTTTCTGCATTTCTTTCATTCATTCTTTCATGCAATTCTTTCTTTCTCATTTTAAACGCCAATTGTTTTATGCTTTTATGGAAATTTTTACGACTTTATGCATTAATTGTATTCACCTTCGACACGCATTTTTCTAAAACACCCCTATACATTTCGGAGTTTAGATGAAGACATGTAGTGATGGATTTAAATTATGTCCGGATCACATATTTTGCGTGCAGGTGGTACAGAGGAATACACTCGCTTAAGCCGAGCACTTGAGTGCAGTAGAAATAACCTTGCTTATGTGAACCAAACAACTGCGGATTGTGAGAATCATCGCAAGCTGTCTGAAATGCAGAAACGCCTGGATATAGAAACACGGTCCTTTGAAACGTTTAGTGGTGCCAATGTGATGGAATTAAAGGTTATCATTGTTTTGTCGTTTTATCTCTATTGTTAACTAATATAGTTTAAGAACTAAATTTCAGATTATTCGTAAACGACACGTTGTTTTGTACGATTGCTGTCCTCTGAGGGAGTTAAGAAATGATCTGTGTACCAATTAGTGCACAAAGCTCTTGTTCTTGCAATGCTATAGTAAGAAAGTGGCGTTCAACCAAACACTTTACCTTAAATCTGTAATGTCCACACCAATAAGGAATAGAAACAGGTGCATACTTCAATTCCTATTTTCTTTTTAATTTTATGTTGGCTCTCGCAATTGATTTCTAGTAACAAATATGTATGCATTAAACACACGAACACATGCACACAGACAGACACTCACACTCACAAACACAAACTATTTGTTTAAAGACCCTGTCTCAGCATGATGATTTAAAAATTGTTAATTTTAATGTTACATTAATGCTGATGACAAACTTGTTGCCAGACTCATCCTTCAATCTTCTCAAATTAATTCTGTTTGGTTTACATATTAATTATAGTGATAGATGACTATGTGTAATATTGTGTGAATTGATCATCAACACAAAACTGAAGTGTCAAAACTGAAACACCGAACCTGCTCTGAAACAATAACAGCTATTTCCATTTGTGATGAACCTACAATTCGCCAATCCATATGTAGTGGCAACAGACAATACGTGTCCTACTACAATATGACTTCATCTCGTATTTTTACAATGAAACTAAAAATAGTCTAAACC
This sequence comes from Sinotaia quadrata, assembly GCA_028829895.1. Lineage (NCBI taxonomy): Eukaryota > Metazoa > Mollusca > Gastropoda > Architaenioglossa > Viviparidae > Sinotaia > Sinotaia quadrata. The sequence goes on from CM054179.1 coordinate 137,278,817, forward strand.
ACTCACATGCGTGTTACAATTAGAATACAAATATATCAGCAGGGACATGTGAGTTAAATTGTTACAAATGTGCACGTGCATTTTACAGTCATCGATATATTTACTTCAGTGTAGATAAAATAACATCCCCAACATCATTACACATCTCAGTAAATTATTACAATTACATAACACAAACTAATTTGATTTCACTGTATTCTCAGGTCACAACATCAGGAGAAAATAGAAACAATTCATATCAATCACAATAAAAAAAATGGAGGATCATGCTACAACATTGTTAATAAAATACAGTTAATAAGTATTAAGAAATCAATATGTTCGGCAGGTTTATCTTTGATTCAAATAAATGTGGCCTCTGTAAATTAAGGCAAAGTTTTCATCATGAACAAATTCACAATTTGATTCTCTCACTAGGTATGTGAATCCATAAATCAGCAGTGGGAAAACACCATTCACCAAGGTTATCAAGTGTCATGCTTGAACAAAAACCCCATCACTACAACCACTCAAACATAGTTCATAATCCGCTTATAGTGACTGACATCCCTTTTAACATGCCTATGACCTCTGACAATTTAACAATTTATATAACAATTCATTATAATATAAGGAAAGGCAAATTTACTCAAACACAATTTGTCTTTGTTGTTGTTGAAGAGAGAAAACGTTTACTATGCCTGCATTTCAACTAAGTGATAGAGACGAGTGGTGTCTGAATTAGTAATAACGTAAATTAAGATTTTCTTCACTTGTAATTAGTTGTGGACGATTAATTAAATACTACTAGTACTACTACTACTAAAAATAATAATAACAACAACAACAACAACAAAGACCAATACATGTCATGGGTGGCATGTTGCATTATCTCGGGAATTCAAATAATTTGAAAATAATTATTTTTGGCAATTGTAAATTAATTTTCAACTTAATTAATCCTGCATCTAAATAAATGCGTTCATAGAAATATAGGCTATTCCACATATAGTACAACTGGAATAGCTACACTTAGATGTTTGTTAAGTAGCTCTAATCAGTAATATTAAAATTAAAAACTATTTTCCCTTCTCTAGAAATTAGACTTAACAGAACACACACTCGTGCACGAAGGAGTACTAACATGGCGACTTCGACCAAATCAAACCGTCAACGTTCACGCCATCTTGCTTGAGGACATGCTTGTCCTGCTACAGCGCGTCGACGACCGATTGGTGTTAAAGTACCACATGACGATAAAAGTAACGGGTGGGACTAAGTGCAAGTGTACTTGTAGCCCCATCCTGAAAGCTCGCAATCTCTTGGCTCGAAGTGTGGCGACAGGTAATGTATCACTTTATGCCTGGTAGTATTCATTTCTAGTTTGTGTTACTCGAAGTGTGGCGACAGGTAGTGTATCACTTTATGTCTGGTAGTATTCACTTCTAGTTTGTGTTACTCGAAGTGTGGCGACAGGTAATGTATCACCTTATGATGGTAGTATTCACTTATTCAGTTTGTGTTACTCGAAGTGTGGCGACAGGTAGTGTATCACTTTATGCCTGGTAGTATTCACTTCTAGTTTGTGTTACTCGAATTGTGAGCGCTATGTGTGCGAACACTTTAACGAATGCCCGATTATGCACGTTTTGTAGTTGTTTATTTTGTTTACTTGGCTGGTTTTGAAATGTGCACTTACCGTAAGTCCATGAGGACTTTTCATGTCCATTTATTTTCAATTTACACTTAATAAATGTGTACGACTAAAGATGCAGTTCTAAGAAATAAATTTATTATTCTATGAAATGGAACATTTGTGCAGTATTTTGATGATGTATATGAATTATATTTCACTGCAAATACTAGTCTTATCATATATGTTAAGAATATCGAAATATTATTAAATTAGTATTATCGAAGTAAGTAAATTGTCGAATCGAATCTTTGTTAACTAGTGAATAAATTGTTTCTATCCTACGAAATGAATGCCAATGTAACACATGAACTGAAGTAAGAAATACAGAAATAAAGTAGTGTGTGTTTTACGTGCCTATCCTACGAAATGAATGCCAATGTAACACATGAACTGAAGTAAGAAATACAGAAATAAAGTAGTTTATACTATAGGTTTAAACGCGCATTGACATTGTTTTGATGGGGTTGTTAATAAGTAACAAACTATCATCGCAAAGTTTCGAATTGAAAACTATGAAAATCACATACATACAGTAAGTTCATTCATATTTTCCTTTAATAAGCTTTATTTTTATATTTATCTCATGTCATGCGCACATTACAGATGTTCTTGGGCCATTTATTAGACTCACTCAGTTTGCACTACTTACCTACTTAATTACTAATCTCAAAAGAATGGCCGCCATGTCATTTATCACTCAATGCCTGAATTGCTAATGTTTTTCTTTTCTGTTTCTAAAGAGACCAAGGCATTTTTTGTCATTGATTCGACCGATTACATTGCCAGTATTCACGAGCTTGTTGCCCAGAATGAAGAAGATATGAACATGTAAGACACCATCTTAATATCTTAATAATTACCTCTACAAACGTATACAATATTATATATAACGTGAAGAAGATATGAACACGTAAGACACCATCGTACTATCAAGAAATAATTACCTTTACAAACGTATACAATATTCTATATAACGTGAAGAAGATATGAACACGTAAGACACCATCTTACTATCAATAAATAATTACCTTTACAAACGTATACAATATTCTATATAACGTGAAGAAGATATGAACACGTAAGACACCATCTTACTATCAATAAATAATTACCTTTACAAACGTATACAATATTCTATATAACGTGAAGAAGATATGAACACGTAAGACACCATCTTACTATCAATAAATAATTACCTTTACAAATCTATACAATATTATATATATAATGAAGAAGATATCAACACATAAGACATCATCAAGAAATATTACTATTGCAAACTAAATGGTAATTCGAGCACAAATGCTACTTCGTTAATGAATTGATGATGATGATGATGATGATGATGATGATGATGATGATGATGATGAAAACTTGTTACATAATGAGAAGACAAATCCGATTTTTAATCTGTATTTAGCGAGCACCCACCATCACACTTTCTTCCCCAATATAGATTATCAATATCAGTATGCATAAGAAGGTCAATAAATTAAATAAAAAATATGAAATGAACAATCAATTATATGTAAGACAATTACAATGAAATAAATAAATTGACATCGATCTTCCATAAACTCACATTTTGGATAACTATTATCTACTCAATATTTCTCTACATATATAAAATTATAAAATTACAATTCAACAAGAGACATTATAAATCGCAGGTTAGTCCTATCAGAGAATAGAAATTGAGATATTAGAGGTAATTTATTGAAATATTTCACACAACCTGGATTAAGCATTCTTTTGACAGTCCATCATTTGCCTTTGCAACAATGTCAAAATATATCCATGACATTGCATGTTTCTGCATCGTGTGAAATAAAAGACCTATGCAATGCTTCATCTCAACCAATCTGGTTCTCTCTCCACCATGTCAGTGTTTTGAGCACAACACAATCACAATGGTTCTGTACTTCACTGTACTGATGTACTTAACATTCCTTGCTTTTATACATCAAAATACGGGTGTAACATATTCCCTTACACTAACACACTCCACAACATATGCTCCTACATTCCCCATTATCAAACCAAAAGAGGCAAATGCATAGAGGGTAACTGTAACCTTGAGACTTGAAGCTTGAAACTCGTCACTCAAGACTTCAACTCCACTCCATGGTTGAAATTCAAGACCAAAATTGAAGAAGGCACTTGCTCACTGCAACATATAATTAAAGAGCAAGCCTAAGTTTCCCATTTATCCCAATGTAACTTAATGTCAGAGTATTAAATATAAAGTGAAAATTCAATCAAAACAAATGATGCCCATTTCAACGGCTATACATTTTTTCATTGGAATTCTACGATATGCGTGTTCTATCTATAGATTCATAATTCTATAAATATTTAATGGGCTATCTGCTAATTCCCTTTGATACTATTCATGGTATATATCTATAAAAAAAAGCTTTCACGTTACATTTGAACTTATTTTACTTATAATGTATTACATCATTATATTATATTGTTTGCTAATCTCTTCAATGTATGTGTTGATGTGATCTTGTAAACGAGCATATTTTTATTTTGTTGTTCTTTTCTTTTCATTTGTGGTGTAACCTTTTGCCCTACGAATAGTTTCTTGTCAGATTTAATAAGCAAGAGCGAAGAAACAAATTGTGTTGATTATTTTACATGGAATGCAAAGAACACGACAATAATTTAAATGTATGCAAAGTATGAAATATTGTTATTACTACAGATGGTGTAGATTGATTAACGAAAGGTCAGATAAATCAGCAAGTGTCAACAAAAAGAGCAAGCAAGAGAATTGTAAAGAGGACAGTCTTCAAGGAAGGACACTTGAACAATATTCTTGTGCATACAAACTAAGGTGAGATTCAATAATTTAGTAGTAGTAGTAGAAATAGTAGTAGTAGTAGTAATAGAAGTAGTAGTAGTAGTAGTAGTAGTAGTAGTAGTAGTAGTAGTAGTAGTAGTAGTAGTAGTAGTAGTAGTAGTAGTAGTAGTAGTAGTAGTGCTGTTGTTCTTTGGGTGTTATTGCTGCTGTAGTTCTTATCGTTATTATTAATGTATATTTCTCTTCACCAATATTTATTGTTCTATTATTATTTTAAGCTTTTTGGTTTTTGAAGAAATGATTCTTTTTATTTAAAGAAGAAATATGATTTCAAGAATTAAAAACATAATTTTAAGCATATAATGTTTTGATTGAATAATGTTTCTACATGTTTTGTTTACAATTACTCCTCAATATTTCTTTTGTCGTATTCCTGTCTCGAGTTGCATCTCTACATTAGAATAGAAAAATCACTTTATTTGTTTGTTTTCCAGCACTTCCCAACATTTCGTATGGGATTATAACTAGGCTGTAATATCTCATTGCAGCATGTCAGACTCAGAAAATCCTCCAGACAGCAAAACAATGGTTGAGCTAAAGAAAGAGACTCCTCCCCTTATCGCTAACTGTCAGCAACATGAGAATCACGTTGAAGAGAAAGTATTTCCTGGAACATTTCGTAAAATTGGTAAAATCGTATTAATATTAATAATGGTGTGTTCCTTATTATTATCACTTATAAATAGTCGTGTGTTCCTTATTATTATCACTTGTAAATGATGATGTTATGTACTGTTATCACTTGTACATAATGTGGTATTTCTTACTTTGAACATTTGTAAAATAATGGGATATTCATTACTATTATCACTTATAAAATAAGGGTGTGTTCCTTACTATTATCACTTGTAAATAATGGTATGTTCCTTACTAGTATTACGTTATATACTCGCTTTCTAATTTCGCTGCAATGCTCTTGATACATCTTTAAACGCTTTATTTATTTAGGCAGCAAATTAATAATATTGCAGTGAAAAGGTACTTTAGTCTTTATTACTATATTTGGTCAGAAAATTATTTCGTCCAATTGAAGTGAAGACTAGAATGTATATTACATCAAAGTTTTTACACTGAAGAAACCTTTGAAATAATTTTGCATGCCTCAGGGAACCCTTGCAAATTATTTACGATATCTTGCGACACCACATAGAACTCTTCAACGTAGAGCTGTGTTGAGAAAACCATGAGTTCGAGGTTTAAAATCCCAACTTAATAATTGCATCCATTCATGCTTCCCACCATCACCACAAACCCTAAGAATCACCCCATAAACATAATGTTTTCCGTGCCATGATGATGCTGGAAAATATATATTTGAGGATTAGCGTTAAAACTATTTCGTCTCACTTCATAAAGAACATATTTCACTAGGTATTCTGATTTTTTTTAATCGATTATTCTCTGGTCTTCCTTAAATCAAGTCTACCATAGCCCGAGAACTAACTGTATTCTATCCATTTTACTTACTCATAAATCTAAATATTTAGACACAAAGACCATATGATTACATAAGATGAGAAAGTAAGCCTAGGAAATGTAACATCGAAATACGAACATAACTTTAATAAAAGAGAAACAAATGCACCGACCAATATCATGCCCAAGGCATATATTTTGTTTCTCCTTCAATTTTGCCAAGGGTATTGTTAATTGTTTTAAGATTTAATTTACATAAACTATAATTGAACTGTAATGTTATAGGTATAATTATCTATCATAATACACCGAGTGAATGAGCAACCATATTAAAATAATTTTTAAAAACTATTTTCTTAATGTTATTTGTAATCAAACATTGTAGACCAACAGACATCTGGGCAAATGAGAAGTTTGGATTTAGAGAAATAAGTAAATAGTTCATTTTATATCGTCAAGAATGATGCTGTGTTTGAAATCATGTGGTTATCTGAAATAGAAAAGAATTCTTAATAGAAAAGAAACGTGTTTTAATGGAAAGATCTTTGCTAACAAAATGTTATTTTGCTATTTTTAACAGACACAAATATACCTTTGGAAACATCCAACAGATACGGGACTTCTACACCCAGAAATCCCGACGCTAAAGAAAACCCAGTTGTTCCTTCCAGACGTGAGCTTCAACTAATATCATGTACTCAAAGCACTCTACCCAATAGTCAGAACACTGTTGCTACTTTGCAAACCCAACCAATAGACAAAACATCATTTGCACTCCCAAGTCCCGTGACTTTGAAGAAAGATGTCTTTAATGAACATATGGAGAAAAATCCTCTCCAATCCAATACCAATGGAGTCAGGTCTGAGTTTTCCGTGACAGATCCAGCTTCTTCCCTTACAGAGTTTTCATGGACCACTACCGATGAAAATACTAACGTAAAGGTAGATTTGATGAGGTCAACAAATTCAATGTCTGCAACTACGACTTTGAATAAAAGAGGGTGTGACGAAATCGCTGCTAACAAACAATTGATCCCTGCAGAGGTGATGCGTTTATCAGAACCAGTTAAAGAGAATCAGCCAGTTGACTCTTCTAAGAATGACTTGCATAGGCAGAGCGACTGTCATATATCAACTGATGGTGGTAGACGCGATCTTGATTGGATAAATGATGAAAAGGTCAATGAGTGCTTACAGCCCAAAGAGTGTAATGATAGAGTCAAGCATACAGACAGGAGCTCTCAACTACATTTGCGTGTCGATATATATTCGTGGTTATAATATATAAGCATGATACACACATCAGGTAACTGCACAACATTTTGAATACTATTTTGTGTATTAACTTTAACTCAGTATTCCATAATAACTCTGAAGTAATTGGAACTCTCGGCATGGCGAATAATTCTTGAGGAAAAGGAATTTGACATTTCTAATTGTTCATCATGGATGGAGGTTTTAATTCACAATTTGTGGTGTTATAAAAAAGTATGCATTGACTGATACTCTTTGATTCATTGTGTCCTTCTTTCCTGATTTACTTAGTATGCATTTAGCTTTGTTCTTTGATTAGTTCGTTTACAGGCGGTTACAATTTATCGTGTGTACAATTTCAATAAATTATTTTTTCTTACTTCGTTCTAATTACATTTTAACTAAATACACACGAATTATATTTTGTATATACAGTTATCTTAAACACGCGTATACACATTCATACACATTTGCACACGTCGAAATGCGTCAATTGCTAGCATATTTGTTTTTAATAATCTAGCAGTGAATTTTTATTGGGGTACGGTGAAGTAGAATGTGCCCATTAAATGTTATCTTCGCTAAAGAGGTTGTGCATTTAACGGCTTATTATAAAACCGTATTCCACGAAGCAATTACTTATAGTTAATACTATTTTTTTCGTTCAGAATTTTGAAATGATCTCATGTGTCTGTTTAGGACGAAGTGTATTTTGTTGAATGATCTCATGACCTCTCTGGGATGAAATATACTTTTGTTGAATTGTTCAGTACATATCAATATGTTTATAATTGGGTACACGATTTGTTGTATATTTTATTCGTGTTTGTGATTTTTTAAAATTTTGTTATCGTGCTACAGTTCTCTAAGACCATGACTAGAAATGTTTGCCATTGTTTATTGATTATTTATTTTTCCTACAATAATGTCGACAAAGATGCTTACAATTTTCACTCGACATCTCTCTGCGCAGGTCTTGAAAACCATACCCCGACTTCTCTCTTTACAGATCATTGAAACTCTATCCTGAAGTACCTCTTTTCAGGTTATTGAAACTATACCTGGATTCTTTTCACAGGTCTTTGAAACTGTACCATGACGCCTCTCTTTAAAGGTCTTTGAAGCTGTACCCTTACGCCTCTCTTTACAGGTATTTGAAGCTGTACCCTGACGCCTCTCTTTACGGGTCTTTGAAACTGTACCCTGACGTCTCTCTTCACATGTCTTTGAAGCTGTACCCTGACGCTCTCTTTACAGTCTTTGAAACGGTACCCTGACGTCTCTCTTTACAGGTCTTTGAAACTGTACCCTGACGCTCTCTTTACAGGTCTTTGAAGCGGTACCCTGACGCTCTCTTTACATGTCTTTGAAACTGTACCCTGACGCTCTCTTTACAGGTCTTTGAAACGGTACCCTGACGCCTCTCTTTACAGGTCTTTGAAACGGTACCCTGACGCTCTCTTTACAGGTCTTTGAAACGGTACCCTGCGCCTCTCTTTACAGGTCTTTGAAACGGTACCCTGACGCTCTCTTTACAGGTCTTTTAAACTGTACCCTGACGCCTCTCTTTACAGGTCTTTGAAACGGTACCCTGACGCTCTCTTTACAGGTCTTTGAAACGGTACCCTGACGCTCTCTTTACAGGTCTTTGAAACGGTACCCTGACTCCTCAATTCACATTGTGCTTTAGAGACCGATGTGCATATATAAATTATTATAATTTAACGTCATTACGTTCATTATATCATGTTATGCAATATTTGTTAATTTTCGATCACTGAATAAGGAATGCTTTTTTTTTTATATAAATGTTAGTGAAAATTGTAGCTTAAAGGATGCATTCTTTATGTCATATACTTTGTTCATGTTACCTTTATAATTTTTAAAAAGAAATTAACTTGTTTCGTCCCTTGTTAGAGACACTATGTAAATCATAACTTCAAAAATGCCAATACCTTTCAAAATATATAATTACAATTTGTCATTAGCAGAATTGACTGTAGTAATTGCTGAAGAATGTGCTGTATTTCATTAAGCATTTAGAAAGGTTTGATTTAAATAGTACATAAATGGCAGTATTAATAAATGTTATACATATTTATTTATTGTTGAATGGTGTATGTGTGTGTTAAATAATACAGTAATTATTGTGAGTAATGTTTGGATGAAAAGAATCGGCTATCTTTGCAGAGCTAGGAAGACAAGATACATCCGTTGATCGAAAATTCCCAATGTCCGCATAACACCAATATGTGTTTGGCTAATATTACACTGAGATGAACAAAATATTCTCAAGCATAAATGGGAACTTTATTGTTGTTAGCGACGTATATAAAATGTTTATTTCCACAAATGAAATGCACTGGTAATCATACATCATCTGACTAAACGCAGTGTGAACAAATAGTCGGAGAGAGCTCTCTACACAAGAAACGTATACAAAATGTTCTTTCGTATTTTCTGCATAATATTACTCTAGGCATGAGCAAGATATCCTCTTAAAAGATAGCAATATTGTCCAGGCTGATTACACTGTTTGTGTAAAGAATGTGTGCCATTGTTGAGAGCCGAATTCGATTCATCATCGCATATCTCTTCCGAATTGCTTCTTTCTTCATGCTGACTTTCAAAATCATTTTCTTTCTTTGTCTGCTTTCCGCATGGGGTATGCTTCAAGTACTCTTTGGGAGTTATAGTGACAAATATCTAGCATAAAACAGGTAATACTTTGGCAATGCATACTTTGTGGAGTATTCCATTGACAAGGTCCCATACGTATCTATAAACTAATATTTGACGTGGGAAGTTTATGAATTTTAAGGTAGAACATACATTTTCAAAGATAAAATGTTAAAGCGTATACTTATGTTCAGAATGTGTTAGATATGCATTTTTACAATGTGTATTTATTAATGAATAAATAGACTTTATCTGGTGACACATGTATACTATATTTTGTGTAAAAACATACTTAATTTGCTAGTGTTTTACTTTGCTAGAAAGTACAGTTATATTCAAGTAACTAAAATACTTTTTTGCAATGGTTTTGTTTTTAAAACAAATAAAGTATAATGAGAATATCATTCTATTGGGAAATATAATCAAGACACCCCAGAAGACTGCGGCATTGTTAGAATATGATGGATGGTGGAAATATGTAGGCCACAAAAATGGATATCTACATGTAGATATACCCTTTTAGTGATCATAATTTAATGTAGAATGAATCTTTAAGAAACGTGGTACTCTGAATATGAAACGTATCCAAATGTGTTAAGTTGTTCTAATTGTTGCCGAGGTATCATATAATAAACAATTTCAAAGTTCCTTTGGTATACCTTGTTTGGTCTTCACGAGTCTGTATGTGTTTTCCATCAAGAGACTGTTCGTCAGTGTCATGATGTGTTCTCCAACGAGTTCGTCTACCAGTCCGGACTCAGTCACATTCACGTCTGATACAAAACCCAGTAAAATGGTTTTCAAGAAGCGCTTCACATCCGTGCTGGTTTCTTCATTGAAAAAAGTGATATTTTACATGCTGTTATACTCACGTGCTAACACGGTCAATTAATCATAATTGTGCTACATGCATTTAATATACGAACAGTAATAAATACATACTACCACACATATGAATTAGACATCTGTGCAAAGGAGTAATCGCATTCATTATTTAATCATATGTACTAAATATATTAAAGCGCACTACTAATTAAAGTAGGCCTACATTAATATTTACTACAGATAGTATAGTAGACGAGATCAAGCGATAATGATGCGTTATAATCAATTTTATATTAAATGCATTGAACTGGAAATGATAAACACTAAGGTAGCGAGTAATGAATTTGGGTTAATAGATCACTGAAACAATGACATTAATGAGTGTATGTGGGCTTGTGGATAAATCACAGAGAATAATATTAGTTTGTTAAATCACTAACTTATTTTGATTAGATCTGCGCAGTCCATAGAAAGTGTTACGTGAAGAGGCCGTAATGACAACAGAGGAACATCAAAATTAGGTTTTCTCCTTCTCATAGTGTTACAGAGTATGAGGGGAAAAAATTGAAATTGTATTGTAATACAAATAATACAACGAAATAGAAAACTATTTTAAAATATACCAATTGCATAGGTGTCAGTGTTTTATATATGTCTTTAATAGAAATGGTTTTGAAGCTTATTTTGTTTAGTCAATGGCAAATGAGAAACACGCGAAATAAGTCTGCTAAAATATAAACAAACAGTAAAATTATGTTACGCTTTTTATGAACGCAACACATTTTGCTAGATATGTTTTGCAATATTTGTTCACATTAAAACATTTTTGTTGTGCTTTAACGTGACGCCGATTGGTGTGTGTGTGTGTGTGTGTGTGTGTGTGTGTGTGTGTGTGTGTGTGTGTGTGTGTAAATTAGCTTTGCAAAGCTGTGCTTTAACGTGACGCCAATTGGTGTGTGTGTAAATTAGCTTTACAAAGTTGTACATGATGAAAATACCGAAATACCGAATCGAGTAGGACGCAGCCTATCGATATTTCTGAAACGATCCTACTACAGGTTTTGTCATCTTTTTTATTTCCAAGAAGATAGAGAGCCGATCCAGTTGTAGAACGAGAGTGAAGTCTTACTAACTATGGTAGACATAGTGTTTCTTTTATTTGGACCAGCTCAGTAGAGGAATAATACATATGCATTCTTTTTTAAAATATTCAAGTTGCAGGTTTATAAAAGCTGATGATCTTTTGTTGGTTTATGGCATCATTTTTTTTGCGACAGTGGAGATTTGACATGCATAATTTGATACACGCATATTTATTTACTGTGTTGTTTTATGTGTTATCTTACAAATTATTGTGTTGCTGTCGTATTTATAAACATGAAGCATATCATAGTCAACGCAACTTATGTCAGTCTTCCAAATACAATGAACTCTACAACTCAGGAAAATAATATATAACTTGTTGATGTCAACCAAACCAGTTTCAAGTGGAACAGTATATTTTCTGACATGGACTCATATCTGTTCATACCACTTTCATCCAAATGTGATAGACTGAAAGTTACTCTGTTAACACAAGTTCTATATTCTAATCACTTTGATTTTGACCTTGTTCAGTCATAAAGGCTATCGTTAGCGTATGGTAAGTTAATTGACTGAAAAGGAAAGAATGAACTTAAATATATTTCGTACATGTTTTCTATCGATCTATGATTTGAATTGGAGAGTGGTTTATGTAATTGAACGATTGTTACTTTCTACATTATACTTGTTAGTTTTGATCAATGCTCTATTTATTATGCTACATGTGTATCGGGCTAACGGATATTAATGCAGGATTTGTAAGTTGAGAATGTGTGTAAAAGAGAAAGGGGTTTAGAGAAGAAATATGCCTGAATCTTAGCGCTGCCTATAATTTGACCGTTTGCAGAAAGGAGAATGCCTGAATCTTAGCGCTGCCTATAATTTGACTGTTTGCAGAAAGAAAAATGCCTGAATCTTAGCGCTGCCTATAATTTGACCGTTTGCAGAAAGAAAAATGCCGTTTGTTATTTTGTAAACTTGTATCCGCTTCAGTAAGTTGATTCCTGTGAATTCCATTTGAGAGCAAATATGATGAAAATTGGGGTTTGAGTTTGGTCTCGAGAATTCTTGAAGACTTTTTCTTAAATTTCCTCGTGGTATGCATAGCGCACACACATTTTCAATAATACTCCATGTGATAGGCTTTGATAGAGCATACGAAATTCCGGACAGTGTGCTTCGTAAGTGCATTGAAGATTCTGGAACAGATTTGTAATGTGCCTAGAAAGGGTACGTTGGACCATCATCTAATAAGAATGAGATTTGTTGCAAACCGTGTGATTGTGAACATGCACTAGAGACAACTGTCGTGTGTGTGTGTGTGTGTGTGTGTGTGTGTGTGCATGTGTATGTGCGCATGTGTGTGTGTGTGTGTGTGTGTGTGTGTGTGTGTGTGTGTGTGTGTGTGTGTGTGTGTGTGTGTGTGTGTGTGTGTGTGCTAGGATAAACTAAATGAGGGTTAACGCTTGATCAGACATATTTGTGTAGTGATGTAAATATCAACGCTCTTTTAATTATGTTCATATGTCGTATATTTGATTGTTGATTTAATAAATTCATTGTTAAATTTATTAACCTTCTTGCATACATATTAAAACCGTGTTGGAGTAATAGTGGGTTGATGGGGGCTCATTAAACACAAAATAAAAATCGGATTTGTATTACTCATTTAGTAAGACGTTTTCACCTGCATAAACATTATGTGACAGTAAAGGGTGTAAAGGGTAGAATGTTATGACACCTTATAATCCGCAAAGTGAGAGACATATTGGTCTTGTGAGAATTATTAATAACTATAAATTAAAATTCTCGATCACTTGTAATTAATGACTAAATAATAATCAAAACGAGTGAAGGCTGCCCAGATGTGTCACAAATACATTGAATATTATTATTTTTCAAATGTTATTACAAATGTCGACATTTTAAGCAAAATACACGTACGTAGTATAACATCTATGCATCAGTGCACATATAAACATTGTATATTACATTCTAACGATGTGCTAACTAGAAGCATTCATTCTTTTCTTCTCACCATGGAGATACTACAAATAATATTCCCACTTTAACCACACTTACAACTGAAACCTTTAACAATATCACAACTCTTTACTAACGCATTATTTAGATAAAGTACAAAATAAAATAACCATATCCGTGTGCTATATTAAAACCATTCGCAAATGAATAAATCATAAAATGCACAAAAATAATATAAACTATCATAAATAAATATAAACTACTTCCTACCTGAATATATAAACGACTACTAATATTAACAAATGCACAAAACAGTAAATAATGATTACAGTGTGTACACTAGCACAACAAAATACACAGCATAAAACACATTTCCTGCGAGGCCTAACAAAAGCCAGACGACCATGCTGAACTAATTTGTCGCTATAGCAATGAACGTGAAACAAAGCAATAAGTTCAGTATGCATCGCGGTAGCCTACCACAGTAAGTTATTCTTCAATTTTTTTTGGTTCTTAGGCGAACATGTAATAAAGAGCTATTAATAAAGTTGGTCTATAAACTTCAGAATCAACTTCCTTTAAAAGTATTAGTCTCATTTATTTTGCTAATAATTTTAAAAGCACAGAACAGTTGTTCACAGTTTATGGTTTGACGTGACAAATCCATGTGACATAACTTTAGCCAGTGACGAGGTAATATGGGGATGAACTTTTACAGGACAAATACAAATTAGCCCTTGAAAGCGTAGGAAAATTGTGAACTAAATCCGGGATGCCTCTATGCAAATATGCTCTTACATATCTGAGAAAAAATGTCTTCGTTTAGCTTCCTGGATTTTTGGGGGGAATTAACAACAATAGGAGTGTGTCGAGTTTATTCACGATCTCTAGAAATGGCCTTGGAAAAGTCTCAGATTCGAACTGATTTCGAGACAAGGTGAGGGTCAGCAATGTCTGGCGAACGTCATCAGTGTGACTCTTGAGTAGGTCGAGCAGGCTATGTCTGACTAGTTGCAAGTGTGGACGCATATGTGGCAGAGTACCAATATTCATGCTGCAGTACACAAAGGCTCTGTGCAGCACAAGTAGATAAGAATAGGCCTTGCATACACACGTGCACAGCTCGTCAAGTTGGATCTGCAGCGGTGCCAGAATGGAAGATTTCGCCTGATTTTGCCTCATTGCTTCGAGATTCATGAAATTTGCTGAATAAAATTAAAGACAGAAAATATATTGAAATACATTTGCATTTACCTGAAATGCATGTTTCATTTTCATAGGGACATAATCAACGAGCATAAACCATCAATATGCATTTATTTTTACTGATATCTAAAGACAATATATCCCAAAACAAACATGATATTGCAGCAGCTGATACGTAATGATTGGACGTTTATTATAATTTTTATATGCTTTCTACTGTTTTTATATTATTCACATTCCAGACTGTCGCTTTTGATTGATTCAACTACGATGGTGTTCCAGGCTTTTAACCCCCTAAACACTCAGAGATACAGCAAAACATATTCCTGTCTTGAGCAAGCTCATGCAACTGTTCTCGTCGATGTAAAACTGGGTACACAACACTTCAGTATATTTTGATTGAAGGGCTTTGTACTGAAGGGTAAAGTCCATACATATACAGGACGACACTCTGACTATGGTTAATTTATAATGTATTATATCAAGCAAAAATCACTTTCAGAAGTGAAGTGTGTGATTCAATAATTAGATAAATTATAATTGAGGATGCGATCCTAAATATACCAATAATATCGAAAGTTAAATGTAATTCGAACCAAAATACTTGAGATCAGTATAATAATAATAAACATAGTTATCAAACTATATATCTATCTATCTATCTATCTGACTATCCATTC
>CM054179.1:137296986-137306986 GCA_028829895.1 Sinotaia quadrata
ATGTCCGTGGGTGTGATCGCATTCGATAATTAACGCAATAAATGTTAACATTTCATAATAATGATATCGTGCTTGTAAATTGTTTCTGTCCGTGTAAACAACTCTCAAAATGTTGGTAAGGAGCATCTCCTGACATATGTGTAATTTCTCTGAAGCGAATTATCACGATTTAAATATTTAAATATCCCGGATTAATTATAACCGTACCATGATCCTTTTATTGCTATGATGAGTACATATTATACTGAGCAATAATCAACTATACAGACGACTATAAATACAAATACATCTAAGATTCAGATGTAGTATCAGTTAGCAACGAGAAGAGTCTAGAACTTACATGTCACTAAGGCAATTTTTTTTTCTTTTACTGAGAAAATTAAGTACTAATGGTTTGTGATAAAGTGGGCGAGGAAATATATTTTAGTTTTCATATTTATTACACCTTATATGCATCCATTCTGACTGATTAGTGAGGAAACAATGTCTGATATATTTTCATCTGGTTACCTGCCAAGGAAGGTAATCGTTTCTTATTGATACATTTTTAATCTTCAATAAATGTGATTATGTATGACTGAACAGATGCATTTTAAATTAAATGTTTGAACTCTTTTAGTATTATGTTTCCATATAATGTACATGTAAAAAGAAATTTACAATATCAGTTTGGAGACGTCATTTGTAACCGCATGAATGGAGATAAAAAGAAGGAATGAACATAAGACCTGTTAAAAATGAATCTTAACGCGTATTACGCATGAGTGGAATTATGTGTTAATCAGCAAACCGAAGAGCAGAGAAGCGCGACTATAGAACAATAACTGCTAAATTGTGATTAAGAATCTAGTCAAATGTGTACCTGCTTGTAGACTAGTGTACGCCATATGTTTGACAAAATTAGGCAAATATTTGTGCAAAATAGCGTTTCCTTACTTGCGACACAGGTTGTCATCACCGTGAACAATTGGTGCACATGAGCTAAATGTAATTGGTAAGTGTTAGAATGATGTGTGATTGACAATAGACTAGCATGGTGTAGAGATTTGTACAATCTGTATTTTTAATTCAGAATGGTTCATAAGAAGGTTGATATTAGAACATCCAACACTGAATTTAAATTTAGCATGTATATACTTTTCCATGAATGTGTTAACTAAGGAATAATGTATGTCTACCTATGACCTATGACCTATGACCAATGTACGCTAAGGGCAAACATAGCTAGAGTGCTCACAATGGACTAGTTAATCCTTAAATGGATTGGAGTGGCACGTTTTTACGATTTTCTTAACTTTCTTCAAGCAAGTATGATATTGCCTTACTTGTGTGTTTCGTAGCTGATTGCGTCGAATGAATATAAAAGGTCGGCCAGGGTCGTTGGCCGAACCCTCCTCTTAATAGCACAGTGTGTGCACACATCATGAGTAACAGCTGTCTCCGTTGGTGTGATGTTCGTGGTGGCCACCTTGCTGTCATTCTGCCCTGCCGATGACGTTCGTCGAAATTCTGGCGGTAGGATGTGTGGGTATTTTTCACACAAGATCGGCAGAACTTTTTCAAGAAAGACCGTGTGGTCAATGTCGTTGAAAATACTCCACAGGAACCTGCAAACAATAATTAGTGCACGACAAGCAGCATTTTAGTGTACATTGGAAATAATAATGTCGAGACGGTTATGATTGTGATGATGATGATAATATTTAAGCAGGTCCATTTAGGACATCTCCCCGTTGATATGTTATGTAGATGTCGGTCGTTTGGGCACAGTCGGTTTACAGTGTAAGTTAGTTTAATAGACAGACTTAGTTACTGAATGTAATGTTCAAGTGAGCAATCTATTCGATTCGATAAAGTGTGACAATGTATATAGAGGTGTATATACGTGTTGTAATTTATGCAGAAGCCTGAATGATAGCAGTACTAACATATGATAAAGTAAACCACTTCTAATATTGAAAGAAATTTGCACACATCAAAGGTCATCAAAGTAGAATTCGTGATTAGGCTACTACACTGAGTTCATTTCTATGTTGATCACCCAACAAATAAACAAATTAAAATCCAGGACAATAAAACATTTGAAGAAAACACATCCTGGTTGCTCAACGAGCCCTTAGTGAGAATTTGACACAAAATATAGAACAAAACAGACAGTATTTGCATTACATGATGAATTTCATGATAAAATGAAGATGATAATGAATGACACACAATGAGTAAAAAATCAATAAAGAATTTATATAAAAACGTAATAGATAACCATCAAATGAAACAATATCAATCTGACTCTCACAGAGAGATTTAGACTGCCCTTAAAGTTTGCCTTTCTATCTGCTAAAGAACGTGTATCATTCATCTGCAGTATTTCCTTTGGTCTTTTAAAGCAATAGTTTATTGTAATATTTAATACGAACATTATACACACTCAAAATATACACTAGGAAAACTTCACTGATTACACAACTTGCTGATATTCTTTCATGCTACATATCAGGCAATTTATATGTGTTTCCAACAAAGAGCATCGATGTGGGCTGCAAGTGACTAGTGAAGTGGGATGGAAATCACAACACAACCAAAAGAAAGAAAAGTTAGAAAGTAAGAAAATGAAAAATGTCCATGGAATTCACAATGCAGTAATAAATATTTTGCCACAATTAATTGGCAGTGAACCTGTATCAAAGACATATCTCTCTAATTGTCAATGTTCACTAAATGACAGGAATGATATTCTACTTCACATTATTACAGTTTACAATTATGATATCACATGGACAAAAGATTTTAAAACTCCCCCCCATGACACATAATACTGGATCAAATATCATACCTTTATTTTCTGCTAATATAAAGGGTGAAAGAAATACTGTATTGACGATTTTAGAATTTTGTTACACAAATATCATTCTCGGATTTGTGGAATGTTTTTACCCATATGTTCACACATCATGTTACAGCCTTTGATAGATCAGACTCGTCCCTTCTAGGTATAGCTGGGATAGCTGCAATGTGAAATAGTTTAAGTTTCCTCTTCATTCTTCATTACCAACTTTGTCAGTGATGCCTACAACACACGTTGAACCGTTGGTCAAATTATTTTTCCACACCAACTTATTCATGCACTAATGTTAATTCCTGCTTTTGGCTAAGATTTACCAGACTCACTTCTGACTTCCCGTTGAGAAGTAGACGTTTACTCGCTGCTGGATGCTAAGAGTCAGATTTACAAGTTACTCTTAATTTCTGCCTTTAGCTAAGATTTACTAGATTCACTTCTGACTTCCCATTGTGAACTACAGTGTTACTTGCTTTGGAGGTAAGAGTCAGATTTACACGTTACTGTTAATTCCTGCCCTTGCCTAGGATTTACTAGATTTATATCTGACTTCCCATTGGTGACAGTGGTAAACGATATTTGTAAATGTAATTGTACAGTTGATCATGAGGGTAGTAATAATAGTTGTGAAAGTAATGGTAAGTGGTAACAGTAGCAATAGTAACAGTAGCAGTGGTAATACTAGAAGTAGTAATAGTAGAGTAGCAGAGTACAGCCAGTACTAATGGTGGCAGTGTGGGAATGAGTGCAGAGGAATAATGTAATTATAAATAAAATATAAAACAGTAGTAACCTGGCACGCTCCTCATATTGAAGACCATGGAGATAATTGGTATCCTGACTATTGATGACACCACAGGCGATTAAATGGTCTTCAAGATCCTGATGGACATCTACAACTTCTACGAAAGTCATTAAGATGGATTTCAGGAAACGTTCTACATCTTTCTGACTCCCTGCAACTCAGACAAGTTAAATTCTTGCAATTTATGTAATTAATATTGACACCTCAGGGCACCTTTCCCTTTTTATAATTATTATTTATATAATATTAAAACATAACGATCTACAAGAGAATGATAATCTTACTATATAGTTATAAACAATTCTCCCACATAACCAATATGTCTCTCACTTGGCGGATTATAAGGGTATCACATAACTCTACTTTTTACATAATATTAAAATGGATAGATGGATGATTTACTGATGCATTATGTTTCTGCAGGGGTGGAATCTGCTTAGTAAATGATTAATAAAAATGTCTTTTATTTATATTTCACGAGCCCCCATCCACCAACTCATACTCAAATTTAAGGTCTTAATACTTGTGCAAGAAGGCTAATAAATTTAACAATAAACGTATTACAACAATATTCAAATATACAACATATGAATATAATCAGAAGGGCGTTGACATTTTCATCACTTCACAACAATGTCTGATTAAATGTTAGACACTCATTCAGTTTATCCTAGCTTATACAACAGCAGTCAAACTAAAATATAAAGTGGGGTATTAGACATATAATAATAGTCTATGTACTTAATCTTTTCTATGATGGTAACTGTCACTGGCACACGTTCACAATCGTGCTGTTTGCAGCAAGTCACTTTCTCTAGATGATGGTCCAACATACCCCATCTAGGCACATTACACGACTGTTCCAGTATACTCCATGTGCTCACAAAATAAACCATGGAGAATTGTTTGGAACTTTATATGTGTTATCAAGCACATTATGAGGAATTCTACCAACATTGTGTGTGCTACTCAGAACACCATGAGAAATATTCAAGAAACATTCATGAATTCTAACTCAAGCTTCAGTTTCTGCCATATTAGCAGAAACAGGAATCAACTTACAGCAACACTGATAAGTTTAGTTACAATATTGGATACATACACTGATGTGAACGGTTACTGTACAGTAGTCATTGCAGTCTGAAGAAGAAACTAGGTTGCAAATCAAAATATGGTGTGCTCCTCTCTGCAAAAATCAAATTAAGGCAGCACTAATTATCATGCAAATTTCTTCTCTAAATTCCTTCTCTCTTACTAACATTCTCAGCTTAAAAATCATGCAACAATATTCATTAGCCCAATACACACATCGTAAGAAATATAGTATCATTCAAAATTAACAATAATAATTTGCAATATAATCAACTCAGTGAACATAGAAATGTTGGTTTATTTACATAAAGCATTCTCTCCAATTCAAATAATAGATCAATAGCAAATATGTTCAATACATTCCTTCCTTATTAGTCAGTTAACTTACTATACGTTAATGATTCCCTTTATGACCAGTCTTGAGTCATGTCAAAAACAAAGTGACTAGAATATAGAACATTCTTCAACAAAATATCATTTAGTCCATCCCCACTGGATGATGTTATTACGAACAAGCACGAGACTATTAGTCAGAAAAACTACCCATCCACTTGGAATTGGTTTGGACTTTATCAGCAGGTTCTAGCATATTCTACCCGAGTTGTTTACTCCAACTCTGGCACTTAAAAAATATCATCATAAGTAGTGCCCAAGGTCGGGTCACATTAACATTGGCAACAGTATGTAATTATTAAGTTTTAAAATAATGCCAGACAAATTTATCTCGCTCCAAATATAATACATTTGCCTGTAAAAATAATATAACAAGTGTACATTTATTCTTGCTTCATCGTAACGTAAAACACTGAAATGAAGCAATCAGAGCTACAAGAAAACAATTTCATTAAAATATATTTTAGATATTCTAACTTACTTGGTACAGTTGAATGGCCAGGATTTTCGGGTTCAGAGTTGGAATGGACTCGTCTCACTTTTTTGCCAGGTTTTCCAAACATTTTGCTTGAATTCTTGCAATGACTTAAGTACTATCAAATAAAGAAAGCCACAAATATAATACGATTCCTTTCATAAATGAAACATAACTATACTGCTTATAAATATTAATTCCTCACTCTTTCAGGAGTGGCATTGGTGCTCTGCACATTTCCACAAATATTTAAAGATGTCAGTTATAAAATAACTCTTTATTTAAATTTGGATTGTCTTATAATGACGTGAAAATGGACCATAAATATTTGCACACCATGTGACCTTCATCAGTATGGATCTCCTCGTCGACACGTAGATCGCGGCTTTCCAGCCACTGTATTGCTAATATTAATGCATCATATTTATCTCTGTTATATTAAATACAATGTACAATCAATTCTACACAGCGCATCGTGGTCAGTGGTGAATTCTATAGTCGCTTAAGACACGCATGAATAGTTACAATTTTGTATACAAACTGGGAGTTTTGTTATAGCAGAACACTTTTTCAAATTCTGGTCCTGTGTTAACCAAATTTCTAGGCAAAGACCTTTCAGTATTACCGAGTTGAACACGTGAGTTACTGAGTGTGGAACCTGTCTCCATCCGGGAGTTGAACACAACGAATGTATGATTCTAGGCCATTGCATATTGCTTATCCATGTTTCTAAACTTAATTGTTATATAATTTTTTTGAAGTAATCCGACCTTGGGCACTCCTTATGATGGTACTTCTGTACGTGTTATAGTTTGGAGTAAACACCCCGATTGGATAATATGCTAGAAATTGCAGATGTAATGCAAATCAGTGAGTAGTTTTTATTATCTAATGATTATGATTTCTGAGAACGAGACCAGCCAATGGGCTGAGATTAACATAATTCTATTCCCTGATCACGTTGAATTTGGAGTGGCAAGAAGTCCGTCAAAAAGGCAGCTGTTAGCTTAATGGTGAGTTTATTGACTGCTTGAGAGATAATGGACTTTCATGCATTTTTGCTATTTATTAGCTATACTTGAGTTTTATTCAGAGATGTATTATGTGAGTAAGTAGACTATTATTTCTACAAATGTTTGAACTATGATGTTTTTATAGAGTATGCTAAACACTTGGCATTGTTTGGATATGCTGTATTATTATGTGTGTGTGTGTGCATCAGGCTAAAACATACTGCTGCAGGAATCTTTAAGCTGAAACTTGAATGTAAGAAAGAATAGATTTAATAAAGGATAAAATGAAACTTAGCATTTGTTCCCTATCATATATTTTCAGAGACAAGCAGCTTTTATTCATTTTGTTATATTAATTTTTGTTTCACTGATTATACGACCGGGGTAGATGTGGGAAGTTGATATATAGTGGCCAATGTATGCGGATTAAATCATAAACCAAGAGAGTCACAAATACCCCAACCAACAAATTCCAAGTATTTGTCAACTGTTTCCTTCACAACATACTGAAGATCAGGTGGACAGACAAACTAAAGAACACTGATTTATGGCAGCGGACAAACCAAGATCCCATCAATCAGCAGATTGCCAGGCGTAAATGGCAATAGGACACATTCTGTGGAAACCCCCATAGGACACCACCCAGCAGCCTTTGCAGTGGAACCCCGGGAAAGAGACGGGTCGGTCACCCTAAGACCATCTGGAGACTATCCTGCGAAAAAGGAAATGATGAGCTGCAACCTGTTGTGGGATGAACTGACAAAAACTGCCCAGAATCGCGTGCAATGGAGAGCTTTTGTTGAGGCTCTTTGTTCTACGTGGAATCCAAGCATATAAGTTAGATAAGTCAAGTATGTTGTGATAAACTGGAAATGTAGGTATGCTACAAATGTATTTGGCAATGAGCAAGAAGCCTTTCCACTTTCAAGTTTTCAGATACCTTTCAGGTGCCCACTGGTTATAAACCTCAATGACCTGGGAATGTGCAGGAAACATCTTTTGTGGCATGTGTAAGCATAAGGGAGTATGCTATACAACCTTAGATGTATTTGCTGGATACTTAGGGATAATTCTAATACATTGAAGTTACCTTAATTACTGTAATCATGTTCTGCTTGAAGGAACTGACATGGTGAAGAGAGCGCTCAAGTTCGTTCGAAAATATAATAGTGCATCAGTTGTCCATGTGTGTGGAGGAAGACCCATGTTGACACGCTTATATTATGACATTGTGAAGTTGTAAAAGCAAGTGAAAGACTGTTGAAGGAGCTCTTAACCCAGATCATGTAAAAAGATTATAACTACCTACCTTTAATATATCCATGTATGTTCTCTGATAGGACTAACCTGCAATTTTATATATTAGAATTTGTAAACATAAAATTATCCGAATGTGTCTTCTTGGAATATTGATGTCAAGTGGTTGTATTGTTTTCTTTCCTTGTGGTCTGAACACATTGTGTTAGCTCACAGGTACAAAGTGTTTATGAATAGATCTGATAGAGTGAAAGAAAGAGGGTGTATGCGGGGATTAATTAATTGCTTCTATGGAAGTGTTAATACCAGTGTCTTAGTCTCTCTCCAGTGTTTGGAAAGCCTTCAGTTCCATTTCGTTTAAGTGAAATCTTCCTTCAACTTCATTTTGCCATTCTGAGACTAGTTAAAACTGTGTTATATATAGATTTCTACATAGGCGGCTTCGCCCCCCCCCCCCGCCACCACCGACGGTGAGGGTGTGCGCCAAACTGGTGCAACCTATTTCACCCCCTTCCGTCAGCCCTCTTGTCCTCCACCTCAGACGCACCGCGAGGCCGTGGGGATCCCCCAGAAGCAGACCAAGACTAAGAACATCGTAAAGATGAAAGGTCTATTGCGGCTTCTGGGGTGAGTGTAAGCAACACACACACACACACACACACACACACACACACACACACACACACACACACACACACACACACACACACACACACACACACACACTCACACACACACATCTACTTGCATGAGTCAAAAGAGTCTGCCTTCAAAAGGGGGAACACAACTCGTCACTGTGTACTGAAGTATGGCCACTGACCGTAACGTATGAGCAATACTGAAACAACCTAGTTTCTCTAATTTATACAGGTCTCATAAATGTACTTATAAAGATTAGGGTTTTCTCGACTTAACGTTCGAAGATTTACAAGATAATTTCTATGGAATAGAATTTATGGACCTATGGTCACACGAACATGTTTACTGCTAATACACTGAGGCGTTGCTGAGTTACCCGATACCAGTGACTAAAATATACTGGAATTTAAATCTCAGTATCGGACGTCATTTGAAATTAGATTAGGTAAAGAATGAAGATTATTTTTGTAGTTATAAGTCATACGTGTATATCCAAACTGTGTTGTACTCATAAAGAACACAATTTATATTTCATTGCAAACTCCTATATTGTTCAGTAAATAGACTCTTGCAAGCACATATACACACACATATACACATGTGTATGTACTACGTGAATGTGCTTATGTGTGTGTTTGTGTGTGTTTGTAGATGGATGTGAATATGAGCTATATGTGTATACACACATAGTGTTTATGTATGTGTTGGTGTTACAGTGTTTGTTCTATTAATCTGCATATGTTGTGATAACTGTTTTAAACATATGTGCAATTAAATTAATTTATTAGTATAAAAAATAAAAGGAAACCGTATATTTGAAGTACATAGCGAGATACGTACGTGAATATAAATTATGCAATTGTTATCATTAATGCTCGTAGATAGATAGATAGATAGATAGATAGATAGATAGATAGATAGATAGATAGATAGATAGATAGATAGATAGATAGATAGATAGATAGATAGATAGATAGGTAGGTAGGTAGGTAGGTAGATAGAGAGCGATCAGAAACTGAAGCAATAAGCACATTATGAATTATTTAAATTCTCATTACCTTTGTGGACGAGGTTACGTGCACAGTGCTATTGTTTGTGTAGCTTTATTATTTTATTACTTTCGAATATCTTTGAGTATCCAGTGCTTCCTCCATTGTGTCTTTTCTTTTTTTGACCATATTCATTTTCCACTCTTTTAAGATCCAGTTGATAGTATTGGAATTATACTTAGAGCTTACGGAGCTCGCTATAGGTTTATCAGTTCTCAAAGGTTAGATCGCAACATGTTTCTAAGTACTTCCTTGATAGCAAAGCTGATTAAATGGATTTCACACGAGTGTGTGTTCTTTATCACGTTCTATAGCGACTCACCGTTGCAAGCTGAGATATCGTTTCCCGCGTAGTTCTCTAACACGTTGTATTATTATTATCTTATCTTTGTGGATGGCAATGAACAAGGTTTGGGTCCTTACGATTGTCCAAGAGAA